>JAHLJT010000631.1:250554741-251085882 GCA_031308135.1 Acheta domesticus
CCGCCAGCCACATTTTAGAAAACGAGTCCCTCAGTTTGCCTCAATTCGGAGTGTCACTCTGTTTGGCCATCGCCTATCAATAGTATAGCGTCGATACATCCGAAGAGCCTGTGAAAGCATAGCTCTTCGTTGAGACTTTGCCATTTTCTGCTCTTCCAAGAGGTTTCAAGTGATAGAGAGACAATTACAAACTGGTCCTCAACAAATTCAGCAATGGTATGATGCGACAGGTTTTAAATTCTACGCAATCAAAAACTAATGTATGCACTTCTGCAGATTTATCATCTTCATAACCACCCCGATCTTTTTCTTGGAAGCCATCTTCTACCTTTGTGGACTCTGCAACCGTTCCTGTGGGTGTACTTCGTATAAGAGCCTAACTGGGCGAAAATCATACCGTAAACTGAAACAGCCGATATGTGTCCACCTACTGACCTCCTCCGCACTTACAGCAGCTCTTGTGGGAGCAGACCGCTGGTCTGTGTCTCTTGCGTTTGTATAGAATCCTCATCCGCTCCTGTTTTGGAGTATGGATGTATTGTATATGGGTCAGCGTCACCATCAACCCCTCGGCCATTAGATCCATTCACAACGCCGGTATAAGAATTAGTACAGCGCCGACCGCACGAGTCGCATCGAATGCCTCTTGGCCGAAGCGGAAACAATCTCTGAGCCGAAGGCGAGATATTTTATAGCCTCTTATGGGGCTAAAGTGTCGGGAACTGGTTGACCACCCTTGTCGTCGTATAATCATCCACCCAAAGTATGAGTCCTCGTACATTCTTCGAACATCGTTACCCCATCCCCCAGGTATTAGATTACGAAATCTTCTCCGGGAATTAAATGTAGAACTTCCCACCCCTGTGAAACCCAACAAGTGACCGGATTCCCCCTTGGAAACTCCTCCTTCCCAGTATTGACTTCAGACTCTCCCATCTGCCCAAACAAACTACTAGTCCTCTGGTTTACCAGAAGCAGTTTCTGGATATGAGAGAATCGTATCCGGATCATTTATTCTTATACACGGATGGTTCATCGTGCAGCGACCGCGGTGCATGTGCTTTTTACTGTATCAGGGCCAGCAAATCATTTCGGCTTCACTCCAAATGCAGTATTTTCACTGCCGAAATGTATGCCATCTTTGAGGCCCTAAAATACATTGAATCAGCGACGTTGCGGCGAGTAGTTATCTGTTCCGATTCTCTCAGCTCTCTCAAGCCGTCTCCGTCCTTCGTCAGACTACCTGACCTTATCCGTTCAAAGCCTGATTCATCGTCTTCTGTCCCGCCGCTATTGACCTGGTACTTGAGTTGGGTCCCAGGCCACGTGAGTATCAGAGGGAACGAACTGGCCGACCAGGCGGCGAAATCAGCGACTCGTAAAACTCGTATCGACATCCCTTCTGTGCCATTGTCCGATGTTCAGGCTTTCTTGAAAACGATCCGTGCTTAGAGCGTGGCAAACAGAGTGGCACAATAGCACTTTCAAACTAAGTACAATAAAGAATTCTGTGTATCCCTGGCGCTCCTCATCACGGTCCTGTAGGCGCGAGGAAGTGATTTTAACCCGTCTTCGTATCGGACACTGCCATTTCTCTCACGGCTTCATTCTTCGAAATGAAACTCTCCCCATCTGTGACTCGTGCAAGACTGTTTCTTTCCGTGGAACACGTCCTGCTGTACTGTAGGAATTTGTTGGCAGTCGACGAAGACATACCTGGGGCAACTCGCTACAAGTGGTGCTCGGGGATGACGATTCTGCGCTCTTCAAAACTTTTTCGTTTTTTGAGAGAAAGCAGAATATATATTTTATTTGAAAGATAACAATGTTTTATGTTTTTGTTTGGCCCCTTTACAGCCATTTTACGTTTTAAGATAAATTTTACGCGCCTTTTCTATTTTCCTTCTTGCCCATTTCTACATTGTATGCCTGAAGCAGAATGCGAGCCTTCTTTTTTAGGCCAATGTACATGCTTTTAAACAGATGAGTAGTTACATAGGCAACACTGAATATTCTTTTCTCCAAATACTCTGGCATGGGCGCAAATGACCACAGCAGTCGAAGCGCCCTCTAAACCCTATTCAATCAATCAATCAATCACAAGCCGGAATCTTTTCGCGCTGCGCAGGGTGGATGGGGTGGGGTGGTGGAGGCATGAGCCAGCAAACAAAACGTCTCTTCAGGCGAGTCTGTCTGCTCAGGAATGGCGAGTCTGTATGCTTCAGTATGCTTAAGAAACGAAATTGTAACATAGAAGATGGGGAGAGAAGTTATGACTGATATATCGATTTATTAACAGCAAAGTAACAATAATTATTATTTAATGAACGCCAGCTCGGAGAGAAATTACAAAGATATCTCGTGAAACATCGCCGCCAAGCTGTTTATTATTTTTAACAATAATTAATTATGGTACCTGGAAATTAAACAAATTATAAAATTAATAAAAATATTAATAAAATAAATCTCTTGAATTTTCTAATAATTTCTCCTCCTTTAAACAGGCACTGCGACACCGCTTCCTATCCACATACCCCGTGTCTCTGAAGCGCTGGATTAATCTACAAATTGTTGATTTGCTGAGAACTGGCGTTTCCAAAAAAAATTCTTGAAACATTTTCGGGCTCTTTAAGAAATATTTAGTGCCAAAGTAAACTTCCACCAAAAATACACGTTGAACCTTCGTCAACATTTTCGAAGCGATTCTTCTTTCCTAAACGCGAATTCCTACGATAATGAATGAAACGTGAACGAATGACTGCCCAAGGACAGAACAAGTGCTTGCTCTTTCTTCCAACTAAAATAGCCCCGTTCTCCTACCCCGAAATCTGCGACGAGGGGTGGGTCGTTTAAAATGAAGGGGAAGCCAAAGGTATTTCACGCGTTGCCAAATTACCAAAACAAGTGGTTGTGTTCTCAGATACGGGTTGCGAGTTAGACTAAAGACCCGGTATATGTCGCTTTAAATAAGTATAAATAAAATTAATAATTGTGGAGAACTTCTATGTAATTTTCACATCATCGGATATAATGAAATAAAAATGGTAGTCCCCAGAAGTTCGCAGTGACCGCAGTTGTGAAGTGAGGTTGATGACGCTCCGCGGCGACAGCGCCGGCCGCGCCCGAGCCTCCGCGGCCGCCCATTGGCGGGTGACGGGCGTGGCGAACGCTCTTCGACCCCGCGCTATTTGCGCCGCCGATATTTTGCCGCGCGCGCGCGCTCGCCGGATGTACCTGTTGACACGAAGACTAATGCGCCTGTCAGGTGCAATAAGTCAATCGGCGGGGGCGTGGCGCGCGCGTGACGCTCGCGTCTGTCCGCTATATTTGCGCGCGCGGTCGTGACGTAAGCGCGGTCGCCACCGCCACCGCCGCCGCCAACGCCACCCACTGCCGCCCGCGTCAGTCGCGCTGTCGATGTGAACACCCACCCACCCACCCACGCGCGTGCCCATGCACTCGTGGCGGCTCGCTGCCCGCCGCGTTCGGCACGCGGCCCGCCCATGCGCTCAGTCGCGCCCGACCTCCCTGTCATCTGTGTTTGCGTCAACGTAGCGATGCTCTCTGCGCCCGAGTGCGCTCTGTTGACATCGCCGATTGCCCTTCGGGGTTTGCCCTTCGCCAGTTCGTTTTTCGCTCTGACTTCGTGGTGGGCGGCGCTGGCTTTATTATGCTTTTGTGCAGCAATTAGTTTATTGCGTATCTGTGAATGAAAGCTTATGCGATTTTCTGAGGTTAACATTTTTATTGGATTCGGAAATATTTGGCAGGTGAATTATTTGAATATTTATTACATCTGCATTACTGTTGGAGAAAGTGGCCGTATTTTTGGATTCAGAAAATAGAGCATTTAATCTTGTCGCAACGAAAAAAGTGGCATTAGAGAATGCTAAATATTCTTAGCTTTCGACACGAATAAAAAATTAAATAGAAATACTTTGTGTCACACGAAGTGCAATTCAGTTGAATTAAATGTTTCTTTAAATTACTGTTGTACCTTCCTATTAAGACTGGACTCATCACGTTATTTCATGGCCTTCGTTCTCCCACGTATTGATTTAGCATCGGTTCTTTTGTAGAATTAGTTATCATTCTTGGATGTAATTGGATGAATAAGTATTTTAAAAGTAGAGTTTATATCAAGTGGATACTAGGCGATTTCAGAATTCATTCAAGGGTATTGTGATTTTAGGAGCTATGAATATCCCTTCTTCCAGCCGAATAAAAGTGGATACACTACTAGAAAATATATTTCCAACATTTGCGGTTTGCACATTTTCAACATAAACTTGATGGTTTTCTTTAGTACAGTTACATCTAACTTTTTCATCTGCAAGGCCTAATGTTCATCAGCGATGTATACATGCATAGTAGTTATCTTCATCAGCAATACGCAAATTCATTGTAATCATCTTCATCTTTCGAACATACTTTCATGCAGACTTTTACACTTTTCTTTGAATGCAAACTAGCTATTTATGTAATGCTTTGTATTATTTGGTTGTGAACTACATTGTTTCTGTAGATTGGTTTTTGTATGGATTTATTCCATCACTCTGCTGCTCTCTTTTCAGCCTTTCACGTATTTCAAACGCCTTCTGCATTTCCCCTGTATTCGAAGTACACTCTCTATTTCGAGGACGTGCGTGTGACCTCCAGTGCATGTTCCACAGCCCTGAGCGTGTCCCACCATGGGGATATTCGTATCGCTTACTGCTGGTTGCAGCCAACGCGCCTATAATCGTATTTTAAACATTTTCTCCTTTCGGGGAGCTCGGATACCATCTGCCTAATGAGCGTTTGCCGTGGCAGAGGTATCGTTCGCCATCTACTCCTTTCGTTGTAATTAACCCCGATACGTAAATACAACCGTCGTTCGAGTGCCTCGTGCGCCGCGACCTTCGGTGCAAAGGTCGGGCGGTGACAGAAAAAGCGACATGCGCTGTAGGATGGTGCAACATCTGACTTCGAAATTTGTCGCGTGTATAGATTTCTCATCAGTGACTAAGGACCTGGCCCGTCCTGTTCCCTGGTCCGCTCCGAAATATTAAGAGGAATGCGTATGACGTGTATTCATGTGGTTTATCGAGTTTACAGTGGTACGTTCCATTAATATACTATCACTGACTTAAATTATCATTGACGTGATTCTTTAATCGAACGTACACTTAACTATTGTTTTCTTATATTATTAACTCTTATATTTTTCTGTCTAGGAGAAATTAACTATGCGTGGTCGGATATTCTAACTGATACATGGGTGACAACTGTCCTCTATCATTGGGGTCTCGGCTCGAACCCTGTCCAGTGGACAAATCGAGCTCTCAGCAGGTTTTCCGGCTTATTTATTTTTCGTTTCCTCTGCTTCTCATTCCACTCACCATTGTTCCCTCGGCATTATTGATATCTACTCATTCGCCACCGTTTGGGATCTCAATGGCCTCAACAATTGAAGGGTTTCCGAATCCAAATAATAAATAAATAATACAGATCGTAAATTAATTCTACTAGTTCTTTCATGTTCGTACCTGTAATCCGCCCTTGGAAGGCCAGAAGCCCAGATAATGCTTTGAGCATGTGTGGGCCATCTAGGGCTATTGGAATCAGATTCGTGCGTAATTGAGCACAGCCGTAAGACGAACCCCTCTGCCACCCACTATGCTCCCGCGCCTATCCCTCCCGGTTGAATTTGCCTACCCGCCTATATCCCTCCAGGGCGTTCTGCGAATGGAGGCGGAGCGGAGGGCGTCTGGCTCCGCAGGGCGCCGAGGCATTATCGTCCGCCCCGCCAATCCCGCCCATTCCCGCCCCGCCCTGCCCCGCCCTATCCAGCCCACCCAGCCCCACCCAGTCCCACCCACCCCACCCCACCCCGCCCCGCCACGCCACGCCCTGTCCCGCCCCACCCAGCCCCGCCCCCGCCCCACCCCGCCACGCCACGCCCCACCCCCCGCCATGCCACGCCCCACCCCGCCCGCCCCACCCCACCCCCTTCCCATCCGCCTATGTGCATTTGGGCGCGGACGCGAGTAAGCGCACGGGGAGAGCGGAATAGCAGCCGGTATGCAGCAGTCTACGTGGCCCCGCCCACTTCCGCCCCGCGCCGCGCGCGCCGTGCCGGGTTTCAAAGGCCGGGCCTCCTACGAGGAGGGTCCGTCCGCCGGCGGCGGCCGGTCCGCCCTCTCAGAGGCCCCCGCACGTGCATCCGTTATTACGAGGCTGCTTGCGCCGCCTCTTAGACCCCCGGCTTCATTCCCGGCTAATTGGTTGCTGATCGATATTAATTGCATCGCGGGCGATGTGTGAACGCACGTGTGCAAACATGATCGGCCGACGGACGCAACTGTCTTCGCCTCGTCTCCGATGATTTTCTTACGCCCATTTATCCTTGAAGGAATTCCATTCGCCCACCATCAGTAACATTATTATTATTATTATTATTATTATTACTGTTGTTGTTGTTACACTTTATTTCTCTCAATTATTACATGGACTTAATTATACAAATTTGATCTTAGATAACCCAAAAAACGTTTTTAAAAAAATTCTCCTTATTGTTTCTAATATTATCAATATTATTTTTATCAGCAAGATTTGCTGGGAGTCATTTGCCTACTTCTACCTTTCTAGGAAAAGAGTTCGCTCGCTGAGGAGACACTAATCTGATATTGGGAACTCATTAGTTCAACTTACAAGCTCACTGACACACTTGCGTAATCCCTACTTTCTGTTCATAACTCTGTATTCTTTGAGGTAATATTATTTTCTCCAGATTTCTCTTGTAAGCTTTTTATAATTACACCTTCGGCCGAAATAATGAGTGGGCATCTTGTTGCGCTCTGCACTTTCCAAAGTTTGTTTAGAAGGAAAACTATATTTTCACACTCCGCAAATTTCTTCGTCTTTGTTATTGTTGTTGTTCTCGTCGTTGTGGTTGTGGTTGTTCTTGTAGTTGTAAATGTGTGAAATTTAATTTTTTTACTGTGTGTTAAGGGCGGTGTAATATCAAGAAGCGTAATTTCTTTCTTGAGTTTGACAATTAGTATAACTAATTACATCTGGTGTATTGAATGCCACTGTTTTGTGTTTCCATGGGTCTGTCTCAATAAATTGTTGCACATATTATTAACAGTAAAACAGATGATAAATACTTGTAAAATTTTATATTTAAAAAAATTTCTTAATTCCCATTTGCTATTTTAGAAAGTAAAGTAGTATTTTGGAGACAGTACGAGTTTCAAGTCGATGTTGAATCATTTAGTTCTTGTAATGAATTTTAATCGGAGAATGCATAAAATGTAATAAAAAAATGTAAGAAGAGAACATGCAGACTGCTATTGACAAAAACAGTATGACACAAATTACTGATAATACGAATTGTATTGAAATCCATAGTACGGTAAGCTTCGTCCTATGGAAACGAAGTTATTTCTTTTTTCAATTGTTTAATATTTTGAAAGTGGTTGGAAATGGTTTCGTTTGTTGGAAACATGATAGTCCTCTCCTCTATTCTCGTGAATGAAAATCTCTTTAACAAACTTAATTACTGCTGTTTTCTGCTCTAACCTTAGTGTGAGCTCATTCACGTTCATTTTAGTTTTCCGTGACGTTGCCGCGCCGCTGGCTTCGTTACTCCTGTCAAGTTACCCTTCAACGCAAACGCTGCAGCATTTCTCTCCCCCAGCGCGCCGCAAATGAAGGGGCTGCACACTCCCCCACTCTTCTGTTCGAGGCAAGGGAGGGTGAATATGCAATAGTCTTACATTATCAGTGTCTTCGTTCTTTTTAAAAGTGAAATAAAAATAAAATGCAGCTAGCTAGCTCGCTCGCTAGCGCGGGACCGAACAGGACCCGGCGAGGGAGTAGGAGGAGGAAAAAAAAAATTTCTCTAATTACTGCGACTCAAGTTGGAATGGGAAAAGAGGACAGGCAGGCCTAGTGACTGCGCTGAAGAGCCCAAACTTTTTCCATTATGCTAATTCCTTGGCAAGTTGGAGATTCTGAAGAAACACGGCGGGCGGGGCGTGGGCGGGGGCGGGGCCCGGGGGCGGAACGGTTCTGATGATATTGAGAGGGGGCAGGCGGGGAGGTCGCTGCGGCGATGGAGATGTTTCGCTACTCTTGTGGGTAATCGTTAAACAAAACTTACTTATATTTTCTGATATCGTCCTTTCCCTTCACATCCCAGTTGCACAAAATTAGTCGCTGTTAAATTTCGAAATGAATGGCAGCTTCCTGTGAAGGGTCAAGAAATATCTGCTTAGAGTTTATTTAAAAAAAAGCAGGAATCGCTTGTACTGTAATCATAGTAATTCTTTGTTTTGTGTATCTGCTACGTATTAGCTGCAGGTTAAAGGCTAACCACTGGAATTGTGTTTACTTTCTGAACAAGAAGCAACCCGATGCCAGGTACCGGGTGGACATTTTTTCGTTCGCCGAAGATTCGTGCCGCGTCGCCCGGGTAGTCTAATTCTCGCTCGTCCAGCGAAGCTCTGACTCACCGTTCTTGCTGACATACGGGTACTATCGCTACGCTTCACTTCAAAGATGCTGAAAGTGCCCTTCATCTTGAATGCATTCTTGCACCTTCGCAACATATTTTGATTTACCCTTCGAAGTAAGGCTCGAGAAATTCCTGCGATTTTCTCTTCAATAGACCGCCGGAGCTCTTCCTCCTAATGTTTATTGCATACATCTGATCATTCTAGTACCCCCAAAGGAAAAAGTCAAACAGGGGGTCAGATCAGGTGATCTAGGTGGCCATAACCCAAGAATAATTATTGGATTGTCACTAAAAACAGTATTTAAAAAGTTCATGAATCGAACAGTGTGAGGAGTTGCCGAATTCTGATAAAAGTAATCTTCTGGTATCAATTGTTTGAAGAATAATGTTTGAAGAACATTATTCTTCAAACAATATCTGATTTATGTAAACATCAGCGGTAACGGTGGTGTTGAAAAAATAGGTTCTACAATTGTAGACAAACTCAACGCACACCAAACACCGTCGTGAAAAGGTTCATCGTGAAGAAGGTGAGTGTTTTCTGCACTCCACTAGTGCTTGTTTTGGTTCTTGACGTATCCACTGGGATGAAACCACGCTTCATCAGAAAAAAGAATTAGGAATCCGAAAGTTCTAAGATTGCGTTCGAGCCAAAGGATATCACTTTCGGCATTTACTTCACGGTACATTCGAAGTAGCTCCCGTGCGTTAGCAGCACTTCGCTGGGTGAGCAAGCCCTCGCCTCCCCAGGCAACTCGGCCTGAATCTTCGGCGAACGTTAACATGTGCAATCGGGTAGAATGCATTTTAAAATGTTATATACTTATTTGTGTTTCAATTAAGTTCAAACTTTTCACATGTATAAACTGAAGAATCCTTTTCGATATTGCTAATAATTTCGTCTTCTGGAATATGACTAATGTAAAAATAATTTGCAATGTGGCATAATGCATATGTATACGTATACTAGAAACCACTGATACGCGAAACCTATCCTGAGAACTCACAAGTAATCGGGATTAAAAATGAAAAGAATTAGAAATAAAAATGATCAATATACTGGGATGTGAAGATTTCGGGATTACCACATACCCATTTTACTGACATAACTGTAGATGAGCTATAATCTGTGCGTGTAGGTAGCATTGGTTTCCGAGGAGAGCTAGCTTAAACTGCGAAGGCGCTTCAAATGCGGAAGCAGTTCCCAAATGAATACCCCGAAATAAAGCAGTGCATGCGTCTTCGCTGGTACGGTGGGGTCGCCGACACTCGACCACACAGGGCAGGGGCAAGCCAGGGCGCGGCGCAGGGGTGGAGGTGGAACAGAGGCGGTGCTGGTGGCGGGGAGCCAGCGGCATTTGCGGGCGCGGGGGCGGCCGCTGAGGTCGGGCGCGGCCCCTGACCCGTAAACAAAAGCCCTCCGTAATGAGGCGCTTGTCTTCTTCCGGCGGCGGCCGCGGTCAAAAGTCGCTTACGCCCCAAAGCGCGGGCGGCGCTGGCGGCGACGTCGCAAGCGCGTGGGATGCCGGAATGGGAGGGGAAGGGCGTCACGGCGGTCGCCGCGAAGGTTGGCTATTGTTTGCTTCCGACGCACGGGGACCTTTCCCCCACCCCCACCCCGCCCCCACTCCACCCCTTGCTTTGCGCACCCGGCGCACTACCGCTGTTCTCTCTCCGCGCTGTTGCCGATGCCGTCTCCGCCGCCAAATCGATCCTGTATTACTGACGTACAATAGTTTATTTCTTGAAATTACGTCGTCCTTCGCTATCGTGGTATCGTGGTTGTAGCTCAACTGCTACAACTTTGCCATTGTATCTCCGATTTTTGACTTTGACATATGATTTTTCCTCTTTTGATCCGTTTTGCTATTTGGCTTATGGATGTTGTTGCATTATCGGAACGTAATTCTCGAAACCAGTTCACTGAAATCACGTGTGAAATCTGTTTATTACGGATTACACTTGGATAGAATAATCTGATCCTTCTCTGAAATCCTTTTTCCACACTCAGTCAGTCTTGAAGTCTTAACAGTTTGACATTCTAGAGTCGTCATCGCTGCTTGTGGGTGTATCGCTGTCTGTGATTTTACAATTATGGATTTAAATCTACAATAATCAATTTTCTTCCGACCTACCTCTATCTCCATCGCAATCTTGGCGTATTGGCCACTGTACGCCACTGCTAGTTGATCATTGATTCTGTTCTGATCCAGATTGCACATGAACGTCGATAGGGGCACTGAAAAGTGCCGCAAAAGGCCAGGGGCAGTAACATTGAATTCACTGCTGAACGAACGGTGAATGAGAGCGACGTCATGGCAGATCCAACGGCAGTGATGTGGTAGCTAGCTGAGGGCTTTGGACAAACACTGCTGATTCGCTAGCACTCGTTCTCTCCACAAACACTCGGTCCTCACTCCCCTTCCAGCGGCGTCTGCGGTCCATTTCAATTCCCCCACTGCCTGCCTCGTGTGTTTCGACACACGATTAAATATAAAAAGTAACCGAGAGGCCGAGAACAATAACGAACATAGAGAGACGCATACAGTACCATTAACTGATTAGTTCTACCGCACAAATCCGTCATGTCGTGTGATCCGAATCGCTCAAAAGCGCTTTTCGACCGCAACTCCCTAGTTCTGCGCCGTTCTCTCGCCCTCTGTAAAATAAATTACAGCCTTGCATTTTTCATGATTACCAATATGGCGGCAGTTAATGATGGAGCATTTTTGTCGCGGTATTTTTACGTCTGGTTTCCGCTGACGAGTTCCGGTCGTGACAGATTTGCTGCGCTTGTGTACTCGATAAATGTGACAGGGTACAATGAGCAACGTGCCGATTAATAATTGGAATGCGCAGCGACGTGTTACATGCATAAATGACGGTAATTTAACATTTTGAGCAATCTATTTTTCTTATTTTCAATTAAAATTGAAGGTCGCTGCATGCGCTACTCTATGAAAGAAACTAAAATTTCATAATCCTAATATACTAGTTACGAAATGACGAATTGGCTCATTGTAATTTTTCAGACATTTTTAGAGGCAGTGATAAATAGGTTTAGCGCCGATTGTTGCGTAAAATTTCTAGCCACATTTAGAGGGATTTTGCAAGTGCTTTCTCATATTTAGAATTATACCAGCCCATTGCTAAACTGCCTCGGCAATGTGGATTCGTTCATCATCCTCCAAGTGGTTCTGTTCCTGCGAGGCATCCTTCCATAGCGCCTGGATAGCAGGGCGACTGGCGCACCCCTTCCGCGCAGGACGTCTTGCTTCGGAATGCGGTTGCGGCGATGACGGGGAGGGGCGGGGCGGGGCGGGGGGGCGGGGCGCTCCCGCTGCAGCTGTCGCGGGGGCTGCCAGGGGTTTATTAGCCCTGCGACGGAAGGGACATTCTCCGAGGGAAGAGGCAACGCTGTTTCTCGCTTTCCGATAACGCGCGTTCTCTACATGCGCCGAATTCGCGTGGAATTCTCAATGGCATAATTAGATGGAACTCGTGAATTCCTGAAGGAAGGGATGTTCACCAGTGGCAGTAAACGTAATTGCGCTGTCATAGTTTCCTTAAGGTTATACAGATCCCTCTGTAAATGATGCTTTATGTGTATTGTTGGGTTGATTTGAAAATGAAATAAATCCGTCTGGAATCAGTTGCGTTTGAAGAAATGGTAATTGCAATGTTTATTTAGATATTTAATGGCACCTCCATGTCGCGACAAACTATAAAGACCCTGAGTCATTTGACGTGTAAAACATTAACGTAATTGTGTTTCTTTTCATGTGGCCAAAAATAATTCTGGTTCACAAATGCTTCGATTTCTGGTTCACAAATACTCGTAGAAGCGTTTTGAGTTTTTTTCTATTTTTGTCGCATCCCATATCTCATCAGCATTGCACACCGCTCTACGTCAGTGCTTGAAGACAAAAATATCTACTATTGCGCCTTATAGGTTGTTTTTATTCGCTACGTAATTCCATTCATTCACAAATTTGTTTCATTCACTGAAAGTGGAATTTTTTATTTTGGTGTAAATGAGCTACTGAACAAAACAAACGCACACCCTTGTAAACGTTGTGAAACGTGGAGGCTTTATTCACAAATTCCTGTGCAGAATCGAAGCGCTTCTCAGTAAATTTAAGTGAAGCATTCATTCACCCAAATGTTCTGAAGACGATATGTTGCTTTTTAAACCAGAAATGACTCATTTTGCATATAAGCTCAGCTGAAGTGATCATCATTCTAGCAACTATTACCACGAACGTACTCAACAACCACTGTTATTTATAATATTTGAAAACTAACAAATACGCTTGACAGTGGAAATGGTACCTTGAAGAAGTTAATATTTCCAGAGTTATCGCAGACCCGTCTTTCCCACAACTTCGTCGAGGATAAGCCTTTTGATGAATGATGCTGAGGGTATTCTTTTTTTTCTAATTCGATTCGTTCTTTGCAAATGTTTCTGAATGTATCAAGTTAAATTCCTTTAACTTCGAATTTAAGTCCTGCAGCTCAGGCCGAATACTGTGTTCTACCAAACTATCGTCAGTTTGTTAGGTGATTAGCTTGAATTTTCTTATCTCGATTTGCTTTTCCACGGAACATCCATTTTTTCATTAAAGATTTAGCTTACGAGAATCGTGAAGAAAGCGTTCACGCCTACAACATAGATACTCGATATTCTTAGAACTCGAAAATGTGAATTTGAGGTTGTTTTATTTGTTTTATTACATTCTCTAAAATGTATTGGTAACAAAACTTGCAAAAAGGCCTGTAGTAACGCTTACTCCATAATTCACCAAGTATTAATTTTTTAATACACGCATTTCAACTACCAGCGAAAACATTAAGCACATGTTCCTCAAACCATTATTTTTCCAATTATGACAGGATTATATCCTAAGAACCACACCATATTTTCGTCTTTAGTATGCAGAAGAGTTGTATTACGTCGTAATTCTTTAAAAAACATGTTTTTTGTTAATTTCTAATGTAGTATTCAGACAACGTTTATTTCCGTTCTTGAGAAAAGTATTTCTGATGCTGCATCTTTGTACTTTTAAAGCAGAGCTTTGAAAATACTGTCATCGAGGTTTTTATTATTTTAATTAATCAGTAATGAAGCTAAATCTAATCTTTATTCAGTTTTGTCAGAGACGTGCATCTCATTACACTTGTGATCCATAAGATAGTAAATGCGTCACCTGTCGCAGTAATTGTATGTATGTTAAGATCACCACCCGTTTACATTTGGACTGAGATTACTGGAGAAATAAGATAATCCTTAACTAATCATGTGCTAGACGCCAGGAGTTCGTACTAATCATTTGCTTGACGCCAGTGATTGTTCTATAAAAATGTAACTTACACGATAGTTTTAACTTGCGGCTGAGAGCACGGTATTATAATAATAATTATGATGAAACGTACTAATTGAACATGTTCTTTATTACGATTCCTATATCTGTCCTTTATAGCTAAACTGGGACAAATTATTTTAAGGCTAGTGACGATAAGATATTTATTTGGATGGATTAGAGGTGAAATGAGGAAGTGGGAGAAATCCTGTAATATCTGGTAACTTGCTCTATCTTGCACGGTCGACCGATAGTCTAACCACCAATCCCTATGTGAAAAGCTAGCACTCTGTGTACGTGCTCCACCAGTATACCATTGAAAAATATACGAGCGTGCCTCGAGGAATGTGAACGGTCTTGTTCGTGTTTGCAATAGGCAAGTTCCGTTCGACGCTTTTGTCGTTTCAGTGTTGTATCTATTGCGCCCAACAATAAAGCTTGGAGGGTGTGCACCCGGGGATGCAGGGCTCGGCGTCGGCCCCGCCGCCGTCGCCGCGCCGCCCGCGGCCGTCGAAGTAATTTTTATTTATTTAATAGGTAATTACAACACATTGATACAAAATTTCAATTCTTTTAACTATGTGGCTAGGCTGAAGGCCTTTAAGCCATTACAATACCTACATCCTACCGCATTCTAAGTAAGTACATCGAAGTAATTACATCGCGGGTGGTTGTGCCGGCCGGCCGGCCCGTCCGGCGGCTGCGCGGTAGGCGAGCGGCCAAGCTGCCGGGCGCGTTGCTAATGGAATTAAAAATAAAACGCGGAGAATATTGCATCAAATAAATTGTGAATTATCCCCGCCGCCGCCGCCCGCCTGTTGTTTGTGGACCGTGCTCGCGCGTCCGGTGGCACCGCACCGCTTCGCTCCGCCCTGTGGTTGCAGGCCTTCGTTGCGGACGGCGCCTCGCGAAAGTGAATGGTTGTGAGGAGGGCTTTCGATTTTGTGAGGAATAGAGTGGAGGAAATGACAGATCGAATGCATCTGCTGAGATGATTGCTTTTAATCTATGAGCGAAAGTTGGGGAAAGATTTTACGTTTAAAGTCCTGTTAATGTAGGGAACCCGTTGTTGAGATATTTCTGTTTATCTATAGTGCAGAGTATAGCTCGCTTCGACTTGCTTGCCTTTCGGGTGTACTTAGTATTGTCACAGTAATGAATGTGGCATGCATGCAGCCTGTAACAAAAGGGCATGCACATTCTGTTAAAAGTTCAATTTTAGCTCTAGTATCAAAAGTGTGACAATGCTCGATTTTTCAGATAAATCTGTGAATACAACGAAGGAAACCAAATCAGCTACACCTTATTTTAATGTAACGTGCGTTTTAATTCATGTGTACAAATACGTGATTTGTACACATGAATTAAAATAAAAGGGAAGTCTGTATAAAATATAGTTTATGACGCCCTGAAAGTGATTTTATTTTCCTCGAGGGATTGCTCGATTCCACCTATCAGCGTCGTGTCGCAATATTTCGTTCTCGCAAAATAAAATGTCATTTGTACGACTCGTATCACAAATAACAATACTTGTGTCTTACATACTTTTATTTTATTATTGCGTTCTGTTTTCCACTCCGTCTCTGGCTCACTTCGAGATCTGCATCAGTAGCTTCCATTCTATTTTTTCAGTGTTTACTTAGTCTTGTCTTTAAGTTTTCTACTCTTAATCCCTGTTCATTCGCCCACAATCTGAAGTTCCATAAATTTCAATGAGTGGCATTTATGCATGTATGTATTTGTACATCTTACTATAGAATTCCTATAAATTCCTGTAAATAATAAGATTGCAGATGAATTGGAGCTATATTTTATTTCATTAATTTCATTATGGAGAAAACTAATTGTTTATTTCCTTTTGTTCCAGGTGAGTGAGAACAATCGTTAACACCTCGCATTTGCCAAGGGTAAGCCTCTAATATTCTTATATATATTCTTACATCTACGCACCAACGCCTATTCGCCGTAAATTTTCCCTACACGTCCTCTGAAGGAATTCGTCTAATTTATTTACGTGACAGGAATTGCTGCGGCATGTCGTGCGTGTACTAGTGCAGTCCCCTTTTCATCTCAGGTTCGTGAGGGGCGCTGATGACTAGAGACCGGAAAAATATGTAATAATTAACGTGAAAATATGTACATAAATATGTAATGAAAACAGTAAGAATATGTAATAAATATGTAAAATGGGATATAATATGTAATATTAAAATTCTCTAATTAAAAACCAATTACATAGCAAGAAATTACATTTTGAAAAACTGCTCACTTTACATCAAACAACTTTCTCGTCAGCAGGAAAAGCGTAATCTATTGTAATCCCGGACCGTAGTTTAGCAGCCAGACTAATCTCAATAGAAGCCGTCGCACAAACTGGCCAGATCTACGGTCAGCAAACATACACTGAAGCATCTTCATCGAAGTGTTACACGTCGGTGGTCATAAATTTTTCTCGGAAATTACGGTTACAGGTCACAAAACGTGACAATGATATTTTGGACACGCAGATTTCCCAAATAATGTAGAAAAAATGCTGATTTAAAAAAAAGTCTTTTCATAAAAATATGAATTAAATAGAAGAAAATTGATAAAATAAGAAAATATATTGTGAAAACAGCAAAATATGTAATATAGTACCAAATATGTAAAAATATGTATCGAAAAAATTGGATATTGTGTTAGGAGGGCTATGACTCGCCAAGATAACAATTTTGAGAACGATAAGTAGAAAGACAAAAAAATGTAATTACATAAAAATCCGGTCTGTACTGATGACACGGCGCACCGCGGCACGGCACGGCGCGGCGGCGGTGTGGTCCCGGCCTCCGGTCCACCGCATCGTGTCTGTGGACTCAGCAGTTGATGGTGCAGGAGCGCGGGATAAAACTGCGCCGAGGAAAACAATTTATCTCCGGGTTTTTCCTCGCCCTCCGCCTGCCGTTCGGCTGACCGCCGCCAAACCCCCCTTGATTTAGGGCGGCGCGCGCTGGCCACCCCCCTCCCCCGCGCTCTCCCGATCGCCTGCCGATCGCCGAAATCTTCATTGCCATGTCTCTTATGGTCCGATTATGGCCCCGACCGAGATTACGCCTCTGTTTGCGGGCGATCGCTCCATCTACACTAATCGGAAAGTATGGGTTCCTTCGCGATGGATCGCCGCTCGAGAATTGATCACTTCCGCTCTGGCCTGACCTAGGGGTTTCTGTTTTGGCGTCCGTGAGGATCTAGCCGTTGGATTGCGTTTGCTGTCGATGGCCAGTGTTGATATATGAACTACCCTTGATTTAATATTTGTAACTTGTAGCTATTTTGTGAATAACTTCTGGCATTTTCTCTGTGCAATTTGAAATTAAAATGAGTTCGGTCATATCTGATCCTGTTTTCATTTCCAAACGTCGCCCCCAATTTATAAATCTATTTGTTCATGCATTTCTAATTTATACCGGTATATTAAACATGAAATTCATGAAGTTTTCAATTTCTTAGAATGCGATACATTGAAATATCCAAGTTCGTGATTTCGGGTGTTCTAACGATAATACATTTATTACATTTTCATATGATGCGAGGAGGTACTTCAAATATCTCCGAACTAACATTACTATTTCCAGTGAAATTGTGGTGCAAAAATAGTAATGTCAAAACTAAACTAGTTTGTAACACCTTCAATATGTTGCTTTTTTCAGTAACATTTTCGGTATTACGCATCGGGGCCATAGCAGAAACAGCAATAAAGGACGAAATATGGGACAAAATTTAATAATATATTACGCGTTTCTTGTTATGCAATTTGTTAATATTGGAACGTAATACTGTACCGTAATACTGTAAACCTAATTAACATAATACTGTAAACTTAAAAAACCTACCGTTAATACTGTAACGTTAAACTGTACTTAATTATTTAACGCAAATGAATAATTATTTCTAGTTTCTTTGTCAGACAAGAATTCCTTTCCTTTTATATCATACGGTAATTATTGACAACCATCTAAGGTCCCCTTGCACTTCAGATTACTATTACTACTCCACTGGAATAAAAGTTCAAAAAAGAAAACGTAAAAAATCAAGTATCGTTGTAGGTACGTAAAGAGTACTAATACAGTAACAATAACTGGACGTCGGATCTCCTACCAATGCGTTCTCCCTTACACTTACTGCAGCTGAATGCTTGCTGGCC
This sequence comes from Acheta domesticus, assembly GCA_031308135.1. NCBI lineage: Eukaryota > Metazoa > Arthropoda > Insecta > Orthoptera > Gryllidae > Acheta > Acheta domesticus. The sequence goes on from JAHLJT010000631.1 coordinate 250,572,785, forward strand.
AAGATGCCTGCTTCCCGTGGATGGCTCCTCGCCCCGCTTGCTCTCCTCCCCCGCTGGCCGCCAAAGCGCACCTCGTTGCCCCCGCGCCCTCGCGGCGCTATGATTGTCGCGGCGGCCGATTTATCTTCCGGTCAAATCCTCCCCCGGCCGGCGCCGGATTTACTTCCTCTTCGCCTCATAACCGGCCATCAGCTATCGGCGCTGCGGCGGCGGGAAGCGCCCGGCCCCCGCGCCGCGCCCACCGGAAGGCCAGATTTATTAGCGAGGGCCCGCGCCCGCCTGATGAGACCGCCTACGCCCTCGCCTCCCATACGCCCACATAGCCCTCGCCACCCTCGCCGCCCAGACCGTCCTCGCCGCGCGCAATGTCCTAGCCACCCACGCTGGCCATGTTCCCCTCGCCGCCCACTACGTCCACGCATGTGCTTCCTACACATGTGCCCTCGCCGACCACACAGCCCAAACTATCTTGAGTCCACAATACCCTCGCCACTTACGCTGGCCAAGAGCCCTCGCTGTCCACTATGCCCACTCATGTGCATCCTAGACATGTACCCTCGCCGCCCAAGCGCCCAAGCCGCCCAAGCTGTCCTCGTAGCTCACAACACCCTTGCCACCCACGCCGACCAAATGCCGTCGGCGCCCTTGCCGTCTCCGCTGCCAACGCCGTCGTCGCTAACGTCTCCGCTCACGGTGCACTCTCCGCCCACGCCGCCTACGCTGCACATGTTCCCTTCTCCGCCCTCTGTCCTCGCCACTCTGGCCTTTCCCATTGTTCCGTTACTACATAGCACTATCCTTTCTGTGTCTCATCTCGTCGGCTTCCCAGCGTCCTCATAGCGTTCACCGTCTTCCCTCCTTTTATTTCACCGCCATCTCCAAGTCTATGCTCCTTTTCATCTAGTTATCTTCAGCCGCTCGCTTCCCAATCCTTTCTCGCTAATCTCGCGTTCGATTCCATTACTTCCTACCGTTTTCTATCCCATCTCCTTGGTCCCGCCACCTTCGCGTTCTTCGCCGTCTTTGTCATTCTTCTCCCCCACTCCTGTTCTCCCTTTCCAGGACGCACCGCTCCCAGGGTGGTGAACACAGTCGATTGTTTTTTCGGAAAAGGTGGCGGTCGAAGGCGGCAGCTGCTACCGCTGCGGTGATTTCCGACCTGCGTATCCGCAGGACGATTTTTCTTTTCTCGTTTGGCATCGCTGCTGGCCAGTGTCTCTTTTGCCCCCTCTGAACTGGACGTTCTACAACGAATGTCTTTTCGCAAAATAATTTTCCAAGTATGGAATTTTCCTCCTTTATTGTTCAGCCTTCTCTGAGATTGAACTTTGATTGAACGCGTTGTTCTCTGAGATTGAACGCCTTTTGTAAAGTCAAAACTGAGTTTTGAGTGAGTGAACCTTATCTAGTTTATAATTTTATCCTATTAAGACTAGTGGTGCTAACACAGCACTTACTCTTTCTCTTCCGTATGTTCACGCAAACGTATGCGAATAATACTCAATTAGTGAAGAATTGAACATTACCTTATTTCGATATATATATATATATATATATATATATATATATATATATATAATCTTTAAGGAACAGACATCATTAAGGGAAAAATCTCTTTCTTTAATGTTATTGTTTTAGGAATGGCTCCGAAAAACTTTTGAATTTTTACAATTAGGGAAAAAGCATGTTTTTCAACGATCATGTGACCTGTACAATTCTCTTAAATGCCCTTCACTGTACTCAAAAACAAAATTTAGTCAAAAACAATGGATCCATGTTTTTTTGAAACTTTTGAAAATGTCCCATGGGCCTTCATGTAAAGTAGCCTCTAAAATTAAAATTCAAGAACCCGCTATATTAGCCATACAAATTGGGAAATATCAGTAACATGATTACGTAATCATCTTTGTGTTACTGTGCGTATACGTACATACACGAGAAATTAAAAATCATGTTTCTAAATATCAGTTGATTCAATTTACAAGACTAACATGTAAAACATGGAAAACCAAAAAGCAAAAATTAGTTTTCAAGCGAAACAGTACATAACGTTTTTGAGGTTGCATGTGAAGTTTATTTCAGCGAAGCCAATGGCATAAAGGGTTGTAATATTTCAATCTAATTGTTTTAGATTATCCCTTTATATTGACCTGTTTTAGATCCTACTGGTCTGTTATTTGATTTTTATCAGAAAACAAGACATGATTTCGTATTTCATATCTTTAAAATTGATAGTTGAGAAGCATCATCTGTTTGATAAATAAAACTGAAAGTGAATCTCATTGAAGACCCTCATTTCCAGTCTCATTGTCCATTCTAAATTAATAATCGTCGGCCTCTTAACCACGGAATTATTTCTAGTGACCGTGCGCATTGTCTCTTGAAATGATGGCGTCCGCGTGCATAAATGACGAGCGCGGGGGGAGCGTAGGGCAGCGAGCGTGCTGCGCGCCGAGGGCCGCCGGGAGCGCCCCGGGGTTGGAGAGGGCGCACGTGGGGCTCGACCTCCGGCCCTAAGCCGGCGCGGCTCGGCCAGCGCCACCGCCGGCGGATGAGCGGGCGCAGCGAGCCGGCGCGGCGCCGAGGCCGCTTATCCCCCTGGAGAGCGCAGGCAGGCAGCGCCGGGCACAGCGCTGCGCCCACTCCGCCTGCGCCTAGCCCGCCCCGCCCAGCCCCGCCCCGCCCCACCCTGTCCTGCCCAGTCCCTCCCCGCTCCGCCTTGCACAGTCCGTTCCGCTCCATCCCGCCCCGCCCCGCGCCTCCCCTCCTCGCCCTGCACATCCCCGCCATGCACCTCCCCGCCCTACACCGCCCCGCCCTACACCGCCCCGCCCCGTTCCTATGCACCCTGTGTAGTCCCGTGATCGGCCCTTTCCACGTCCCTTCTCTACACGCCCTGGCCCCTACTTTTTCTACCCGCCCCGCCCCCCACTCCACCCCTCCCGACCACCTTCTCGCCGCCCCGGTCCCATTCCTATACGTCCCTATCCTTCCCGCCTCACCTCGTCTCGCCCCGCCCCTCTCTGCCCCACCTCGGCGCATCCCCCTACCTCGCCCCTCCAAGTCCCATTTTCCATCTTACTATTTGACTAATATTCAAATTAAGTGCTATTGGTATTCGCCATAGCCAACGATTGAAAAAGCATTTTTGAAGCTAAAATCATACTTATTGCATTCGGTTGATAATATTGAATGTTTTACATTATTATTGAAGACCTGATTCGGAGGCAGGACACAACCTTTTGGCTTATCTTAAAATTAAATTTATCGTTTTATGCGTACTTATTGAAAAAGAAATGAATGATCCTTCGTTACTGCTTTTAAAATAAATATTTCTGAAAATTTATTTTGAGTAGATAGTTGTATCGCTAGATCACTAGCGGTAAAGGTTTAACTTAGAAAAGTATCGTTTTTCAGGAAACATTTTCAAGTTATAAGTTCATAAGTGAAATATAGTGTACAAAATCGGCACAACTACTCTCTTGTAGTAAATTTTAAAACTTGGATGCGCTTACTACAAATATTTCGGGAATTCTATTTGATCTTACTAATAACTCAATGTTTTTATAAGAGAAGATTTGAGAATTTGATGACACACATGGCATTTTATGGCACTGGCCGTCACCCCCCCCCATCATCCCTCCGTCCTCCCCGTCCGTCCTCCCCGCCCGTCCTCCCCGCCCGTTCTCCCCGCCCATCCTCCCCGCCCATCCTCCCCTCGGTCGTCCCGTCAGTTCTCAGATCTCGTTCTCACGGCCGCTTTCACACATCGTCCCCACTGCCTGTCCTTGCCCCCCCCCCCGTCCGCAGCTTGTGCCTTCATCGCCTGTCTTCACTGTCCGTTCATACCACTCCATCCTGCCCGTGCTCGCTGCGTGACGTCATAATATCAGCATCTTATATTGCCCACAGCAAAACTGTTTTTGAAATTGTTGCCAACGTTAATTTCGGTTCATTTGTAAATTTATAAGGGTGTTGTACAAAAACTAGCGTATGCCTATCGTTTATAATGTTGCTTTATTAAATTCCTACAAATGTGGGAACTGGCTTCTATCATCGCTCGTTTTCAAAACGTGTGCTTTTGCAATAAATGTTACGCGTCCTAGCACGGAATTTTATTTTATTTTATAACGTGATAAACTATTTGTGTAGTACACAATTTTGAGGCACTAATTCTTATACGTTATGAGCCAGTGGGACATACACATTTCGGCGCCTTATTTAAACGAGTCCGGAGATGGCGAAAATGAAATGAATGGTTCGACAATATGAAAGGTGTTTCCCCGAAATCGTGGAGATGCGTTAACGAGAGCCCTTCGAAAGGATATAATATTACACGAGTGGCGCCGCGCAACAAGCGTAGCTCCCAAGGTAAATGTGAAGGGCGTGGGGTCGGAGATTGCGAGTACGCGCAGGGCGGCGGGAGTAGTTGGGAGCAGGGCGGGGGGGGGGCGGGTGGAAACGAGGAGGCATCGACGCGGAATGGAGGAGGCTGCGAGGGCGAAGGCGGCGCGGGCGCGCTCTGCGGCGGCTCCAACTCTCTAAAAGACTTGATCACTAATGAAGCAGAGCGCGGGCGGGCGGGCGAGCAAGGGGCCGCGCCTCAAAGCGCCGAGCGGGGGCGGGGGCGGAGGTAGAGGTTGAGGCGGGTGCGGTGGCGGGGTCGGGGGCGGAGGCGGGTTCGGGAGCGGAGGCAGGGGCGGGGCGGAGGGGTGTTCAGGGAGCGGGGGGGTTCGGGAGCGGGGCGGAGGCGGGTTCGGGGACGGGGTGCGGAGACGGGGGCGGAGGCGGGTTCGGGACGGCGGCGGGAGCGGAGACGGCGGCGGTGGCGGCGTCGGGGGCGGGGGCGGGGGTGGAGATGGAGGCGAGGGCGGAGGCGCGCGCGGCTCGGGCGAATCCATTCACCCAAGTAAAGTAAATGAGATGCTCAAGTCGTATCGACGGATTGTCAATACTTTTCCACCGGAGGAGCACCGGAGACCAGTTCGGGGCGCCCCGACGCCAAGGTACCAGCGGCCCCGCGCCGCGGGCGCCCGGCCCGCGCCCCAAGAATTGAAACGTTCCTTTTGGGGGAAGGAGGCGCCGTGAGAGCGCTCGATAACGGTACAAATCGATAGAGACGCCAGCAGATTCGATACGATATGTATAAAAACTATTAAGAATGATTTGTCATTCTTGTGTTACAGTCTCCATTCACTCACTTTTTCTCGCCGCGTTTTAACGTGGACAAAAAAGGGCTCTCAAAAGACGAACAGCGGAAAGAAAAAGTGAAATGAAAAGGGGAAAAAAAGTGAGAGCCTTGTATCTGAGAGTGCGAGACCAGGAGAGCATAAAAAGGAGAAATCAGGAAATGGCACGGTTTTGTAGTAGGAATAAACGTTTGTTCGTTCAAAATCCTATTTTAGGCGTGAGCTGTTGCCCCGTGCTCACCTCCGCTGCCGCACCGCTCCCTCCTCGACGGTCTTGCCTTGCCGCGCCTCGGTTCGTCCTGCCCGGCTGCGCCTCTCCCCGCCAACACCGCTGCGTCCCACCCCGCCCCGCCGCATCCCGTTCCTCCCCGTCGCATCCCGCCCCTCCTCGCTGTCTCCCGCCGCGTCCCGTCCCCTCCCCGCGTCATCTCGCCGCGTCCCGCCTCTCCTCACCGCGTCCCGCCCATCCCGTCTCGTCCCGTTCTCCCCCCTTCCCAATCCCATACCGCCCGGTTCCGTCCCTTTCTGTCCCATCCCTTCCCTTCCCTCCCCAACCCATCCCTTCCCACCCACCCCATCCCATCCCATCCCTTCCTGCCCCATCCCTTCTCGCTGCGCACCGTCCAACCCAGCCGAGCCCTGCTCCGCCCCGCCCCAGCTCTTCGCCCCGCCCTTCCCGTCCCATCCTTCCCGGTCTATCCCGCTCCGCGGCGCCGCACCTCGCTTCACCGCGCCACTCTCCTGCCTCCGCGCCCCCGCGCCCTCAGACGGTTCCGATAATTGGAAACAATTACGGGCGATCACGCGAAGACAGATCGCCCTTCCTTTGTGACTGCGGAGGGCGCGGGCGCGCAGGGGCTCAGCCGCCCAAGTCCTCTGCGCCCCGAGTCGCTGAGAGCGTGTGAAGCGCCATCGATTCGCTGATGAACGCGCGCTACGCCGCAGCGATTGGGGATAAAAGTGTTGTGTTGGCCTTCACTGTCTTACTGACGGATTTCGGGAACAAAGGTTTAAAACCTTATTCTTTGGGGGTCATTACGTATTAACTCAAATGCGTTTTTTTTATTATCGTGAAGTCTGCCATTCTTAGTTGGGTTGATGCGGATTAGATTAGATTATTTCATTACAGTCCTTAAAGAAGTTCCCGCACATATGTTTTATTATATTCAGTGTTTTTTAGAACTTTTAAATTCATTTTCCTCTTGAAGAGTGAATATTTAAATTTAAATCTGCCATATTTAAAAGTATTATTATATTTCTTGGAAACTTCTCTGAATTCGTCTTTGTTTCGTTTATTTATGTCGCATTTAACGTTTACCATCAAATGTATTTTTAACACTACCGTTTTTTAATAGGAAGCATATCCCTCGTCGTCTACTGGAAGAAGAACATTTTCAGTAACTGATGTAAACTGTAATAAGAGTTCCCCTTCAAAGGAAAGAACTAACATTTTGAAATAGAGCATCACATGTGTCGCTACAGACTTTGCAGAAAGATGCAATCGATTGTTCATAAAAGTTTTGGAATGTAGAACGGCACTCGGGCACAATTGCAGAGGACAAATAAAACATTTCCTAGTCTAATCCTTGCTACGTGAATAGAACAACGAACTGTGCTTCAAATGTCCTGGCTTTCACGGGAATAATGCGCGCAGAGTCCCCTGTCGTCACGTCGGAGATGAACCCACGTCAACTAGCGGACGGAGACTACTGAACGGATTTGCGTTGACAGCTGTATCGGCTCTTCCCATCTCGACGAGGTCCGGCCGCAAAGGCGACTTGCTGCCGCAGCGACCCACCTCCATCGCCAATACATTTTTTTTTTTATTTGAGAGAGAAAAGTATTTTAGTTACACGAAAGTATATCAACGGCTTATTAGAATTCTCGGCGGAATTACATTTTCGTATTGAAAAGAAATACTGAAAGAGGGGGAAGCAGGCGAAGGGAGGGGAAGGGAACGGAAGGAGCTGAAAAGGAGCGGCGGCGTTGCTATTTTCTTTTGAGTGCATTTTATATTTTCTCTCGTTTGTACTGCGGGCGGCGGGCGGCGGCGGCGGCGGCGGCGGTCGGGGGCGGAGGGAGCGAGGTTGCTCGGGGACCGGGGAGCTCCTTGTCTGCCGCATTTGTGCCACTCCTTTGAATTGAAGAAAGCAGCAGCTCGCATATTGAGTAAATGGATAGCGTGGGATCCCGTGCTTTTTTTCCTGGCTACGTTTTATTATCGTTCGTTATCGGCCGACGCGATGAGAGGAGAGAAGAGAAAAGAGTGGCAAAAAGACGAGAAAAAAACTGAGAAAAGCAGAATGAAAGGGGGGAAAATATATATGGCGGGAAAGACAGGCATGAAAAAGGAAGGAAAGTAAATTTTCAGAAGGCGGGACCGAAGCAATCCAATAAATGAAACGCTCAAGTGCTGCCGGTCTGTTTCCTCCGATAGCTAGGAACCCGCGGGGCCTCTCAGGAATAGCCGCGGGCATCTGCGGCCTGGCGCATCCGTCCGCCCCCGTCACCCGCCCACGCCCCCACGCCCCCACCCCTGGCCACCGTTCCGCTTCGCCCCGCCGCGCACCGCCTCCACCCCTGGCCCCGCCCCGCCCCTCCCCCGCCTCCACCCCTGGTCCCCGCCCCTCCCCTCCCCGTCCCGCCCCGCCCTTCCCTGCTCCATCCCCGTGCGCGGTTGCGTTCGCGACGCCAGCACTTCGCGTCTGGAGAGACTCCCCCGCGCCGTTTCCCCCCTTCCGCGTTCCGGAGCTTTCCGCACGGGCGCTGTTTTCGTGTTGAATGTTCATGAAGGCCTGATCGACGATCTATCCTCCAGAAACCTGCATGATCGCTGGGGAATGGAACAAAGGCGATTGGGTTGGTGGCAATGTTGGCGGTCGTGGATGAAATGATTGGGAGTAATATTTTTTTTTTGCTTTTATTTTAGCTTCCGCTGTGAACAATATATTTTTACTGGAGCGTTGCATTTATCGATTACTGGTTCTTTACGTTTGGAATACTTGACATTCAAGTAATTTTGGAAATCATTAGATATTGTATACATCATTTTTTATGACATTTTCTTCCAAATTTGGTAGTTATTGATTTCCGAAGATGCATAGGGTAAAGGGACAAAATATCACTTTTGGAATCCATTTAACAAATCAAAGTTAAGGTATTTATTCGGCATCAAACAAACAGGAGCGAATAAAATCTAAAAGCTAAATCTTGAAACGAAGAAATTCTGAAAGTAAAGACGGGATTTTCTTCGGAGAGTTAAGTTAATTTTTCATCTTTTCGTCTTTGAATATGTCGAAACAAAGAAAAAGCATTATTTCAATGGCTTTTGACATTTTCGTTGCTTTTTAAGTAGATGATATGTGTAACATCATATAAAGTGCTCAATTTTTTAATTAATCTTTTCATATTAAGAAAAGAAACAAAAGCATATTCCTTATTGTTTTTTAGAAGTGTAAGTTTTTATGAAGTGTAAATAAAGCTATCTGAATACAGTGTACTAGATGAACGTCTAATGAGCAACTAATGCTAATTTCAGTACATTGATGTGAACATTGAAGACTTTTTTTATGTTTCCTTTAGATTGATGACTTATGTGGGTGTTGGGGCGACCTACATTGATGCATTATGCTATCGGATTTTGGAAGTAGTAACTGGAGAGACCTTTTGTTGTAAACATGTATTTTCTACACTCTGCTTTTCATAATACTATTACTGCATTTGTTCATTGGAGCCATATGTCAATAATTCATGTTATTTCTAGGGGCTGCATGTGAGAAGGTTCAAAGGCAAAAATGTCTTTCGTTCAACGTGTCTATGATTCATTCGTACTTGATACTTCACCCAAAACAGTAAACTGTGCAGTTTGTACCTCGGGGAACATTGAGAAACTATATTTTTCAATTATTCCCCCGCAGATTTCCATTGCGAAGTTAGGATTAGTACTTTTCTTAGTATTGACTAATAAAATGTTATCGTTGGTATTCTGTTTGCTGAGTACGGAATACATTAGATTCATTTATGCATTGTATGCTTGTACAGTGCTCGGATCTGTAAGGAATTTAAACTAGTACCATTGATGTGTGCGCGATTCCTTGCGGAAAGACGCAAGTGACAAAAGTAACCTCTGGGGCACCGGAGGCGCTGCCTAACAGCAGTAAGGCACTGGCCCCGTCATGAGGGTGTCGCGAGGAAGGGGTCAGGAGGGGGAAGGGAGGGGAGGGGCGAGGGCGTGAGGAACGAGCAGCGCAGCGATGCTTATCTCTCGGGGCCCCGCCAGGAGCGCGGGGGCGGGGAGAGGTCGGGGCTGGAGGCGGCGGCGGGGGCCCGGCCCTGGACCCGGCTGAAATGGACGGTGGCGCGCGGCGATTTTAGGTGCGAGGGCGCGGCTACAAAGTGAGAAAAAGTCGATAGCCAGAGGCACAGCAGCGTGTTTCTCCTCCTTCGGGCGAAGGCCGCCGCCGGGGGGCGGGGCCGCCAGGAGGTCCGTCCGGGGGGGCCGCCGCCGCCGCCGCCGACTTATCCCGCCTCGGCTCCGCTGGTCTTATCACGGGCCCCCGGAGGCGCGCCCGTTTCTTCGCCCCCTCCCTTCCCCTCCAGGCGGCCCCTCCACTCCCGGGCTCAGCTACTTCCCCGCCCGAGGATTTACTGGCGACTAAATAAGTCGGGTGTAATTGGGGGCCTGAGCGGGCCGCTCGGGGCGGGGCGGGAGGTGGCGCGCTGGGTGCGCGCCCCAGGAGGCGAGTGGGGAGAGTCGAGGCGGCGGGGGCGGCCAGCACGAAGAGTTCGCCTGTCGGCCGGAGGAGGATTGGGCGTCAGTCCCAGATAAACCGAGCCACGCACAATGCCGGAGGCGGGAGAGCTACCGGTTGACGTTGGGTTAGCGAGAACGGTCATGGTGACGGTGATAAGAGTCGGGGTGGGGGCCGGGTGGCGGGGCAGGGTGGGACGGGGCGGAGTCGATCGGGAAAGGACAGGGGAGGGGAGCGGGGCGGGGCGGGATTGGGCTGGGCGGGGGCTGCGGCCTCCGTCCCCGCTTGCGGCGGGAAACGGCTTGTCTTTTGGCTCGCGCGAGCGACACAAAGGCGGCGGAGCCGTCGATACATCAGGCATTTATCGCGCCGTCTCCGCGACAGGAAAAACGCCCGGCGCCGCTTCCGGCGGCCGGCTTCCGCTCGCTGCCTTGCGCCGCCCGCCCGCCCGCCCGCCCGCCCGCCCGCCCGCCCGCCCGCCCGCCCGCCCGCCCGCCCGCCCGCCCGCCCGCTGGCGCCCCGACGGCTTTGTGCGCCCCCGGACGCCTCCTGTAAATGCCCGGCGCCGGGCGACGCACGTCGGAGGGGTCATGACGTCTGCACTGGAATGGCTCTGCTTTCGTCAAGAAAAGGCGAAAAGAAAAACAATTTGTTAGATGTAACGGCTTTATTTGAAACATTTCTGACACGAGCTGTCACTGCACGTCAATATTCGTCCTCATGAGGAATTTGACATACTTCGGCAATATCAGTTTTTCTTGTCAGCTTTTATGGTAATTCAGAAAAAAGGGAGTTTAAATGAATCGCAACAAAATAATATCGCGTTTTGCTCTGTGTACTGTTAGTAAAACCGTTTCTGCCTGGAAGATATGTCAAATGTTAGCTATAAGACAGTAGCATTTAGTATTTTTATTGTATTTGCAACTATTTTTTGGCGTTGTACTCTAGCGAAAATTTGAAATTTCTCATTTCCATTTGCTAGGAAGAGACAAATAAGGATTATAAAGTTGCGGTCTGCTTGTGAATGAGAGAGATGCATTATTTTGTGACGTAATTAACGTACTCTACTCAGATTGTGGTATCAACCTAGTTTCGAACCTTACACCGCTGATATAGTAATGCAATTGTACACCTGTCCACTATACCTTCGTAACCATAAATAATTCTCCTGCAGACTAGCATAAATCATAATATCATTCCGATGTCCCTCTATCCCTCTCATTGCAATTACAGAGAAATGATATATATTTCATTCCCAGGTTTCGAATTTCTTCGTTAATTTTCAGCGGCCTATTACGTTATAATAATCCATTTGTAACGCATGAAAAACTTAGGACGTAACCGCAACGCAGCGAAATAATTCAAATCTGTTAATTGCGTCGCGTGATGAAATATTGGGCTCGCCCGCTGCCGGCTTCCACTTAGTTTGAATAAACTATCCCGCGGGGCGAGGGGTGCGCGGGCGGGGACGGAGGTGTGGGGGGTGGGGTGTAGGGGCGGGGGGCCTGAGCGGTCGACCGTGCGGGCGGCGCGCCGGCGATCGGTGCCGGCGCCAGGGGCGAGCGCGCGTGAATCGGACCTCGTAATTGGTCGCGAGGCGGAAATAACAATTAACATACAAACCGTGCGTTGAGCGGTGATGCGCAGGTTTCACCGCCCTTTCGATCGCCCTGCCTCGTTTCCCTCGTGCGCGCTCCGCTCCGCTCCGCTCCGCGCTGCGACGCGAGCGCCCCTCGCGGGCTTGCCGGCGAGGCGCAGGTGGATGCGATTTTTATGCGAGTAGCGATTCCTGAAATACCCTGGAATCGTATTAATACTGTTGTAATTGAAACAAGAAATATGCATGTCGTTGAACAAATAAATATTAACTAGATGCGTTGGCGCTTTAATTTCGTTACTAATAAATGCTTGATATACAATACACTTTCATTATAACATTTGTATTTTAAGGGGTGTGAATAGTGGCATTTGAATACAGTACTTTTCTTGTCCAGTATTCCATTGTCATACGATAATCGTTTCTAAACGTCTCCTATTTCGAGTTTTCTACCTGTTTCTATGAAAGCTGATCAGTCGTGAAAACTTAATTTCACAGGAGAGTAAAAATATCTTATTGTCTTGTGATTATTTGAAATACGTATATGAATACGAACGTTTGTTCATAAATACATTTGCGCACATTTCTCGACATCCAGAAGTACTAATCGTAAATTACATATAAATGTGGAGAATTATTACGAGATTCCAGTAGTATGCATATCTCATTTGTTTGCTTACTCAGAGGGGGTCAACGTTATAGAAAATAAGTAAACCTCTAAATGGATAAAGTAATGAGAGTATTTACAGGAATAAAAAGCGTCTCTTTCAGTTCGTTTTGAACTCACGATCTTTAGGAAAAAATAAATTCCATGAAAAAACACGCACTAAAAACTTAACATCACACCTTTTAGCTTGTGGTTCACTTGTAGTGTTTCAATGTATAAATAAAACTTTGTGATCCAGTGTGATGTAATTCAGATATTGAAATAACGTAGTTTACAAACGTATTGGGTAAAAGGTGACTGATGTAGCAAGAAAGTTCTTAATTCTAAATTGCAGTTTGTTAACAATTAACGTTAAAAGAACTGTAGCGTAAGTTGTGGAATTTTCTGGAGTGTGTGTTTCAAAATTACGAGTCAATCTGATGTACCACTGACGTGAGATCATTTTCATATAAATAATTCCGTGATCTGTGCAGCAAGAAAGACTCCGACTCCACTGCGAGTGGACGATTGTTGGGTCAAAGCACAATTTCAACTATATCATCTGGGAAAAATGTAGTTGGCTGCATTAGGACAGAGCCGGTACGTGCTGCAGAGGATGTATGTTTAGAGCGTTATGTTTAAAATCGGTTAACTTGGGACGCAACTTATATTCCCATAATAAAAAAAACTAACTTGTATGCTGAACTTCGAGATGTTACATATGGTGGGTCTATGTGGGTCTTACGTTGTAATAGTGCACTCGTACTCTCTATATTCATAGTTTCTATGGTAACTTCTGGTGCGTGTAAACTGTGGTTACATGTCTTAGGAAACGACCACCTACTGAGCCATATGAAAAGACGTTTAACGGCAAAGGGTATGATGGAGTAATTTGCATTAGTCACTTTTTTTCCAATTATTTTCATCAAATTTCTGGCCCCTTAGTACCGAATTGTGGCACCGGAGCGCTACAAAACATCAACAACAACCACCCTCTAAAAATTTACATTGTTTTTAACACTACAATTCATGAGCACCTGTTTCCGTTTGATTGATTGACATGTAAGACGTGTAGTATTTTAGTAAACGCCTCATGTGCATGTGGATGTCTCGGTTCTGTCTCTCAGGTTAGACCGCTTCCCGTTCACCAATCGAGACATACGAGGTTTCATTCAACGCGTCTCGGTCTCCTGAAGGGGAACTGATAATTTGTTTTCAGATTCGGTCATAAGAATCTAAGCAATTTCCAAAAACCTTTTGTGTGTGTGTGTGTGTGTGTGTGTGTATTTTGGCGCCACGATCTTGGTGAGTATGCTGGGAACTAAATCAACGCCATCTAATTAGATGTATGTGGCGTTGATTAAACCCCAGTTTCAATACCGACGAAGAGAAAAATACCAACGTACCCAGTTTCAATACCGACGTAGAGAGAGAGAGAGAGAGAGAGACAGAGAGTCAGACAGACAGAGAGAGAGAGAGAGAGAGAGAGAGAGAGAGAGACGACGACGACGAAGATGGCGCAGACAAAGAAAAAGACGAAGTAGCAGAAGAAAAGAATACAAGAATACAAAACCGACGAATTTCCTTTCGTAGAAAATGAACTAAATAAGTGGAGGGCATATTGAGTTGCCCGGACCAGACAGCCGTGGGTGCACATCTCCGAGAGGAGCATAGCAAAATAGGATGAACTTCGTATTACTTTGTTTCCTGCATTTAAGCGTTATCTTTTCTCTACGAATTATAGTTGAATAATGTTTTATGAAACAGTTTACCGACCTACCTCAGAATTTGAAAGTGAGTTTGAAAAAGCAGCATGTCGCTTTTGTGTGAATTACAAATATGCTCTTGTATGACTTGTATACTTATAAATAGGGGCAGGTGTTGATGACCTAAAGATCTACAAAAATGATCAATAAAATGAAATTAAAATGTTTTAAAAATGGCCTAAAAGCAAAGAAAAAACGTAAAAAGCATGGATCAAAATCAGTTCAGATTATCAACTTAAGCTATTGGATTTTTTACTGATGTATTCAAAACTTCTTCCCTTCTTTCAATCGATCTCAACATCCAGACATCAGACCCGAATTCTGAAACCGAACTGAGAATGGCACTGATTGTCGTCACAGGAACCTTAGATTACACACAATAGCCGACGTTACAAATTCTAAGTGAAGGAATCGAATAGGCTACTCAGGAATTCTGTGTAGAACATCCCTTCGTATAAATATTAGATAGTTTTAATGTAGCACAAATTTGGATGAGATATTCCACATAAGCAAAGTAAGATGCGCAAGTGATTATTTGAGATACACGAGTGTGATGGCAACGAATATTTGCATTTTTTTTAATTTAAAAAAATAAAAAAGGGAAAAAATGAGAGTTATCATTTGAAAAACAGTTAAACCGAGAAAGAAAATAATGAGATTTTTTATGCATTCCCCCCCTCTTGTCTAGGAGGTTTCATAGGAACGCTCCCCAAGTTGTCGATTCTCGCGTGCGTTTAGCGTCGCCGACGCAACGCGTTGTGGCGTATGAGCCCGCGTCGAGGCGGGCACTGCGCGGCTGCACCAGCACAATCCCCTTAATTCCGCGCCGCCCGCCTGTGATCCCACCTGGCGCCGGGGGCGGGCCGCCGCGTCCTCTTTCTCCCCCTCCCTCCCTTTACCTCCTCTTCCTGTTCCGCCGCCTCCCCTCCATGCTCATTCTCCTTTTCCTGCTCCTCCCCTTTCTGCTTTGCCGCCTCTTCCCACTGCTCGTTCACCTTTTCGTGCATCTCTACCTGTTCATTTTCCTGGTTCTCCACCTCTTCCTCCCCCCTTCCTGCTCATCTTCCTTTTTCTTCTGCTGCTTCTTCGTCTTTCTACACCTCTTCCTCTTCTTTTTATCTTGCTGTTTCTGCATCTTTTCCTCCATCGTTCTCTTTTTGCTCTTCCTTCTCTTCTACACATTTTCTTCTTTTTGCCTTCCTTCTCCTTCTACTCATCTTCCTCTTTCTGCCCCTCCTCCTTTTTCCTGCTCATATTCCTTTTCCTGCGTCGCGTCCTTTTCCTGCTTATCTTCCTTTTCCCACCCCTCCTCCTTTTCATCTTTCACATTCTGTTCTTCCTCCTCCTCCTCCCTCGCGTACACCCTCCAACCCACCGCTCCCATGCCCCTCCTCCCCACCCTCACTCCCGCATCCACCCCCGTCCACGCGCGCATAATGAACTTCACGGCCCACTTGGCGCTCTGACGTCATTCAACTATTATTAACAAAATTACGAAAGAGAAATTATTGGTCCGCGCCACGCCGACGGAGCGGCAGCGCACAGTTGGGGAAAAGTGTCACACTGGCGATCAAAAGTATTCCAGTTCAAGTTTTATTTCAATTACAGGTTCCACGGTTTAATTTATGGTAATGGGCGCATTTACAGGAATGCACTTACCTAATTATAGTCATGTCGTACAATGTGCATAAAATGGTATAGATAGAGTTCTTAGAAGATAACATCAATAGAGGTTGATTTTAAAATGTAGGTCTATAATTCTCTACCAAACATTTTCTTTTAATTTTTATTACCGAAAACAATTATAATGCTCAAATTTTGAAACATTCATTTATAAAAGGAACAATAAAAATTGCGTTAATTTTTTGCAACACTCTAGCAGGCAAATGCGAGACTATAATGTTTAGAAAACAAAAGTTAACAAAGGCGAAAGTAAAGTACTAAGAAAATCATTTTATTTTATCATTTATTTTAACATGGGGATGCGATAAACTTACTCTGTGTTCGTTGGAATGCTCTTTCTTTGGAGTATTCATATGCACACCCCGTTGACACTACTTACATATTATATAAAACGCAACTCACGTCTCACGTCTCAATGTTGCGACAATTACATTATTAGAACAAGAACCCAGAATAGAAATACAGCAACAAATTCATACAATTCTTTTCGATATCACAACCGTTCGATTGTTGTGGGACTGTCATTTCACTACTGTCGGAACTAAAAACTGATGTAACCCGAATGTAAAATCGAAATGGAGAGTCATTGCAATGAATCTGACGGGGAGGTCCTTGGTTCGAGTTCCGACGGTGGCAGGATTTGCGACACTAGTTAGATAGCTAGGTCGAGTCTAGTCGGCATCTGGAGGCGAATTCTAGCAGCCGGCTGCTCTGATCGAGGCTTTTTCGTGTTTTCTCCTATCAAGGCGAATGCAGGAGCAGAGGACCCTAACAAACGCGCCATGGACCGCGCGCGATCTTTCTTACTTATCCTTATCCTATCCTCACCGCTTACACGCACCTACACTTTCATGCACTACACTACAACACATGCCGGGTGATAGGTCGGGAGCTTAGAGCTTGTTCTGGCTGGGTCGAGATACCCCGCTGGTGAGAGATACCTGGGTGGGGAAAACCTCGCTAGCCTACGTGTAGGTTGTCGCCGAACCCACCATCCAGCAGGGGAAGAACACCGCCACCTTTCGAGGAAAAGCACGCACTACCTTTACGGGTCTGAAACTCTTAGCAGTTGACGCCCCAGAATCACCAATCAATCGAAGTGCAGAGAGAGATCTTCATAAAGTGCATTTCGATCTCGCAAACCTCCTACCCCGCAACTGTGCCTGTAGACAAGCCTCGTCGCTCGCCGCACGCGTCCGTCCGAGCGGCAGGGCGAGAGCCAGCGCGGGCACAGCGGCGACGGCGCGGGGCACAGCGATGCGGGCCGCGGCGCGGCGCGGAGCGACGGGGCGGGAGAAATTTATTGCGGGGCATTGCGTCGCAGGTAGAGTAACTGTGCAAAATTAACCGTAATGAAGGCCCGGCCGCGCGGGCCTGCGGTCGTCCGCCCGCGCCTGCCGCTCTCTCGCCCTTCCCCGCCCCCTGCGTCACTCCGACGCCGCGCCGCGCCGCGCCGGGTCGGGTCGCACCCGGGATCACCGCGGTCACTCGCGCCTGCCGTCCTTCCACGGTCGCTGCCCGCGCCTACCCCGCCCCGCCTCACCCCGCTGCGTCTCGCCACGCCCCGTCTCTCCCCGCCCCGCCTCGCCCCGCCCCGCCCCGCCCCGCCCCGCCCCGCCCCGCCCCGCCGTTCCAGCCGGCCGCGTCTGGATTCGTTCGACCTGGTGCAGAATTGCCCGTTTTAATTTCTCGCCCTTACGTCGTAAGGCCTCATTCACAATGCAAACTTAAACGTAACGTAATGCTTTAAACTTAGCCGCAAAATTTTCACGTAAAAACAAGCGTTCACAATGACGAACGTAAGTTTCGCCTGAACCAATCAGAATTCAATGTACTGAAACTTGATCGAATCGTCTCTAACATGATGAAAAGATCTTTCCACCCTGGTTTCTAGCTTTTTCTTCTAGATTCCTATCGATTTGTCTTTATATACATGCGAGTAGATGTTGTAGAAGTGTTCACTTTTCTTTCATCTTAAAAACAAGGATTCTCATGAACCAAATTCATGAGTAATTCGTCGGACATAATTAGTTTATTCGCCATCTCAGGTTAAAGTGACAATAAAAATTGTCAAAATTCTTACATTGAATTCACAACACGCATCAAAAGCATTCGTTAACTAGTTCTCTACATTACAATAACAATGACATAACCACAAACTACTTTAACACAATCTGAAATTGAACTGCCATGCTGCTCTCTGATTGCTGTCTTCGCCAGAATTCCGACGTAAACTTAACGTAAAAGCATGGAGCTTGCGAACTCTTAAGTTTACGATCTTACGTCAACGGTTACGTCAAGGCATTGTGAATGGCCTCGCTTAATAACACATATCTAGGTTTTGCGGCTACGTTACGATTACGTTTAAGTTTGCATTGTGAATGAGGCCTAAGAAGAGAAAGTATTGTAATCGTGCGCCAGAAATCGGCGAATTTTCAAACTCTTATTGTCGGGCCCTGGTAAGGAAGAAGTAGAAAATCTTGTTCCTGTGTATACCACATCGTGTAGATATAATTCATCTTTTGTGGGTCCTTGATACGGAAAAATCGATTCACGGAAAATCATTGGCTGACTGACGGAGGGATTCTCTTATTTTTCGAAAATTCCAAAATTCTGCTACTACAATATTGAAGATAAAAATTGTTTTCCTGAATAAAACTGTTCTTCAAAAGCAGATCTTATAATGATGTCCTGTACAGATTTCGAAAATGTGAATAGTCTTGGCATAAATTTGTGAGAAATGTAGGCAATTTTTAATTTTTTAACAATTTTTTATCTAAAAAAAGACTCAATTTTTTAAAAATTTTATTCTTGACAGGCAGTAAAAAATTGGAGTTTGTCCCATTTCCGTCAAACCCTGTATTTTCGGAAATTGCGAAAATGTAACATTTCAAAACTACATAATTGAAGATAGTTTGCCGAAAACAAAGTATTTAAAAGAAACAGCTCTTTGAAAAAGGTCGTGTACAATGGTTTGGAAATACTACTAGTTTTCGCGTAATTCTTACTTAAAATTAATGCAATTTATAAAATATCGCTCTGAGATTTTTCTTCAATTTTTTCAGGGATAGAATAAGGAACGCTTAAAATAATGACACAGGGTCTCATTTTCGTTGTTCTCTCTGAATTTTGGGAAATCACAACTTTAGAAATATTGCGAGAAATTATATGCATTTGGAGCCCTAGTTTAAAGGGAGTACCAAATCACGTCACGTACTGACGTAAATAAATAGCTTATGCTTATCGGGAAATGTTGCCGAAATTGAATCCAATCACTATATTTTTACTACTTAGGGGGAAAATTAGATCTTTCATTGCTCTATTTTAATGCAGCCGATTTTATTAAATGTTTTACCTTTACAGATATGTCTTCAGAATGTTGTTTTGAAGAAAATTTTAGATCTTTTGAAAGACGAAAAACACAGCACTTTTATTCATGTGAAATTTGACAGAGTAATCTAAAGTTTTTCCGAAGATTTATGCGCATGGATACAGAACTTTGATTCAATACAATTCAACTTAAAATCTTCATAAATTAACAAATACGTATCGTACATTTATATAGAATACAAGGCTGTGTCTTTTTTATCAAAGCGATCTTGTTTTATCACTGTTTACTTTGCCATCTCGTCTTCATGTGTCCTGTCACTCCTGACATTTCACTAAACATGAAATTGTATATTCCTACCTTCAGAGTATCAATATTCCTGTTATAATACTTTTATTTTTTTGCACTACTTGGAAACATTACATGTGGTGGAAGCTCCGGATATGTATGGACACCTTATTGCCATTTCACAAGAATAAAAAAAATGAACTGAATAAGGGCCCTCTGACTACGTAATAATACTTTAAAAAAGTTCAGTGTTCAGTTATTTTGGTGGATTCATTACGCCATTCATTCATTCATTCATTCATTCATTCCATACACCACACATTCATTCATCTGTCTTTCATTCCGAAAAAAGTGTATTCGTAGAACATTCTTAATTTAATATATTAATTTCTGAAAGAGTTTCGTTGAACGCTTTCACTGCATGTTGACATTCAAGTGATTAAGGAGCTTTATAAGGTTAATTGTTTCGTTACAAGAAAGAGTGGATGAAGTATTGGTGAATTCCTATAACTATCAGTAGTGAATTACAGATACTGATACAAACGAGAGTCTGTGTCTGCTATTCCGCCTTGTAAGAAAACATGGCGGCAGATAGTGTATACGATGGCAGATAGATGCAAGAGTTGGTTGAGGCCCGAGCCGCGCAGGCCATCTCCTTGCGAGAAGTCGCGCTGCTGGCCTGCGGCTTGGAGGTCGCGGCGCGCCACGGCCCCGCCCCGCCCCGGCACGGCCACGGCGCGGGCGCGGGCGCGGGCGCGGGCGCGGGCGCGGGCGCGGTCCACCAGGGCCCTGTAAAATGCACGAGTGCTGCATGATGTATAAAACTAGGGATGCCGGGGATGGTAACGGCATCCCGGCTGAAACTGTAAAATGGTTAACTTATGTGCGTCTGGGCGCCCCGCGCCCGCGGGCGCGCCGCCTCGCTCCCGGCCACTCCCCTCGCCCCCCCCCCGTTCTGCCGTTGCGCCGCCTCTGCCCGCGCCGTCGCCACCACCTTCACCGCCAGGCTGCGGTTATTTTATGAACGCGCCGCCTCCCAGAGAGGTCGCCCGGCTGCGCTGACCCGCCCAGCTTCACTCTCCACCCTGCCCACCCCTCCCTCGCACGCCCCCGCCCCCCCCTCGCTTGTGCCCTGCGGGCCCGCGCCTCCCTCACAACGGCGCTCCCTCCGCACCGCATCGCGTCGACGGGCTCTCCCCCATTTTGCCGCCGCCACCCCTTTTGCATGCATTGACCGGCGCAAACTTACTGGCCGCCCCATAGAAGCGCACGGGGCGACCTCTCGCGCCGCCTATTCACGCCGGCCGCCGCCCTTTGCCGCGTTGAATTCGGAGCGCCCCGCCCCCGCCCCGCCCCCACATCCGACCCCCCCCTCCGCACCCCGTGCTCTCCCGGCGCTTTGCTTCCGCCCGCCGACCTTCGGATGTTCGCTGCGGTGTCTGGCGCCCGCGCCCGCACCCGAGCCCGCTCCGAGGCCTGCCTGCCGGCCTGCCGGCCGGCCTTTCGGCACCGTGGTGAATTTGTCGACGTAATTATGCATTAACGGCGCGTTCCAGGAATACTAATAATCACGCCGCGCGCCTAATCGCCCTGTTGAAACGCGGTCAGGGCCCGCGTCCCGCGTGGAGTTCGACGGCGACGGCCCGAGCTGCCTGCAGTAAGCGCGGGCGCTTCGGAGCCGCAAACGAAACTTTCCCGGCGACTTCTCTGTGTCATATTTATGCGTAATACGCGCGGTCGGAGGCGCTAGCGAAAGGAAGAGGAGCGGGCGAAGGCGGCGAAAGTGGCTGTATCTCTCGGCTGTTTCCTGCTTCTCGTTTTGGCCATTTCAACCTTCCGCGTCGTCGCTGCCACTAATATAGCCTCGACGCTCTGCCATTGCCGCCGTCGCTGACGCCGCCACCGCTCCCGCCACTGCCATCGCCACCGCCACCGCCACTGACACCGCCACCTCTGCTACTATCACTATCAGTCACTGACACTATCACTATCACTGTCATTGCCACTATCACTCACTGCCACTACCAATATCACTATTACTACCACTGTCACTATCACCATCACTATCTGCTACTACCACTATCACTATCAATGCATCTATCACTGCTACTACCACTATCACTGTCAATGCAACTATCACTGCTACTACCACTACCATTGCAGCCGCCGCCGTCGGCACTGGCACCGCCAGCACTACGGCGAGCATCACCATTACCTCCGTCACCACCGCCGCCGGCAACGCCATCACCGCCTCCACCGGTGCCGACGCCTAATCACCTCCACCATCACCAGTACCATTACCGCGACCGCCGCTGCCGTCGTTGGCGACGACGACGACGACGTCGGCGGCGACGTCTCAGCCTCCTTCCGCGCGCCGGGCCGGGCGCTCTCATTCCGCCAAGTTGGCCTAAGTTTGGGCGATACAGTTCCCAAATTATACAGCTAAATCATGGCGCGGTCGGGCCGGGCCGCGCCGCGCCGCGACTCGCGACAGGCGAGAGTGGCCTGACCGGTGGCGGTGCGGGGCGGCGTCGAGGGCGCGTCCGGACGAATCCGGCCGCCTGCGCGACGCGCGCCGTCAACAAAGCTCGCTCCTCCGCCCCTCCCGGTCCACGGCCGTGGGGGCTCGGAAGGAAGAAATGGAGACGAAGAAGAACGGTCGTGTTAAATATTTGACCAGGCCCTGGGCGAGAGTGGACGCTCGTGTGTCTGTGACCGACGGTGACTGTCTGGAAAACGGGGCTATCGCCTTCGTCTCCGCACGAAGTCGGTGTCTGGGGTTGTCGCTACATACAATTCTGTTGGAGTTGCTCATTTTTGAAGGGCCTTGCCTTTGATTTGTAAACAGGATGGAAATACAGAATTTAAACTCAATGTTAATTTCCTCCGATCTATCAGTCAATCAATCTCCTAAGTGTATATGTGTCATTATTTTTTATTTGCCATCCATTTTCCATTTTGATGTTTGATTTGATTTTGATGCCTTGTATTTCCATTTTGATGTTGATTCTACCAGAATTATACCCGTTATATCATTTTCCGTTAAGTATCGTGTTTTTTCTTAGTATTCTTAATTCGCCTTCGTCATTGCCCGTTTATGCTACGTGTCTTCATTATCTTTACTTCATTTCGTCCACACTTTCACTCCTTTCCTTCGACTTGAATTGTAAATCTGCTTTGACGTCGTTGGTTCTTTGTGACATTTTCAACTGATGTTCATCAGATATCCGATCTTCCGCTCCCTTTTCCAGTGCCTTGTATTTGCCCCAATGCGTTTCTTTCCGCCTCCGCCTCCCGGCGAACGTTGCTTACTGCCGGCCGAGGATCTGGTAAGGCGCTCGGCCGACTGCCCCTTCACTCTGGCTCAGTCCGAGCAAAAGGAATGAGAGATGAGCTCCACTCAGACGGCGGCGGCCGTGCGCGCGCCGGTTTTATAGACAGAGGAGGCGGCGGCGGCGGCGACTGGAGCCTTGGCGACCTCTTCGGCCGCAGGGAGCGGGGGCGGGGCGGGGGCGGGGCAGAAGGTGGGGAGGCGGTTGCGTTGGGAATCGGGGCGCTCCGCGAGTCCGTTGGTGCGGCGTCGCCACCAAAGGGCACCAAAGCCCGCTGGACGGGGGGCCGGGTCGCCGAGGACGGGTCGGGTCGGGTGCGCACGGGACGGGGCGTCGCGGCCCAGCGCGGAGCGGCGCGGGGCGAGGCGGGCTGGGACGGCCGCCGCCTGCCCCTTCAAAGGGTCCTACTTAATTTTCGCCGAAGCAAGCGCGTTCGCCCTCTTTCTGCGCGGGCGCCGTTTGAAAGTCGCCTTCGTGCTCGGGCACGGCGCCGGCGCGCACACATGAATTATTTCGCCTCTCGCGACTCCCTTTCTTGAGCACGCGCCTTCTCCCCCGCCTCTCCCCCCCCCTCACCCCCTGACGGTGACGCCGGCGACGTCGCCTGCGCCGACGGCGAGGGTTCGTTACCTGCGAGGTGCTTTGCTTCCCGCCCTCGCGTTTTCCCGTAAACTCATCGCGACGAACGCCTGACTTGTAGGGTTAAGTGCAACCTTTACGGTCGCATCTCGCCGTGGTTGGCGCGAAATATTTTTAATAAATAATCTTCATAAAGCGGAGAACAATGCCGGCAAGTTTCGGCCCTCCGGTCCTGTAAGTTTGCATGGCGGCGGCGGCGGCGTCTGCGCCACCAGCACTGCGTCGAGATAAACCTTTGCTTAAATTAGCAGGCGGGCCGCCCCTCTGTGTAATTTGTGCGAGGAAAGTCTTCAAACTTGCGCTTTTGATCCCGCGGGCCCGTAGACGTTAGCACTTAATGAATGCGGCAGCGACGGAGGAGACGGTGGGAAGGCGGAGGCGCCGGGGGCGGTCCGCGGGGCCTATGAACGCCGTCGACGGGCAGGCGACCACCAGAGGCGTATCTAGGTATTCAGGCGCCCATGGCAAGTATAGAATTTGCGCCCATGTCAGAATGCTTCAAATTAGGTTTGTTGTCGTTTGTTTTAGAGGGTATACTCTAAATAGGGCCCTTTGTGAGTGGCGCCCATGGCAGATACCATGTCTGCCCCATCGTAGATACGCCTCTGGCGACCACGCACGGCGGGCGAGTGGGCCATGCACACGCGCCCTCGTGTGCGTTAATGCCAGTCGCTTTGACGGACAAGTATTTCTTAGAGGTGTGCTTGTCTCTGCGGTTTGTGACGTCTTAACATGGAAGGTTCTACCGTTTGTCCTAGTCACCTCAAGTTCTTCCCTCTGTTTTTCCTCCTATATGTGTATGTATGTCTGTGCGTTTGGGGATACAAATTATTTGCTTTGTCCAATGCGGCTTTGCCAGTTTGGACGTCTTTCAATAACAGCAGATGATGAATAACGATACGATATATTATATGATATTTAATCCTATTGAGAATGTTGGAGAGGGCATGTTCTTCTCTATTCCGGACCTGAAGAAATTAATTGGCTGAAAGAGGAATTAAGTTAATTGTTTGTCTCATATTTGTGACAATCTCTACTTGCATAACATGACAAAGTTTCTAAGAGCCTTACGTATACAAGTGCATGTCATTTCTTCTACCCTTTTGCGCTAAAAATAAGATTCAATAATATAATACACGTTCATTTACATAGAGATGAATGTTGAATCATCAATCATGTTCTAACTCGAGTTAATATTTAAGAAACATGTTAATAGTGATCAAGAACAATATTATTGTTTCAAAATGTGTATGTATGTACGAGTCAACGTTTTCGTTTAACTGACAACACGAACCATTTTCAAATTCACTGTTGAATATTATTGTCGAATATCGTTGTACGCAATTACTGCAATCGTATTTATATTCACGATATAAATGTAATTTTTGTATTTACTGTGTGTGCTTCATATGAATTGACGCCAGTAAATCGTCGTCTATGAATTGTGAATGATTTATTTGACAAATATTGCGTAGCTGACGGTGTTTCAATTTAGATTTATTTTATATGTGTCTTCTACCATGCGTATTGACACCTCTCTTCAGCTAAAAAAATTGTGGACAGACCAAATTGTTTGTTAATTATTAAATTGGCCGTGCCTATTTTACCTTTGTATTATCTTCGCCCTACTGTCTTCAACCTTCATCTCGTATTCTTCCCTGTTTTTAACTTTCTTACACCACCCATGCTTCCGTTTGTATTTTCTATTCACTATCTCTTGCGACACTCCTGTTGCTGCCACAAATTACCGTTCCCACTCACGATTAGAGGTATCACGAAAAATAAGCTCACGTTACACTCTCAGTCTGTGTACATCCGATGAGTTTGATAATGTTCTCCTCTTCGTACAGACGAATAATCAGTGACGTCATCTTCATCCCTTGGCATAATACACAGTGCGCAGTAGCTCTTAATTACATATCATCCTCCATTATCATGTCCGTCTGCTCCGTAATTCTTCTTTTCCCGCCGGCGTGGGTTTTTCGCTATACATCGCTCGTTTCATCCCTCCTGTACAATACCGTAACCCTTTACGCTGCCAACCTCCCACAACTCGCCGTTCTTCTTTTCTCATTCCGCGCCGTCCCCGTCCTCCCCCGCTTCCTCCCCGCCGCGTCCCCGCCGCTCCCCGCCCCCGTTGAGTCGGCGCGGCGGGGCATTCAATAAAAGTGTTGCTCCGTCATTGTCCGGCGGAGACAAAGGCGGCGGCGGCGCGGGCCGGCTTTGTCCATCGCGCCGCGCCCG
The DNA here is from genome assembly GCA_031308135.1 of Acheta domesticus. Lineage (NCBI taxonomy): Eukaryota > Metazoa > Arthropoda > Insecta > Orthoptera > Gryllidae > Acheta > Acheta domesticus. Next base: position 250,598,248 of record JAHLJT010000631.1, read on the forward strand.
GGATAATTATATTGTCACTGAAAGACGCGGCCGGACAAGACCAATGCCCGCTTTGTGCCCGGCGCCTGCCCACCGCCCCGCGCCCGCCCGCACCCGTGGCTCGCCCCCCACAGGCGGAGGGGCTGGGCAAAGGGCGTTCTGCGGCGGGAAGTTTGACGCCCTTTGGGCAAGCGTGACGAGGCTCTGCGGTGGGGACGATTTTCTGGCGGATCTACTCGTTGCAATGTTTCCTTTCAATCATAGTTTTTTTCGTGTTTTCTTACGAGGAAGCATAATTTTAGATAATACCGGTATACATATAGTACTGTTAAGTTAGTGATAAATTACTGTGCCCTTCATTTCAATAATCAACGTTAAACAGTGTTCTTCCTCATGAGCAAAGTGGAATCTTTTCAGGTTTTGCGGATCACATTACAATCCATAATTAGTAGTTGATTAAGAAATTTCTCATTAAATTTATTTTTAATATTAGTTGCAAGACGTAACAAATCAAAACGTTTTATTGTAAGTAAATCGACGAATAATAAGTAGGAAAAGTATGGAACTTTTAAATATGTAATTGGTATTAACTTACCTAGTTCAATCAAGGGCATCATTAATCGTAAAGTTATAAGAAAGCTATTGCCTTCTTCCAGAACTCATCTCAACACATTCTTGACTTTGTAATTATCACTGGACTGCGAACCATAGTTTGAGAAACATGGTAATAGAACGAAATGGCCCCAACTATTCTCAATAAGGTTGAACTCTAAAGACGATTAACATTTCAACCTTTAGTAAGATGAGTACTTTCTTCCTTTTTTGAAGAAATATTTTTCCTTCGGGAGCATTTAGCCCGAGTTTGAATTGAAGTGAGTTGAAGATAAATTAAGAGATTTCGTCTTTAAACTTTAACAAAGACGTTTATCAGTTGACTCATTTGGCTAACTGGGCACATATTTATCGTATCCGCTCAAGGAGGGCTCGTAAAATAAAAGTGAAGGACCATTACAGTGGCCTCTGGTAGCACGACCGTGTAACGACTCCAGTAATTCCATTAATGAACCCTGGGAATCTGGAACATGATCTCTGTGTGGGTCACCTCCGGCCCTCTCCCCCCTCCACAGTTGAAAGAGCGAAGTACGCCTCCGGGGGCAGCGTCCAGCGACCATCGTCGACGTCCTTCAACCGCTGCAGGGTTTTTTTCCGGCCGCTTCAGGAGCGAGCAGTTGAAAAATTACGTCTTGTTTTCTTATCTCGTCGCTTTTTTGTGAGGCCTGTCGGTCGACGTCTATCTGCGGAGGGGAACATTACACGCGCCGCATGCTTAATTTTTGAGTTTATTTCTATCTCGCGTTAAACGTTCCATCCTTAATACCCACAGCCTCCCCCCCCCGCCGGCTCCCCTTTAAAAAATGATGGCACAGTGGAGATGAAAGGGCAAGGAGACGTAGAAGAATGGTGGTGACTGGGAGGGAGGGCGAAGGAGATTAGGTGGAATGTCTCAAATGTTCCGCCCTCTTTTCTCTTTGTGTCTGGTCGGAAATAAAAATAATTTGAAAGATTCATCATTCTCTCACTAAAACTGTTTTTTTCATTAGGTACTTATTCGGACGTGGATGTAGACATACTTTGACAATGGCGTGAATGAATTCAAATGAGAAAAATATGGTTCAGCAGTAGTTGTAGGAAATTGAAGTTGCTAAAAACTACATTAGGTATTTTCTTATATTTCATAATTTTTATTTAATGATTTTATTGATTAAATAATTTTAGTTTATCGTAATTCCCGTTTAAATCTATGTCGGTAAAGAGATTCTGAGGCAAACGTTTTTGTACGGTAAATTAAAAAGAATGTTATTAAGTTTCTTGCAAGGTGAAGACAAAACTGTGAGTAAAATCCAATGAAACATCTGAAATCTTTGTTTTATAATTAATTTGGACCCTAAATCAGTGACGTTATTTATTAGAATATTGCACTCTTGTTTAGTCTATGTAGAAAAAACAATATTAATAATAATAATAATAATAAATTGTTCATTTCGTCTCAGTTTGTCCAATTCTAGCAAAGACTGAATACCGAATAACAAATACCGACAAGGTGTGTAGTTACCTCCACTGGCAGATCTGTACCGTCCTACAAGTTTCAAACACCAGTGCCTCAAGTGGTAGGAACACTCACCAAAACCGGTGATGTGTGTTGGACTATGTACAATATTGTACGACCAACAAATTCAAACTAATCGCACGATAGCGGCAAACAAACCGGATATTGTTATCCGAGATTTGGAGAAAAAATCGTGACTACTTGTAGATGTTGCTGTACCATGCGATCAAAACGTAACCAAGGAGGGAGAGAAACGTCTTAAGTACAAGTGTTTGGAAATCGAGATCAGCCGAATAAGTTGGACATAAAAGCACAGGACGTCTCGATAGTCATCGGAGCTTTGGGATTTATTCCGCAAAATTTGTGTAAGAACTTGGCTAAACTTCCATTACAAAGACTGGCAAGTGCAAGAGATTGCTTTATTTGGAACAGATCATATTTTGCGTGAAGTATTGTAGAGGCCCCTCGACAGTCCCTAGATTTGCTCCTTAAGTAGCTGGTTGCAACCTGGAGTAGATTTTATATTCAGCCGATTTGTATCATCTTTAGTCGTAAGAACTATTGTCATCTCTAGTAGTAATAATATTCACAACTACGACTGAGATGTGAATACTCGATTATTCAGCATTTTGTGTGTATGAAAAATATACACAGTATATTTAAAAACTGTTTAAAAGTAATGTTGCGTTTTCTTCACAAAAGTGCGCTAATTATTTTCTTCGTGCTGTAAACTCGTATAACTTAAAATATTTTGGTCTCAAAAATTGAATACTTCTAGCTGTACAATAAGATATTTGGTTTCCCTTTACTCATTCACATATTATGAGTGTAAAATGTAAAGAGGATTCACGCCGCATTTTCTATAATATATGCTACCATACTGCGAAAATAAAACCAATAATTTTTTATATGGGTTTGTTGGGTAAAGAGAAAGAATATTCAAGTACAAATTGCTGGAATAATTTTTAACTGATATTTTTTCTTTATATCACAAATTATCACGATGTTAATCATAGATGTTAATTATAGTTATTTATGCACCAAGGGAGTTGTAAGGGTTCTAATGATCGAGAGGCGACGAAATGAATTTTGTCACCCGGGATCAGTAAACGCCCGAGATACATAATTTTATATTTACCTAATTTTATTTATTCAAATTGACTTACTAATTAGCTAGATTTTAACTTGACTGGGTTTGTCGTTTTATATTTTCCTTCCATCATTTCCTGTCATAATTCCCTCTAACAATTCCCTCCGTAAAAGAACCTGTAGCATCATTCAACTGTTTTCGTTTTTGCGTCATTACCACAATCCTTTCGATGCGTATAAACATGTAGAGTATATCGAGATTCAAATCCATGACAATAACAAGCGATAACATACCAGTAAAAAATACTAGAATTTTTTTAATAACGATTTTTTGGCCGTCGGCGAGTAGAGAATTTTTTATTAGAGGCGAGCCATGGCCACCCCTGGCTCCGAGGCTCGTGATGCCGTCGGAGGGGCGCCCCGGCCTGCCCGGCGCCCCGCGCGGGGGCGCGAGAGTTTGATCCCGTTCAGCCAATCCGGCCGCGTCGCAGACTTACCGCTGATCTCTGCTGCCGATTGATTTCGGATAAGCCCCGGTACAAATCCGATCCATATCTCCTGCTGCCGCCAGCGTCCCCATCCCCTGCTGCCACCGCCGACCGTCACCTGCTGGCTGCCTGCCTGCCTGCCACGCCCTTCCTTCTCGCCGCCATGGCAGCTCCCAGAGTTTTTACGAGGCGGTTGAATGGCCTTTAGTGCGTTTAATGTGTGTGCGGGAAGGGTGGCCGTCACAATAGGATGGAATTTTGTTTACCGGTGTTGGAGGGAAGGGGTTTTTTGTTTGTAAGTGGATAGTTGAAGAAAGAGTTTCTTTGTGGTATATTTTTGAAGACCACATAGCTGAATGGCGGATTTGTTTTGGTTTATTTCATGTAGATGTAAGACTTCGAACAATATGATGTCCGTCGACAGAATTTAGTTATTTTCTGGATAAATGTAGTAAAGCACGTGATCGATTACTTTGATTAAGGTTTCCAAACATTAAGATCCAAGGTTATCCGTATCAAATCGTGTATTAATCTGGTTATTCTGAAAAGGACTAGAGCGCATCAGAGAACCCGTTTTGTATCGTGTAATCTGTAATCGACATCCGAACAATGCGATATGCTACGTAATAGCGAGATTGATACAATAATAAAGGGCTCAATTGAAATCCATCTGAAACTGTTCGTATTGCAATTAAATTTTTAAATTGAACTGATGGTCCACAGATATTACGTACGGTATCTGTTCTTCTGAGTCTAGATGACCATTCCGTAACACAACCTTAGTAGCTCGAGTATTCTGTACAACCAAATGCTTTCTTTGTATTTGTACAAATACCTGTTCCTTATGAATGATTTATAATACTTTTTCTTCGTAAAATCAAATAACGCCGCCTGTAGAGAATTCATGAACACTATTCGCATTTGGCGGCTTATAAAATAAATTCGAGCCGAGGCGCGCCTGTGCGTGTATAGCGAGGCAGGCCCATTGCAGAGCGCCGCTTCGATTGCCGCCTCCCGTCGTAGATGCTTTCCGACGCGGCATATCGAATTCGGCGACGATCCGCCCCTCGAGAACGCCGCCATCGGCGCGCCAGTAAAGCCTTTATCGGCCGCACCTTGTGTCTCCGAAGTCTCGCCGCCAGTTTTCGATAGCGGGCGGGGGGTATTTCAGGATCGCACGAAGGCGGAGGCGGCGGCGGCGGCGGCGGCAGCGGCGGCGGCAGCGGCGGCGGCAGCGGCGGCGGCGGCGGCGGCGGTGGAGGCGGCGGCGGCGTGCCCCAGCGTCACAGGCGCCGCATCTCACTCTCCGAGCCGCGCCTCTGGAAGCACCGCCTTTATTACGCAGTTTTCGGGCGGCGGCGGCGGCGGCAGAGAGGACGGCGACGGGGACGGAGGCGTCGGTAGCAGCATTGCGACGCTACAGGGGGGCGGTGATGGCGTCGCTCGTTGAGCGTGTGCTTATCGCCTCTTGCTACGCAGCGTCGGTCCCAACGCCACCGACGCCGCCGTCACCGAACGCGACCCGAGCGTCGGAACGCTGCCGCCGCCGCCGCCGCCGCCGCCGCCGTGCGCCGCATCTGCGGAGAACTCCGCCCTGAAAACTTAACCATACCTCGTATAATCTCGCCGCAAGCCTATACTGCTAATGACGGGCTCCGCCGCGTCTGCGCGCCGAGCGGCGACGCGCGGAACTAATCAGCATGGGCTTCGCCGCATCTGCTACTCCCAACTAGTAAACCGACTAAGCACTTTGCGGCGTAGGCGACGGCGGGGGCGGGGGCGGCGGCGAGGGCGATGGCGGCGGAGCGTACGCGCGCGCGCGCGCGCTAGCGAGCTCGTCGACGCCCTTGCACCAGCCAGCGCCGCCTCTGGCTCCGCGGGCATCGGCGGCGACGTCAGCGCAGGCGATCTGCAGGCGCGTTTTACGGCTTCGCCAGGGAGCGCTTATTGATAACTGCCAACGGAACGGGGCCTTTAGCGATACTCGTGGAGTGCGGGATGGATTTGGCGGGGGACCAGCGACTTGACTATAATGGAATTTCGATTCGATATCTTCGCCTCTAGTGCTGTCCTAATTGCGTGTTGGAATATTAAAGGCGTGCCGTGAACGAAGTGTGGGGTCATGTTTGCTTTCTGATTTTGTTATGGGTCGGTGATTTGGGAAATCATTGAAGCGTTGAAGTATTGAAGCAAAAGTTTAATTTAATTGTAGGTGATTGGCTTAATAATGTAGGACATTAGGTAAGGCTACTAGAAAATGCATCTCTTTGATGTCATATTTATATTGTGCCTACATACTTACGGATTTATGTATTTGTATTACTGTTTATTATTCTTTAAAAAAGTCGTGATAAATGTAGCGTTGAACTCAAGGCTTTTTTCCACATGCAACAATTCTTCACTGCGGTCTGCAACACACTAATCGACAATCGACGTCCAATCGACATCCCACAAGAAACAAAACTGCGACAAATACTTTCTTAGCGATCTTCCATTCCAACCTCATCGATACCCAAAGCCACCCAACCTTCCCCAACGCCCAAACCTTTCCTTCGCCCATTCTCGGTCGGATTGTGCGACCGAATCACTTCCTTTCGGAGATTTGGGCGCGGGGGCTGGATTCCCCTTTCATTGAATTTTTATCGCGATCATTATTATTTTCGCGACGACGGCGATGACCCGAGGCGGCTTTCGGCGGCGCGTGCGAGGGGAGCGTAAATAAGGCCGTTTTGCCCCAGCGACGACGGCGGAGGCGGCGGCGGCGGCGGCGGCGGCGGCGGCGGCGGTGGTGGTGGTGGGCGGAGGGGCGCGAACGCGAGGAGCGGGGATTTTACAGCGGCGCCGATATATTTTGAAAAAGGATGATCCCGGGCGCCGGCGCCGCGCCGCGCTGTCGCCGTTGTGCGCGCGCGCTTCGTCGATATTTTCCTCGGCGGCTCCCGCGTGGCCCCTGCGGGACGCCCGCTTCGCTTTGGCCTCGCAGCCGCGCGGGCGGAGGTTGGAGGCCCGACGTTGGCCAATTTTCTTCCCGTGTGGAGTGTTGTGTTGATATATGACGAGGGTGGTTGCGTTACGGAATTTATTCTTTATTGGTTCCTAATTAGTTTAGTCGTAATAAACAGACAGTTGCAGTTTGTACAATATTTATTCATACGTGGTGGTAGAAAAGTGCATTTCGATACATATAGGTTTGTTCTATTCATCAAGTATTCTAAGAAGGTTATTGTATCCTAATTAGTTTGGACAGTCAGTCTTATTAAACAAACAGTTGCATGTTGTACAATATTAATTCATGCATGATAGTAGAAAAGTACATTTCGATACATATAGGTTTGTTCTCATCAAGTATACTAAGAAGGTTATTATTTTGTGTTTCGTTGAAGGCGCAGATTGAAATATACTGTTTACTACCGCAGGTTGTCTAATAAAATTAGGAAGTGAAGAATACATCGTCTAAAAACATCACGGAGAAAAATATATTGAAATTTACCTATAATGTTATTTTTTATCGTTTCAATTACTGGCGTTTTGTCAATGAACTTTGTATAACTGAAAGTTATGAGAAATGCTCTTTCACAGGTGTAAGACAATACATGTTCGAATTAATACATTTCCTATCTATCTCATTTCTTCTCACAGACGCCGTTGCGCAGTGCATTACTGCCGGTTGTCACTGTTACGTACTTCTATCTAGTATTACCATCGATGCTCGAAAGTATTAACACGGCCGACACCGTTGCCGCCATTGCCCCCCGTCATTTTCACTATCTCCGCATTCGCGAGATGTCATTACCTCAAACTGCCACCACGCGCCATCGTTATTCGGTCGTCGTTAATACCATTTCAGCGCCACCGTCGATGATAATGGTGCAAGTCCCCAGTCACCATTCCACTCCAGCAGTGGCCGTCCCTGCACCGGCTCTCCACCATGAATATCGCTAACTTCTTTACCCAGCAGTTGTGACATTTTCCCCATCGCTGTTGCATGGACTCGTTCTAAACCTACACCCCTTTACCTTTGCCGCCATTTAATTTCTATAGTCATTTTATTTCTCTTTGCCAATCATTGCTCCTTCTTACTGCTCCACGTTCTTTTGTGTATTTCTCCCAATTTCGCCCCTGGCGCCCTGTGATCCTAGCAGCTCTCTGCCATTTTCTCCTCCGCTTACGCCGTTTCTATCTGCCATCAGTGGCCGCCCTGCGCGGTCTGGCTCCCCCGGCGCAGACCTCGCCCCCGCACCTTCGCGCCCCCCGCCCCCCGCCCCTCCCCCACCCCCATCCCTCGCCCTGCCCCCGCGCGATGTATTGATATTCGCTATTGATTTAGTAGCGCCGCCCTCGTCGCTGGAATTCTGATTAATGAGGAGTGGATGCGTCAGTGGAAGCCGAGAACACGCTTTCGGAGCCAACCCCTGCGGTTAAATTATGGAACTCGTCGTTACTGATCTCTTTTTCTCGGGGTAAGGGTGGAGATTGTGTGGGAAAATAGAGAAAAAAAAAGGATCGTGTTTCTTCTTTTTTCGTGAAACATTCCGCGATACTAAGAATCAGCAAATATTACACGTGAGTGGGGTGTGCTATTAGCGCTTTTTTCGCGTCCTGAACAAATGTGGAGACGAGCATCGCGTTTTCATGGTAATACATTAGTTTTTCTTTTGCTGAAACTGCTGATTATTACTAGTTTGTTCGGTTTCGTCCGTATTGTAATTGCATTTTCCTTCGCCACAAATGATGCTCAAGCTTCGTAGTGCAGTAGTATTTCTACGTGCTATATTTAAATGAATATACTTATTTCATGTAGTCTTAAGAGTGCTGAAGGCATATAATTGTTTAATTGCTTTTGCCTTAATTGGATATGCCATGTTAAGTTTTGCACTTGCATCAGAGGTAATTAGGACTTTTATGAGTGCTAAAACTGAATATTTATTTAATTATTTGCGATTAAAACAGATAACTACGATGTTTAAGGTGAAAATGCAAATGTTGCATTAATTTACCCAAGATTTTGAAGTATCCGTGAATAAAAACGTCATGTTTGTTACGTTTAGAGAACAGAACGATTATCGACGAATATAGTTCTCCTGGATAGTTCTACAAAACTACTGATTTTGTACAGCTTCTCACCTATTCGTACTTCTTATATTCATTCTGTTGCAACAACTCGCTTTACCCTCGTTACTTCTTGTAAGTATTGAATTTTAAAAGACGCATAAGTAAGCTTAAATGCATATTTAGTCAATAAAACCAAGAGATGTGCTAATGTAGTCTTGAAATATGAATACAATGTATTCAGCGATATTTATCAAAAATATTTTGAATATGAACTCGATGTTAAGTAAATCCTTTGCATTTATGACTGTTAAAAAGACGCTGTCCTTGGTGAATCCTCAATTTACAATAGCCTAGCACTATCGTTCCCAAATTAGCTGTAAAGTTACAAATTCTGCCATCACCACATCATGGATTCCTCCGTATTCCGCAAATAACCCAACCAGAACATGTCCGGAGAGCATTTGTCCAGCCATTGCTCGCCGCTTGTTCTTTTTCCTGTTTTTCTCAACGCCTCGCGCCCATAGCTGGTATAAACAAGCTTCATCGCGTTTGTAGGCGCTAGCAGCGTGTTAATGGATTGCTCATGCGGGCGACGCGTCGCCAGCCCCATTACCCGTCGGCCGGCAAGTGTTTTAGCGGTCGCTCGGCGTGTTAATCCAATTGATACTTATTCCACCGGGCCACACACACACACACACAGCGCGCGCGTGCACGCAGGCGCGCTCGCCGGTGAGCGGGCGAGCACGTTTGCGGACGCGGCGGCCGAGCGCGCCGTAGCGGTAAACAGCGCGGGTATTACAATCAATTTTAAAATAATTTTATCCGGAGACTATTACGGGGCGGTCGTTGTTCAGTTTTGTGTGACGCGAGCGGCGGACCGCCGCGCCGCGCCGAGCGCGGAGATTCGCCGCGCACCGTTGTTGTGGAGGAGGGGGCGTGCCCGGTAGGTTGGGACCTCCGGCCGCGTGGCGCGCTGCGGCGCCGCGCGATTGCAGCGCTCCCAGCGGTAGTTGCGGGCGGCGGGAGCGGCCGGGGACGGCCTCACGCGTGCGTTTTGCGAGCGTCGCGCGCGCGTGTTTTAACGGTGATTATGCCCCGACACGTGCAGTTATCCCCATCGGGCGGAGCGCCGATCCGATTATACGCCGCCGTGCTTTATGAAACGCACGAAATGTATTGAATTTTAAATTTATTATGAATATTTCCGCGTAATCGGTTTTGAAGGCTGAATGTGCGGAAGGAAATGGCCGTTTTGTTTGCCGAATGGCAGCTCGTTAGGCTTTTTGCCCTTGTTTTCGGGGCTTGTTCGTGGGTGGAAAGGGTGTGAGTGTGTTCACACATAGCTCTGACCTAGCTCCTGTGCGTGTAATACAGATCGTTCGGACGATTCACGTTGGCCGAGCAGAAAACTAGACAACGAAATAAAATTATTCAATCTGTGAAATTAAATGGTTTAGCAGATTGGCATGACAATGAATTTCTACATACTCTGCGATTGAGATATTCAGACGTGACTTTTGGCGTTTTTACGCCTGTAAGCTCTGAGCGTAATGTTTTGATGGCAGTCGTAGTAAAACCATTCTTGCATTGGATGAAATTACTTTTTAACCTGTACTAATTACCAAATTGTGGAACATCTCAGTTGAAAATTGTAACGTCCGCCTTACACAAATCCTACTATCATGTATTTTATTTCCTGCGCAATCAGTGGGGAAACGATTGCGTATATTCACGTTCATACATTTGCATAGTGGCCCCTTTTTTGTTAAGTTGGTCGATCGTTTGAAATTCTGGGTGCTCTGGGGTTTGCGGCTGCGTTTTCTTCAGGGTGCTGCTTCTGCTATTACCTTGCGTTCCGCATCTGCCTCTCTTTCGCTCTCGCTCTCCGCAGCCATCGAAGCCGCGATCTGGCCGCCGGATTACACACACCAGTCGCGTTGCGTGTAATCTCGGCCTCCAAACTTTGCAACGAAAAGCGTGCGAGAGGGATATTTGTGTTGGCGAAGTTGGTACCTTATCACATCACACGAGAGCTTGCCAGTATATAAGCCGTGTTGTTAAAGTGTTGTTTGAAAACTTAACTTTTACCCCTGTAGATCGCGCTGAGATTATACACGTTACCGCGATGCGAGGGCGGGCGGGGTGCGGGGAGGGGAGGACGCTACGGGAGCTTTCGCGGCTTGGTGTTCACGGACGGATAGGCTCTCGCTAACTCGCTTTCCATTTTTTGGGGGTTGATTTTTTTCCCCACAAAACGTCCCTTTCGAATGTTGTCGTCAGAGCGTTTTGCACGGTCTGATGGATTTAAACGAGGAATTGTTGATTTATAATGGATTTTCGCGGCTTATCGGCGAGCTGACTAATCATATAACTCTCGCGGATTCCCGCAACCTTCCGATGGCCGCCCAAAGCCGGAGCCGGGGTGGGGGTGGGGGTGCGTAGGGGAAACCCGTGGCTATCTTCCGGCGTCATCCCGCGCTGGCGCTGGCGCTGGCGGCGGCGGTCGTGAACGTCCGAGCGCTGACAGCGGTCTCCGCGGTCGATTCAACAATTAACTTGAGATAAATAGCTCCGTTTATTGTAACGGCGCGCGCGGACGCAGGGAAGCAGGCTGGAGGGTGGGGGCCGGGCCGGACCGAAGCGAACCGGGCGGGCAGGCACGTCGGGAAACCCAGCGGCCGCAATACATTGGTTTCGAATTTGTTTTATTTAACGCGTCAACTTAGTCAGCAGCGTGACAAAACCAGACACCGCGGAGGGGGAGGGGGGCGGCGAGAGATGCATGGGATGGATCGGACAATCAATTATTCGATTCTTTCGGTGATATATCTGGCGGCCGGGAATAAATTAACGCAATAAAACATTGGGCACGCGTCTAATTTTATCTGAGATTTCGAAAACGTCATTATCGCAGGTCGGTGGGTTGTAATTACGCGCGGGTGGGGGGTGGGGGGCGGCGTCGCGTCATACGCAACGTATTGCTGCGGCGGGCGTAAATCACGGGAGGCGCGGCGGAGCTGTGCTGTGCGGTGCGGGGCCGGGGCCGGGGGCGGGGGCGGGGGCGGTTGTGGGCGCGAGCTATTGCGGTCCGCGTCGCGACAAGTGAGAAGTTGGTCGCGCAGGAGAGCGCGTGCGGTTCGCGGCGGCGAGGCCGACGGGGCGCGGTGGAGGTTTCCTGCCGAGGGCGTGGTTATTGGCGGGCGGTGGTAGGTGTGATTGGATTTGCGACACGGTTACCACAGAGGAGCTCAGCGGTACGTGCAGGATGATGTGCTTGCTGTGACGCGTGTCGTCTGAATTGATGGTGAGTTTCTTGTGGCGATGATTATTCATTTGAATTATTTTCAACTTTTTTTTCCTGTTTTTATGGCATTAATGTACCTACTCTACAAATCTGCTTAGCGGTTGGCATGTAAGTTTAAAATTCGTAAGGTACGTTTGCTTCGAACTGATTTTGCTTTAGAGTTCAGTAATGACAAAAATGTTACAAATTGTAGAATATAGTGATATCCTAAAAATAATGTAAACGTAAAATATGAATTATTTGTTCTTTTGTAACAACGAAAATATTTAAAAAGTCGACTTTTTATCTTATGTCCAGAGGATATTTGTAATGCAGAAAAATCGAAATAAAATGCAACGACGTTGTTAGCAAACAATTATATTTATTCAAAAAGAGACTATAAAATCAGAATGAACTTGATGTCTTTTGAAAACGCAAAAGTGAATTGTCGTTTGTCTTGGAAAACTCTGATTGAACAGATATAGATGTGGGGTAAGAAGGTGAATACTAATGCGGGACTAAGAATTTAGCAAGACGGAGGGAATGTGCGAATCTAAAATAGAGATAAATCCACTGTCACTGATAAACAGAAAGAGTGTACAATAATATTCAAAGGACATCAAATACAACAAATTAAATCGTAACCTAGTGACACTAACTAAACACAATAAACAAATCTTTCAATAGTACGCCCAATGAAATACTGCTGGTCAACCTGCGTGGTTCAAAATGACATGCCGATGCCACCCCCAGAATGAAATACTGCGAGTTAACGCGCCTGGTCCAAAACGACATTCCGTTCGGGCATACGCGAGGAGCAAGACGGGTCTGCGTGTGCCCGTGCCGGCGGTGCTGGTTCTGCGGCGGCGGCGGCGGCGGCGGGGGCAGAAGCAGCGGAGCAGGCGCAGCGAAGCGGCTCGCCTCGCCTCGACTCCGCGCTCGCGCCGCCGCCGCCGCCGCCGCCGCCGCCGCCGCCCAAGGGGAGGCAGGGCACCGAGACAATTGAATTCCTGCAGGAACAAAAGAGTTTGTCTTGTATTAATGGAAAGTTCTGTGTAACAGTTGCCTTGGCAAAGGCAGAGGCCGTCCGCCGCCGCGGCCCTCCCATCCACCCATCCCCACCCCACCCCTGCCCGCGCCCCGGCCCCGCCACCGCCACTGCTGCCGCTGCGGAGGAACAAACGAAAGAAATAAGAGAAGCGACTTTCTTCATTTTAGCCCCGCTTTCTCTCGTCTTAATTTTATTGGTGTTTGAGCACGTGCTCGCAAAAAAGAAGGGAATGTCTTTGAATCGACGTACTGTGTTGGCTTTTTTTGTTTTATGAACCTCGACGATTAAGTGGACCTTCATTTCCTGCTCTTTCTTTTTGTTCCACTTTGCATGCCGCCGCGATTTTAGTGTTTTGTTCTCTTCTGGTCAGCAATTTGATTTTTATGTTTCTCTTGACTTTCAAGGAACAAAGTAGATGCAAGTTGCATTAAGTACTTTCTTGTTTTCAGGCTACAAGTAACTTTTGTAGTATTGTAAATCAAATTGTTTTTGAGTGAGTAGGGAGGAGCAAAACTTTGGGAAATTTGTCAGTTAGTAATCGGGTGGAAGACGAGGAAAAAGGCACAAAAATATTCGTGACACCGTGATGTTACAATATTGTCATATTACGATAGTAATTTTAAATGACGATTCTGGACGTTACATTTGGCCGTCATGCACAAAAATTGCATTAACCAATTGCATCTCGTAGTCTACCCAAATAAATTTTATAATTAAAATACAACTGAAGTCTTAAAGAAAAAAATTCGTAGAATCTTTCATAGAGTACCTCGCATCTTTGAACTCAAGAATTAAAACAGAGATATCAAGGCCACGCGGCACCTTCATTATTACCTGTAGAATTCGTGTCATCCGGCCTTGTAAGTTAGACTTTGGTCTATCTCCCTCCATTCATCCAATTCATGCCATCCCACGTCTCAAATGGCAACTGCTATTGCTTTGGTCCCGTTAGTGTAGTGAATGTTTTATCCCGGAAGTTTGCGGTGTTCTGCACCGCTGATACGTGTTATCAGGCACCTCTGCTCGTGATGTTTCCGTCTTTAGGTGTTTCCGGTAGCGAGACATCGCCTAGAGCCGGTGCAAGCTAAGCTCACAACTGGTCTGCCGCTATGCGTACTAATAGCGTAGAGCGAATGCGTGTGTTATGTGAGAGACGGAGGGAAGATCGCGCGCAGTCCGCGACGCGTTAAGGTGCAGCTGCAGCATTCGCCTGGAATAGGTCGGAGAAACCTCGGAAAATTCTCGTTCAGAGCAGCTGGCCACTAGATTCCGTTTACAGACAGCTGTTGAATTCGACCCAGCTGACTAGCTAGTGACGAAAATCCGCTACCGTCATGTTTCGAACTCCAGGGCCTCCTGGTCAAAGCATTCGTTCACATTTTAGCGAGTGCAGCTTCTCTACCACAAACTGTGAACATTTACGCTGATTTCTTCGACAGGGAAGGCAGTGTTAGAGTAATTAAAAAAAAGACACAAAAAACACCAATTGTGTTAAAATATGCGCCTATATTCTTGTTGAAACACTGCATTACAGACGAGCAAGGCACAACTGAGAGGTCGAAAGGCTCGTCTTACCCTCGACCACGGCCGGCAACAATGCGTCCCCTCCGCCCCTCCCCTCCTTGACGTCGCTTTCTGAACATGATAAGAAAAGAGCGGCGAGGAAGGTGCACAGAGAAAGCAATAATCTTAAACAGCATTTGAGGCAAATATTACTCTTCACGACCATGGTGATTACATGATTTATAGTTTTGCTTGTTTGAAAACAAACTTTCATACAATGTCGTGCAATGTTGTGCATTCAAATAGAAATATAAAAAAAACACTATAAGTATTAGTATCGTAGCGTTGGACTTAAATATCGTGTCTAATTTCCAACAAGGATAATGGAATTGAATAAAGATGTATTGACGTGCATTTTGAAGTCGCGTATGCTTTTCCATTTCTTGTGCGTCCAGGCAGCAGAGCCCTTCCGGCCGCCCCCTTGCAGGTGTCAGTCGGCCGGGCGCTGAGCCTTGGGCTGGTGCGGTGCCGGCCGTCAGACGCGGGCCGCGGGCGCCGGCGGAGCAGGGCAAGGGCCGCGGATGAGGGGGCCGCGGCTAGGGGCCCTCCCCTCCCCTCCCCTCCCCTCTGCCTGCCGGTAAGCGGATTAGGGCCCCGCCCGCCTTATCGGCCGGACTCAGACAGAGCGGTGCGCTCCGAAAACATGCCGCAAGTCCCCCGACCGACGACGGCTCGGCGGCTACCGCCCCGCCACCGCAGCCGCCGCTACAGCCCCCCCGCCAGCTTCGGCCATGTCCTCGCAGGCCGCAGGCACACACAACCTTGGCGCCGTGAACTGCTTACAGCCCCGCTTATTCCATCTGCCTTCTCAGTTCTCGACTGCCTGAGATTTATCCCTTGTTGCTGTGTTTTCACATCATTTGGCTGTCTTATTTCCTTCCCTTTCATCTTCCCTGATCTGTCATCACGATTTACATACTAGATATATTTCTCGTTTTATTCATTCTAGAGTCTCGTTTGTGTCTCAGACTCCTTCTGCATTACACTCCGTCGTAAGACGGAGTGTAGTTATTCTACACCTGTCACTGTCTTCGTGTTCTCTGCTCACTTGTTTATTCCTATACTCACTCATCGCTATCGGGCTCTATCTCTATATTGTGTGTTCAATTTCATTGCCTCCTCAAAACTTTACATTGATATTCGATACCAGTTTTTCGCAAATATTATTTCTAATTGTCATCTCTAGCCAGAGTGTTTTGAATCTCGCTCTAGGCGATGCAGAAAGGCTCACATGAGTTCAATGGGCAACGAGCACGAGCGTGCGGTCTCTTTTCAAGCATAGACTTAAGAATTTCGTCTGTGAATAGTGTATGAGAATTAAGTGATGATTGAAATATACGAGTCATTCTCCCTTTCCAAAGGCCTGCCTCGCCTTTTCAGTTTTTGCACGAATGTTCCTGCTTAAGTACTAAAGTAGCGCTGCGGGCGAGCGTCTTTGTCTACACTGTGTTACACGCGAGCCGAAGCGCCCTGGCTCCTGCTTGCCCCCGTCCCACCTAACCCCATGTCTCCGTAGTTGCGCCTGGAATCCTTAGATTCAGATAGCAGCGCAACCGACGCCATTTAATATCCTCTCACACATTGGTCCCACCAGGCAGTATTCATGATATGAAGGGAAATTGTAACAATTGGTGCCATTAATGAGTTTTTCATGAATATTAATATAGGTTTGGGATAGATTCATGGTTCTCAACTAATAAAATACCACACAGTATCAATTCTCCTGACAACGGGTTATGAAATGGCGGGATCGGTGAAATCATGAAGCTAGGAGACAGGGGGATGGAATGACGTCAGAAACTTGAATCCACATGAAGCTACGATCCGCCATATTGCTGTGCCCAAAACGTTTGTAGGCATCCTCGTGTTGAGGTGTGTTTTTCAGTTTGACATAGTTTTTAGAATTTAAAAGCGTCGATCAGTTTAACAAGCTTTCGTAACAGTTCGTCATGGTTACTTGTTGCTTACTGCTGTACAAATCATTCGGGAAAGACATGAATTACTTTTCTCAAGTAAGTAATTATTTTATATGATTTGGAGAACATAGTAAAATTTGAAGGTACTGGTTAATCTTCATGATTTTTCTTTTCATACCAAAGAACCCACAATGTGTAATGAAGATTCTCCATTTTAGTTATTGTACTCTTCAATATTTCAAAGATTATTAAATTCCATTGAAAATGGGCACTATCCTTTTGTTATCGTGTTGATAGATGTGTTTCGGGCAAACCAGTATGGTAGTCTGGCTTCACTTGCGGAACACGGCAGAGGTGGTAATGCCCCCATCCATGTAATCATAGCTCCGTGGAGGGAACAATGGAATGCGCTGCTCTCTACATCTAGGGATTCTAGTTGATCCTAGAGCCCCTACATACAGAGAGTAGCGTAACCGCTACCATTTAATATCCACTCACCCGACAACCGCGTCAGACTGAAGGGAACTGAAGGGAAATTATAACATATGTGACATTGTGAAGATTTTCAAGAATATGAATATTGGTTTGGGATATATTCGTGGTTGTCAACATACGGAATACTACACAGTTCCAATTTTCCTGACAACCGGACATAAAATGTTGGGATCTTGGAAGAATGGAATGCGCTACTCTCTGTACGTAAGGACTATACTGTGATTTTCCTAACTTTGCTCCTCAAGGCTACTCCAATCCCATCTTCGCGATGATATATGTCATGTTATTTTGCATCTTTCTTAGTCGTTCCGCTAGATTTCGCATGATCGCGACCGTATCAAGCAGTGCTTGCGATCATGCGACTTCTACCGGCAAGACCGAGAAAGATGCGAAATGCCGTGACATATTCCATCGCGGTGATGGGCCTTGAGGGGCAAAGTTAGACAAATCGCAGTATAGTTGCGCCTGCCGCCCAGCGCGCTCTTGCGGTGCACGCCGCCCGCCCGCTGCTGCCTCCGCCCGGGGCGCGTGGGCCCTCGCCCCTTCGCCCGCTGATTCGATACTTTATTATGGAAGCGTGATCTATTTTGAAAGGGGCGTCCCGGGCCCCCGTCTCCGCGCTCGTGCGTCCCGTCCCGCCCCGCCCCGCCCCGCCCTCCAGCTATCGACTGCGGAGGGGGATAAGAGAGGCTGTGGGGCGAATCGGTGTCGAGAATTGAAAGTGCCAGCGGACGGACTCCCGGGTGACAGGGGCTTTAATTTATTTATCGCTACAGATGAAACTCCGTTTCTGTTTTTGCAGTGAAACGCTTCCTCCGCGAGGGGAAAGGGTCGAGAGCGTCGAGTGCCGTTTGCGTCGATGTTGGGCTCCTCCGCCGGCTACATGTGGTGACCGCTGTAATATTGAAGACGGTTCTAATACATGTGTAGTATTTCAAACGTTTCCTAATCATTTTTTAAAATACTTATTTACTTGCAAATTGACGTAACTTCAAAGTAAAGCATCAATCTAAAAAAATACTGAGTAATTTCCAGTAAAATTATATGGTACGTACATCAACCATACGATTACAGATTACAAATATTTTGGTAACAATCATTACGTGTAAAAATGAATATTAATTAAGAATATTAATCATCTGTGAATAAATATTAATCAGCATCACTGACAGGAAAACAAGAAAATTCTCGTGTTGATATGAATGTGTGGTTCTATTAGTGCGTTAATGGAATTGAAACAATAAATTCCATCCAAACACTCAATATACTACATTAGGTGATCGTGTTTAAATATTTGTGAGTAAAGTGTCATTTCACCTTTCTCCGAAAATGTTGTGTGCTTACATTGTTTACGAGTAATGAAGGTAACATAAGACATAATGTACTAGCGAATTATTACTTCCGTTTGGTGCCTGGTTATGAAACCACTTATAATACAAAGGGAACTATATTTTTCTTTTCACGAAGACTAACGTCGCTAATTTGCCGCAAATATCAGGTAGCTTTATTTACACCAAAATGTTACAGACGGTATAAAATATTTCACTTGATTATCAACGCACATGTCATTTGTAAGTACGAACGACACTTTTCGAAAGTATTAACGTTGAATACGTATAGTGTATTATTTAACAACTGCGAAACTTCTACTTGCGATGAAAGACACCTTCTGAGCAGGCTGACCAGAGTGACAAACTTTCTCGATACAAACGATTATTATTGTGTAAATATAAACAATTTAATGAGATTTTAATGGGTTTATACGTATAGTGAAACCTCCCTTACGCACTCTCTCGGGGCCGAAAAAATGTCCCCTTAAGAGATGTGTTTGCTCTAGAGAGGTTTGATTTCGCCTCGGTCTTATAAACTTTGGGATAGCTATTGGATACCTGGGATACTTATTAAGAGGTAATCACACATGAGAGGTATCCTTTCAGAGAGGTACATTAAATACTTGTAGGAAGCAGGATTTAATCATATTTGCGGATCCCAGGTAATTAGTATTCTACTTTTATTTAAAAAATGAAAATAGGTGGAGAACGAATAGTACTTACGGAACATGTTAAGTGGCTTGTTAAATTACCTGGTAATAATTGGAAATGGTATTTCATCTATTCAAACAGCAGAAGAAATTAAAGATTGAGGGGTTACAAAGAAACGTAAATAAATGCTTATTAACCGGACGCTCTTCATAAGCCATCCATACCGGTCTGTGCGCGGCAATTGATGAGATGCGCTGTCTCGCGTGCGCTGCCTGCGGGCGCTATTAGTCCTTCTCTGCTGACAAGACCGCCGCCGGCATACCACAGCGGCGGGGCGGGGCGGGGCGGGGCGGGGCGGGGTGGGGCGGGGCGAGGCGTGGCGGGGCGGGGGCGCGGGGCACGCGGCGGATGCCGTGCCGCGGCAGGACTGGCGCCGCCCGGAACGGAGAAAGAGCTCATGAGGTTGCTAATTAAGCATTGCTATCTTGACTTGGCATCGCCCGCCGCCAGACGGGCCCTCCGGCCCCACCCCCACCACCAGCGCCCTTCTCCTGCCACATTCCCAGCCTTGCCGCGGCCCGCAACCTGCCTTCGCTTGTCCCCTTGTCCGGCCTCCTGCACCTCCTACACAAGTTCTCCTTCCTGTTGTTCACTCCGTTCATCTCGTTCTCGTCCATGTTCTCCTTCTTTGTCGTCCTCTTCCTTGTCCTCCATCCCGACACTTTTCTTCTCCTCCTCTCGGTCTTTCAATCCGTCCTCCCTGTCTGTCCCTGCCCGTCCTCCTCTTCCTGCCCAACCTGTCCGCCCTCGCTCTGTCCGCCCTCGCCCTGTCCGCCCTCGCCTGTCCGCCCTCGCCCTGTCCGCCCTCGTCCTGTCCGCCCTCGCCCTGTCCGCCCTCGCCCTGCCCGCCCTCTTGCCGCGCCCTGTATTACTTCAACTTCTTTTCATAATCATTTTCATGTCCCTTCCTGTCTCCTTCAACACTCCGAGCTCTGTCCACAATCTCATCTCCCTGCCTGACCCCGCTGCATTCGCTCATTTTCTTTGAGCTTCTTCTGGGTCCTATTTCCTTGATATCTCCGCTACCGGTCCTTTTACGCCCCACGACAGACCTGCGCCATTCAAGTGCATCCTATGCTGTTGCATGTACCAGGAGGAAGAAAACAGAATGAGGGCAGCGCTGTTTAATTAGAGGTTCTCCTAAATTTGTGAAATTTTAGCGAGGGGAGTTGATAACTCACCAATTAGTTCAGAGAACAAAACAGTGAGTTTTTATAAAGTAATGTGCCATTTTTTGAGAGACAGATTGTACGAGTTGGTGTGACGAAATTTGAATTTCGTGTCTGAAGTTTCTTCAAAACTATGTGTATAAAATGAAAGACATCCATTTAAAAGTTGCAGCGTACAGAAAAGTTATAATAATGCCATGCACTGCTTATAGGGTTTGAAAATAATATTCTTAAAATATTATCTGTTTTTGTGTTACTCATTTGAAAATGAAGTTCGCTCTATACAAAAGGAGTTATCAAACAAATTTCCATATAGCTAAGTTTATTTATTTAGTGTGTGTTACTGAATTGACTTACAGGGTCGTATTGTCTTATTTCTCAGAACTTCCTAGAATACATTAGTTTCCTCAGTATGTTATATTTGAACTAGCAAGTCAGAGGGAAGGAGGTAATATAGAAGTACGGAGATGTGACACACATTGTTTTATTATTGATTTGAATAACCCGAAGGTAGTACCAGAATGTTGAAATGGATCTAATACAAAATTTGCATATCTTTATTTTGTATAAAAATTGTAATTGGAAGAGAAAGTGAGAGTTTGTAATTTATATGACTTAACATGTCAGCCTTTATTCGAAAGATTGTGAGAAACATCATTTTGAATTCATAAAATTTCTGTATATCTCTCTTAGTTGGTTATATTCATTCATCTTCATGGCTTCATCTTTAGCTCCGTCACTTGCAACAAGGAAAGTGCTTGGATAGATGAAAGTGGAGTAGGAACATTTTTATTACTAGTTTGTAGAGCCGGTTGCGATGCGGAAAGTTCAACAATTTGACCGCAAAAGTTTCGCCTCCCTTCCGTTGCGCGCCGTAATTTATCACAAAGCGTGGGAGCGAATTCAATTTTAAGATTGCAGGACGCCAGTGCCTGTTGTTAATCAACTTCCGAGTATGAGTGCGTGTGTGGCGCACCAGCACTCCGGCCGACACAACCGCCGCCGCCGCCGCCGCCGCTGCCGCCGCCGCCACTGCCGCAATCGGCGGCCACGAGTACGTACACGAGGAGAAAAGAGATTTCCGTACTTCAATTAAAGTAAGCACGATAGACGATTTTGCTTACTTCCACTCCGGCCCTCTCTGCAACATGGCTGTGCTGCCATGTTCCCGCGTTCCAGGTGTGTCCAAGTGAGTCGAGTCGAAATTTTCATCACGCGATATGCGCTCTCTAAGAAACACACGTTACATATACGTGCACGGTGAGATGGAATTAGAATGTAGTTTTACTCCGGGAATAAAAACACCGGTGTATTTAGGATTACCCAGCGAGCCGTGCATTACATCATTTTTGCCAACATCCAGTTCTTCCCTGCATTTTTTGAAATAATTTCGTAGGAAATACCTAGATTTTGAAATCATCCTCACGATTATAAGAGTGCATTCTAATAATTTACTAGTCAACCCTGCGTCAACAATGCGTAAATAAATTTGTGCATTTTAAGTACGTTAGTGTGATTGGTAGAAGACCTTTACGAAATGAAATGTCTGAAAAAACAATATTCAGGAAGTCATTCCATTTTTCGTGGTGTTAAAACATAAAGCATCTAATTATTTTCTGTTTAAAGATAACGCATTTCAAAAAAGTCAAAAATGTTTGAGTGTTCAGTACGGATAGCCGCTAATCATCTCGTCCGTAAGAAAATGACGGGTGGGGGAGAAAACAAGGAACCCGAGCACTTCAGTCACGTAACTTTGTTCGGAAATTTTTTAAAAAACTTCCCTTATGATTGAATTTCATCGCAAACAAGAATGGCGCAATTATTTCTTCATTTTCTGTTTCTCGCCTGCTATCCCTGGGCGAGAGTAACATTTCGCACGGCAAGTGCACATGAGGTTATCGAAGCCGCACTCGGCATGTGGGGCGCACGTACGTTGGACAGCCCTGGCGCCGGGGGGCGGGGCCGCAAGCAGGTGGCCGCTTCCCAAGGGGGCGGCGGTGGCTCCCGCGGCGGCGCCCGGGGGCGGGCGCGGGGCGGGCGCGGGGGCGGGCGCGAGGGCGGGGCCGGGGCGCAGCAAGGGGAACCCGGCCAGGTGATTGCGTGAGCCGACGGTAGTTAGCGGCGCTCCCCAATAAGTCTTACTGCACAATGAGCTATATCGAGCCCGTCGCGATGACGGACTGCCAAGGCTTTCTATTACTGCCTTTGTCTCTGCGCGAGCTCTCGCCCGCCGCCACGGGGGACGGGGACGGGGAGAGGGAGGGGGGCGTATATCCCCGCGGTCGCGCTTCCGCTCCGAGGCCCCGCTCTCCTACTCCATTCCCTCCCCCTCCCACTGCCGCCACCCGCTTAATTTATCACCGCAGCAACAAGGTATGATGTGGCTCTGTACATGATTAAATAGTACGGCGAGGGACTAAGTATTGCGGAATTAATTGAAGCCTTCGTTGATATTGAATAATTTGCATGCTGGCGTGGAGCGATTTCGCGCTGCCGCCGCCGCCGCCGCCGCCGCCGCCGCCGCCGCCGCCGCCGCCGCCGCCGCCGGCGGACACGTCAGCCACACAGGGCGCTGTGGCTGGCGCGGGTTCCACCGTGCTGCTGCCGCCTCTGCCTTGCGCGGCCGCGAGAACACGGACTGACTGACGCGCTTCTAAATTAAATCACGGCAAACAATGCTCGCCGACCGCTGCCCGCGTCCACGTGCGCGCCAGGAGCGCTGTAAAACATAAACAGGCCGTGCGGTCGGGTGCGGTTAATATTTGATTCGCGAATACCATAGCGATGCGTTCTGTAAGTTTAATATTAACTGTTCATCGTGTATGTTGTGCAGTACTGCAAATGCACATGTGAACCTGCCTATATATTGCCGCCTGATATATCGAAAACCTTCCGCGTTGAATTGTGAATGGCCGAACTACTGCGGGACGCTGCCCCGGTAGTTAGGGCTTTGCTTTGAATTGGCTGATACTGGTATAAGAGACGGTGCTGTAAGATTTTTTTTTCTGGAAGTGTATGCAAAAAGAAACAATTAATTCGTTTGAGAAGACACGTAGTCATTAAATAACGTTGTACGAGATATTATTAGGACCATTCAATATCACATCGAAATTAGTGATGGTAGATATTAACGATTATTACCAGAACTCAATTAGACGAATGTATTCGCCCGCCGTAATAGAGATTCGGAAAAGTTCCCGTTTGATGTACAAGTTGCCTCCCTTGCGCGCGAATGAAATGACATCATAGTTTGACATTCGGCATTCGACGATGATTGGAATTTTCCCTTTATTATTGCATTGCATTGACATTATGCAGACATATGACAGATGCATTGGCATTATGTATCCAATGAAATAAAGCGAACGTGTTCGATACATTGTTGGGTATGAGTTGACTAGATTTTCTGTATAGTTTTACAGCAGTGTTGAATGTTATAAATGGTTCAGTGTTATTACTTGTCGAGTTTGTAAACGGGTCTGTTTGTGTTATTCTACCAATTAAAATATTTTTTTCTTTCTTTGCAGGTAAGATCCCATGCATCTATTCGCTTTAAATACAGTAAGTAAGAAACCATTATGTCTAAAAGATATAAGTCGTAGATTCTTTTTCAATAACTATCTTAATTCACAAATAACAATTTCTGTAGATCAATTTCTGCAAGCAATATTGTGGCACCAAATGCAGAAATTAATTATAAGTAACACAATTGAATGATTCATTAGAATTTCTATAGAAATACTTTACTTGTGAGGCATTACTTCTACCGAATTAATTTTATTTTCTCACCGTCACGCCGCCCTAATTAAATACACATTTGGTATTTTCGATTTCACTATTTGGACTATCGTTATGAAAAGATTGAATATTGTTTCTTTCACGATACACCCTTGAAAAATAGTAGCAACTTTAGAAATACCCTTATAATACCATATGCAGAAAAATAAAAATAAAAGTACTCTTTCAGTGAAGAGGATTGTGAATGAAATCTTCCTTATTAGCCCTTGGGGTTTACGACCTTTTGTAACCCAGAAGCTGCACGCCTTTTCTGTGAATGAAACCCACATATTTCCACACTTAATTTACTTGGAATCTTCTTTTAGCGGACGTAGAATGAGGTCGTCGTTGGAGCGTCGAAAACGGAAACGGCGTTTGTTCCGCGCCCACGCGGTTCCTTCTGATTGGCCAACGGGCGTATCGCGGAAGTTGCCTCGCCCGGCCCGTTCTCCACGCGTTGTCGGCCTCCTCCTCCTACCCCTCATGAGCCACCTATATAGTTATCCCCCCCCCCTCTATCTCTCTCTTGCGCGCGCTACCGTTCAGCGCTTAACGCGGCCATTTTATTGAAATTCCCCGCGTATGTCCAGATCCCCTCCCCTCCCCTCCCCACCCCACCCCACCCCTCCTCGCCACACGGCAACGCCGCCTGCCCGCTACCCGCCACGACACACCGGCTGACTCCGTTGATTATTAAGCGAATAGAAATGAAGGAATGTTTACGAGGCTACCGCCAATTCCAAACTGTTTTGTAAATTGATATTCATTGCCAAAATGCTAGCCATTATATAAGCTGTGATATATAATGATTGTGGAGGGAAGCTGTATTTACGCCGTTCGGTAATATTGCGAGTTCTCGACGGTATTAGTCCGTATGAAGTCTGTAATACATGGGAGCTGTGGTTTTCTGATTAAGGAACAAATGGCGAGGTTATAACGTAATATTGACCATTTTTCAGGTTTATAAAAACACACGAGCTGGGGTAATACTTGATTATTAGTTATTTGTAGTGGCTCGCTGCCTGCTACCTGAGCGTTTTTCATGTCGTGGCGTAAAATCTGTGGTCCTGCTGCCATGGACAAAAGGGGCGTTAGCGTTCTATAGGTCTTCATAATCGCATTGTACGAGTACTTTTATTAACTAGAACTTGTATTGTACCCTTGTGATCAAGCACGAATTTGTTAAGCTGCGCGGCTTTGAAACTATTTTTTTAAATACTGCGATAGTACACGTAAACGGAGATCAGAGAATTGGCTTTCACTCTGTTTAGGGATTTACCTTTTTAACTGTAGTGAAAAATTCCTACCTTGTTTAGTGCTTACAATTTTATGGCGATAAATGACCATAATCTTATTGGTTATTATTTAGTCCACTTATATTTTATATATTGTTCAATTTTGTTCGGTACTAATGGACACATTTTTACAAATAAATGGTATGTACTACTTTATCAACGTAGGTGCTTTTTACTTTTTTTATTTCTACAGAAATTTTGCAAGTGTCGCAACTATCGTTGAAAAATAAATTTCATATTATCAAGGTTTGTGAACATTAAAACCTGTGTATTATTTAATGAGTTTGTAGTTCATATTAAAGTGGTGATATAGTATCTGTATAAATGTTTTCAATTCAATTTTATTTCCAATTGTGGTAGATCTGTTTCTGTTTAGGACGCTCGTCGATTAAGTGAAATCCTTTTTGATATTTGTTCTATCTTTTGTGATATTTGTGCTATCTTTCGCTGAAATTACATAAAAGTACATTCCGTTCAAATCTTCGAGAGATTCAAACAAAAATATTTTATGTCAGTCTGATACTTCTACGTATTCACTATGCTAAATTCACGCCGATTTTTACGAAGACGTTTTTCTCTTTTTGAAAGTATAACTATTTTCACTCATTTGGTAAACTCCTGCAGAATTCCATTATACCTTAAACACAAGAGCCGTTTTCCAAATGTGAGTACTTGACAGGTGGAGAAAACAGCCACCCAGCTGCGGCTGCGAGGGAGCGATTGCGCCTGGCGGCACAGGTTGTTCACGCGAGCGAGTCGCCCGTGAGCTGCGGGCGGGCGGGCGGAGCGGGCGAAGCGGGCGAATGACGAACGGCGGAGGGCGCGGAAGGTGGCGGCGGGGCGCGCCGTGACGCCTTGAGCTCGCGCATATTAGCGTCGCGCGCGCGCCCAATTCATCACGCGTGCGCAGCAGCTGCCTCCCGGCCTGCCGCCGTCAATTAGGCGCGACACGGCGTGATTGTTGGCGGCCCCTTGTCGTTGCTCTCGCATCACCTCGCCTCACCATCATCCCGCCTCCGCCATCGCCTCCGCCATCACTATCGCCAACCCCATCGCCATCCCCATCGCTATCCCCATCCCATCCACATTGCTATCCCCATCCCATCCCGTCATACCGTACCTTCATATACCATCCCAAACCTCATCCCCATCCATTTGCTATTGCCATCCTCCTCGCCGTCGCCATCTTCCCCGCTGTCGCCATTCTCCTCGCCATCCTCATCCACATCACCATCCTCATCATCATCATCATTTCCATCGCCATCCTCCTCACCATCGCCATTCTCCTTGCCATCGCCATCCTCTTCGCCATCGCCATCCGCCTCGCCAACGCCATCCTCCTCGCCAACGCCATCCTCCTTGCCATCACCATCGTCCTCGCCGTCACCATCCTCATCCTCATTCCCATCGCGCAGCTGTGTTGAGCAGCAGGCTGTGCGCCGGAAGGAATGCGTCGGACAGGTTGACGAGATCACAGAACATGAGGTTCAGTCTGTCTCGTATTACCAGGGCGACGATTTCTGTGAAATGCTGGGAAATTGAAAACAGAGAATAAACGCGGCGAACACCGGGGAAACGGTTTGTCACATCAAAAAATATGCATTCGAATTTTGACCGTCCCCTGGCGGAAGGAAATAATGATTTGTGTTAATATGATGCGAATTATAAATGCGCCGAGAAGTAGTGATAAAATAGTTTCGTAATATGTACAAATACTACGTAGGTATGTCAGTTAATAATATGGGTTGTCCTTAATAATCATTTAAATCGCCTTTTACTTTATGGTCTAAGATAACACTATTGTGGTGTGTTCTTTTAATTTAAAACCGGCTTTATAATGGTAAATATTTTGTAACGTTTTGGGACTACTACATTTAAAACACATGAAACTGAATTACTGTGGCAAAAACTCAGGCGAACGGTTGGCAGCTTGAATTCTCGGAAATTTGGGTACAAAAATTATCGGTCAAGTGATTCCTGAAAAGCTCTCAATAGACCGTTATCATAAGTTCCTTCTACCTGCTCTTGAATCTCAGAAACTGGTGTTCGGTCAAGATTATGAAAGCACATTTAAATGCGATATTACCTAAATTCCAAGAACAAGAAAAGTATGTTTCTTAAAGAGATAAGCGTTGCATGTTTATAGTGTGCACTAATTCTCAGGAAGTAATTAAGAAACTATATCTTGATTTGTGCTGAATTATTTTATTTTGTTTGCGATGTCGTGTGATAGTTTGCAGATACTTCATCCGACTGCGTTGTATGTTCTTTTGGCAACGATGGAACCCAATATTGAATAAAACTGTTCTCAGCGCCAGCAAAACGCACATCTTTTGCGTGTGTTTCACCTCCCCGAGGGTTAGTGGCCGGGAGCGCTGTGTGAGGAAGGGATTGGCCGGGGAGGCTGTGCGGCGTAGTTTCAAGGAATTCACGCGTGATAGACGACGTTGGCGGGCGGACGCGACCGCCGCCGCCGCCACTTTGTGCATCGTAAATAAGTTAGCAGCCGCTTCGCCTCGCGTCCGCCCGCCCGCCCTCTCGCTCCCGTCCGTCACCTATCCCTCCTGTCTCCATTGCCGCGCGCGTCGTCCCTCATCCCCCCAGATGCGCGGCCTTCCTTCTCGCTTGTCCCGGGCTGACGAGGTCTCCTGCGGCCGCAGCTTCCGTTTCCGGGGTTCAAGAAATGTTGCCTGCAGCACTTTTCTTTTTCTATATCGCTCATCGAGTCCCGGACACTCTTTTAACACTACTTTACAAAATAATAATGAGATTGTTGTGGAATAAATTTCTATTAAAATATCTTGGAGTACTTTCCTGTACCAAGAATTACTTACTAATAAGTCAGGTACAGCAAAATAATAACAACATATATTATTATCCAGTTAATATTATTATCCAAAAATATCACATTATCCAGTTAATATACATTTCTCTCTTGGGCCATTCCCCCCCCCTGCTCACACTATTTTATCTGTGTTTTAAGGTTTGTCCAAATCTCATGAATTTAACCAGAATGCTCGCCGTGTTTATTATCCTTTGTTCGGCAGCACCGCCTACCTCTTTCTTCTTCTTCTTCTTCTTCTTCTTCTTCTTCTTCTTCTTCCTTTCCGCGACTCGCAACACATTCCCATTCATTTGAACAATTGGTTCATGGCTGCTGAACTGTCGCCCCCTTTGTTCCCTGATCTCCACGTTGTTCACGTTCTCTCTTCGTCCGCTGGTTCCACATGCCTCGTCTTTCGCGGGAGACCCACCCGCCACCTCCATAGCAGCAGCAGCACGGGAGCGTGGGCGGGGCGGGGCGGGGCGGGGCCGGCAGCGAATGCGGCGTCGCGTCGGCGCGGCGTGCTGACGAGGAGCGGGCGTGACGCGCGGGCATTACCGCAGCCGGCGCCGTCTAATAGGTTGTTCGTTATCGGATCAAAGAGGCGATGGCGTCTGGCATCTCCAACCCCAACCCCCTCCCCCCGCAACACACTTGCCTCGTCTGGCCTCGCTCGCCGCCGCCGCCCACTGTAGGCGCAGGTTGCTGCGCGTCACATTTATATAGGAATGCCCGCGCGCAATCATCCATCATCGTTGGCGTCAGCGCCGTTCCCCTCGTCTTCAGCCTCCCCCGCGGCGGCGAAGCACTGTGCGAGCGGCGCCGTATCTCGCCCCCCGTTCTCCCCTGCCTCCCCCCGCCCGCGCCGCCGCCCGCGCCGCCGCCCGCGCCGCCGTCGCCATTGTGTTTTATTGCTTGATGCGCCGGCCATCATCGCTCATCATAAACCGGACGCGGGGCGGAGGGACCGAGCGCGGACGGCGCCCGCGGCCCCAGGGACATTGTCCGGCGTCTTTCTGCGCGGCGGGGGCGGCGCGGCGCGCGTGCCACCTGCCCGGAGAGCGCTCTGCCACGCCACGCCTCGCCTCGCCTCGCCGCTGCACACGGCCTTTCTTGTCACCGGGACGCTCAAATAATTTAGTGGCGCTGTGTGCGCGTGCGTGCGTAGGTGTGTGTGTGTGTGTGTGTCTGTGTGTGCAAATTTTCCGTTAGAATGCGTTATTGCGTGTACACTTTAAGTTTGTTGATTGGAATTCTGGGAAGTATGACAATGGGATTTATTGGATTTGAGCGAACTGGTGGAATGTAGAATCTGCGTAAATTCTATGACTAAAACTACGGATGGTTAAGATGGGATTGATATTTGAAAATCGTTGTATATTAGACGAGCATATTGCTCTTAATTAAGCCGTGTGATTAAAGATAACCGTGTATTGTTAACTTAAATGAACTGTTGTATGTAATGTATGTTAAACATGTAAAAATTCATATTTGAAGTTCAGTATGCTTTAAAAATTGTGAAGTATTAAATTTTAATCGAAGGATTTATCTTTTTTTTTTTTGCGTGTTCCTAATGTGATTCACGTGAAGTGATGTCGAATTAAAATAATGAAATTTAAGGCAAACGCCTTTTTTATTCCAGCAGTTCTACACCTCAATTTGTGTATCTCTGAATTATTTAAAAAAAATAAACAAGTACTGATATTTGAAGAGAAATTGTTTTATTATTCATGAGCATGCATAATAATTCGAAACAAATTACCTCATTAAAGTGGACGATATTCCATGAGTAATGTGCGTCGTGTTGGTAATTGATTTTTCCGTCCCTATATATGGGAAATAATTGTAATTTCGTGTACGTTCGTGAGGAAGGGTACTTTTACAGTGGTTAGAGATCCAAGGTTGGTTCATTTTTTGTAAAAATATAAGAATTTAAAATATCTTATATTTTTCACAATTGGAAAATTACCATCTTTCAAAAACTTGCAACAAATGATTCCTGTACAGGAACGTGATCGACAGGAGTGTCATACTTATTCTAGTACAATTTTTATACCGACTCGTAGAAGGGGAAAAAAGCATCAATAAAAAAAAAACAACCAGACGACATTGCGTTGCATAATCGTACTTCACCCCTTCCAGCATCCTTGATTCGGTTGCTGGAAACTCGCCGCTGCCAGCCAGGCGGCATGGTAACCCTCTCCGCGCCTCGCGAGCGCTAGACGGTGCCCGCGGCCGTGCCCGCGCCCGCGCCGGCGGAGAGCGAAGTACGTCACTGTCGCTGTTCTCGTACGTGCCCGACGTGGCCGCCAGAAATAAATTATTTTCGACGGGGTTGCACTTTACGGCGCTCGCCCCGACGACTACTGACTGCTCAGCCCCCCTCTCCTTCCTTCGTCTCACCTCCCCCTCCCCCCGCTCTCTCCTTGCCCTGTCCTCCTCCTCCCGCCCGCTCCCGCTCTGTATTCATATTTACAACCGGGCCTCTTCAATTCGAACATAGCTACGTTTTTATGACGTCCTTTACATCTGTAGCCGACGCGTCCTCCCACCCCTGTGCTTTCATATGCGGCCGCGGGGGCCTTGCCCGACGCTGCCTCCATCGCCAGCGTCGCCGCTTCTCTCTCCCTCCCTCTCCCTCTTTTTTTTTTTACAGTAACGTTACTCCTCTCGCGACGTGTAAACATAAAGGCGAGAGGGGGAGGGGAGGGAGGCGGAAGTAGACAAGCGAGCGGGGCCAGGTGCGCGGCGACGAGGTCGCGAACGCGTGGGCGTTTCCGCTTGATCGGGGCGTCGCGTTCGGGTGGCGTTCGGCGGCTTTATTTTATGCGCGTTGCGTTGTTTTCTTTTTTTTGCGTTCGCGGAGTTCGGTAGCATGTACTTCTTTACGGCCGGGTCGCCCGTCACCTCAACGGAAACGCGGTCGGATGGGGTCTGGTATTTTTTTTCCCCCTCTCGGTGCGCTGCTACTGTCGTGTCTCGCATTGGTGCTCTCGATTTTTTTAGGAGGAATGGGTGAGTCAACATGATGGGTTTATGTATATAGAAGGAAAGAAATGAATATTACGCCTCACTGTGTCTTATACATTCATGCATTTACGAAATTCATTCATTCAGTATTTGTAAATACGTATTGTAGGAAGCGTATAAATGTAAGTGTATATAAGTGCTTTAGTGTTTTTTAAGTTTGTAAAATATGTTCATGCCGTTGCACTTAGAAACAACTCTTTCGTAACATTATATGTCAGAAAGTGCATTGTACCCATTTTCACTACTTGCATGTTTTAATAGGTATTGACTCTATTTTTCCTCTTCAGAGGACATATAAACGTTATTTTAGGCAATTTTTTACACGCTTTACTATTTTGTTATCGATAGTTTTGATTCAGAGTATTCTCTCCATTACTCTGAAGTATAAAGCAAACTGAATGAGTAAAGATAAAACTAATACAGACATAATCACCACTTTTATTACTTCATTTTCAGTGAAGGCAAGATATTCTTCTCTCTTGTGGTAAAATCTTATCTGCGGTCTTGACGTCCGAGACAGGTCTCTCCTGCTCCTTTCTAATTACTAATGCAGTGAAAATATTACAAGGGATAAAATTAGTGATAGGGCTTCAAATTAAAATGCAAATCATCTTTTAAATTTGCTTTCGCATTCCCATGTAGGGAGCCGCCTCTTTAGTGCACAGTCAGTTTGAAAAGTGCCCTCTTGAATGCGGAACAAAATCTTTTCTTTGTTCTTTCTTTTACGAATTACCTCTCTTAAAATTATTCATCTGCTTACTTTTCCCCCCCCCTCCCGTCCTCTCTTTCCGTTTCAATCATCTTGTTCCCCAATTTTTAATACGCCAAAATAAACCTCGCTTTTATTTTTATCTCTTTTTCTTGCCCTCTCGTCCTCGCTGAATCGCTGTCTTCAAGTGAAATTTTCCGCTAGCTGGAGCAACTCCCCTTCCACCTGTCTCACCCCGCCCTCTCCGCCCCCCCCCCGGCCGCTTCCTGCTCGTCGCTCTTTGCTCGCGTCTTCTCACGTCTCGTTCCTCGCTTTCTTTTGTTCCGTTTCCTTCCTGTTCTCCCCTTGTCGGATTTTGTTCCATTTGCAGTTACCGTCAGGGTCAAGTCGGTGCCAATTAACCGAAAAAAAGGCTCTGGAAGCGGGGAGGGCGGCAGGGCCGGAGGCGGGAGGGGTGAGGGAGGGATGGCGGGGGCGGAGGGTGGGAAAGAGGGGGCAGGGCGGTGGGATAAGGTAGGAACCTGAGTCCCCGGCCCAGTTTTATGCCTTATTAAATTAGATCGGAGGAACCGACTTTTCGTTTCTTCTTCCTCTCACGTCTGCCCCTTTGCTCCCCGCCGCCGCCCCCGCCCTCGCCCCGCCGCCGACTGCTCCCGCCCCCTTCGGCTCGCCCGCGTCGTTCCCCCGAGTCGGCGGCCGCCAGTGCTGTTATTGCGACGTGTTCTGCACTTGTGATCACTGGCTAATTTCTTTTTAAAGTGCACAGCGGCTCTCATCCCCCGAACGGCGCAAACTCAGTTAGCTGATGAGCAATAGGCTGGGAAAACATCGCGTCTTATTTGGGCGAGCGCCATAGCTCTCGCTGGCCGGGGCGGCCGGGCCGAATGCAAGGGGAGGGGCGTGTCGGGAGGGTGTCTGCGACTTCTACCAGAATGCTTGGGATGATGAGGTCCGCCTGCTGCTGTTACGTTTCTGGAATTTGTCATAGGATTCTGAGAAATGTGTTTTCCTTGCTCTTTCAGGCCACGCTGCACGGAGAAACTTGGTTCGGCTTGTTTACGTTCCTTAGAAATTAGGGATGTGTTTACTATGCTTTATTCCGTACCTTTACCTGCTTATTACACTGTATGTTTATTTCATATAAATGTTGACTGATATGAATGTTAGACAAATGTATTTTTTGTGGTATAAAGTTACAATGTGGTTAAGTTAATGCAAAAGACCTTTAATGATATTATAAATATCGAATTTTGAAATCATTTAATTCTGATATACAATTAATCAATGATATTCTTATGCAAGTTGCCTTTCATTTGCAATCAGTTAGGACGATACTTCGTACAAAAAATACTTTGTTATTTCTTGTTTTTATCGACACAACGAAGTAGATTAATTTATTCTGGTTTGATAGTAGAACTGAACAGTAGATATATTTCTATACTAATTTAACTATGTATTATGTGTTTACTAGTACCTTCAAAATTTCTCTGTCACAAGTACTTACAATTTTTTTCCCTGTACACTTTACTAATCTTTTTAAGTCTAATTCGATTATGATGGAAGTTATCGAAAAATGCACAATTCGTTTTCTGAACCACTATGTTTATGAATGGTATAAAGTGCTGAATGGAGATCGGATTTGCATCCCGCAGGTAATGTGAACGTTCCAAATGTGCCAAACAGCGGATTCCGTGAACCGATTAGACATGCTACATTGAGTCGAATTAATGAGAATTGAAATCCAAAATTGGCCGAATTAATTATTAACTCACAGACAGGCACAGATCGGCTCTTCAATGCGGAGAACATGCGGTAATGAACCTAATACTGTTACTAATGTACTCGATTTAAAATAATAGTTTCCTAAATTTCAGTGGTTTCTCATCTAATTAAAAGTAGTAAAATTCGCTTAACCAGAAATTAATTAATTTCTTTTCCAGTCATTTGCTTTTGCTATTTTTGTAATAAAATTGAATGTAAAATAATTGCTTACTATTATTGTGATGTGCATTTTATTCCACGTATTTTAAATACGTTTTATGTTTTTAATTTTCATTTACTAACAACCGCAGATATTGCAGAAAATTTCGGGACACGTCCCAAACCATCACACATGGCTACATAAAAAAGTGTAATAAAACGAGTCTTACTGTGCAACGCATGTCTGTAATAAAAAGCTGTCTTCAATGCTTCTTTTTGTTTCAGATTACATTATTTTATGAAATTTTGAACCGTTGTGTAGTATGTGAGGAGAATTTTTTTTTAAATATTCACCCTGAGAGTATGTATTGTTTCTCATAAAATTATTTTTATCAGATGCGAATTACCCAACTTCATGGTTATCAACTGCTCATGATTATCTAACTTAACTTTCGTTAAAATTAGGGAGAGTATTTTTATACCCTAAAAAATCTTGAAATATGCTTTTTAAAATATGCATTTAGGATCTAAAATTTCTGAAATGTGCACTCTAATATGCAATCAAAATTAACAGTATTGGAATGAAAAGATATATTTTTGTGCAAACATAACCTATAACCTAGCTTACGTATCGGGAGAAATAATTGAAGTAAATATGCACCTGTGAAATACATTGTAAATCTTTCATTTTTTCTGCTTGGTATAAAAAATATGATATAAAGAAATACCTTACATTTGCACAAGTATTTTATCATCTATAGAAAAGAAAAAACGCAAATTGTGACAAACTCTTTCTAATCAACGAACACTCACAAATAGATTCTACGAAAACATGAAACGTTTTAGAGATAAGGCTCTATTTTAACGAAATGTGCAAAATATGATTCTATTATTACACAAATATACACCAAGAGGAAACATCGGCCAAATATGCACCAACATATTAATGTACGTAAGAACCAATTCTATTCAAATGTAAAAAATTTCAGTTAGCTCTGCTCTGAAGTGAAGGCAAAAAATATGTAAAATCATAAATATACGCTTCCTAGTTATGTTATACCAGCAGCGAGCATAACAAGACCCTTTTTTAATGTATTTTGTTTCCATTTGACGTTCGTCTTTCGGGAGTTTTGAAGGGTACAATGTTATAGACAGTTTATTTATTTCGCCATTATCAGGGAAATACATGTGTCAGTGTAAACCTTCACTATTTAAAAAAATCATATTTATAACTTGAGTATGAGTATGGGAAGCGTATGT
This sequence comes from Acheta domesticus, assembly GCA_031308135.1. NCBI lineage: Eukaryota > Metazoa > Arthropoda > Insecta > Orthoptera > Gryllidae > Acheta > Acheta domesticus. The sequence goes on from JAHLJT010000631.1 coordinate 250,633,297, forward strand.
TTATTGTTTAGAAATAGGGGGAGCATGCATGTGGGGAAAAATGGTCACATGATTTTATGACTTACGATGGGTGAAAGATAACAAGATCTAAGATCGCTTTAATTCGCATGCCCAGTGTAATCGCAAATGTTGGATGGAAGTTCCCAAATCGTTCCTCCTAGCTTCATTTCGTAACGTACTAATTGAAAGCTGAAACGAGTGAACGTGTTTTGGAATTCTGTTCAGTTACACAATTTGCAATAAATTATGTAACTTCGTGTTGGGGTGGTAGTGAGTAAGTCGGTTTCGTTGAATGTTAATCTGTTTTATTTCGTTTCATTTTCCTCCCTGAACCTTTTGTTAATTTTTCTCTGTACCTTTTGTCCTTTTTCTTCTTTGCACCTAGTTCATCATTCTTGTTTTTTAAATAGGTTCAGAGTGGTTACATTAGTTAGTTGCATTTTCATTAGTGTGATCTTTGCAAGTTTTATTCAATAGGTTTTTATCTTTATAATTTTTTAAAGAGCAGAAATTAGTGAAATTTATTAGGGGAGATTTCTCTCAGCAGCTTTAGGTACGCAGATGGGTGTATTGCCTCGTTGCTATTGTTAGCATTAAAACAAATTGTATGCCTCCAGTGTGGATCTTGTTGACAGGTTCTTGGGTTCGAGCCCTGATTGTGGCGGATTGTTTGTCGCTAGCTGCGTAGTTGGGCCGAATTCAATCAAGTTTGGAGGAGAATTCTAGTGAACGGCTGTTCTGGTCAGAAGTTTTTTTGTGGTTTCTCCCATCAATGCCAGGCGAAGCAATACCTTAACAAATGTCAAATGTCCCATGGCTCACGTGCGAGCTTTCCTTTCTCGTCGTAAGCCGCTCATTTCTTTTGATATAGGCTCTACTAAAACCACATATTTCGGGAGCGCCGATCGTGTCCCGGTTGGGACGGTAAATCGCTTGGGGATATAGCTGGAGAGGAACCAGATCTCTCGTTTTATTGTAATTTCATTTGCAACATGTTTTATGGTTACGAAACTATTATTTTTATTAGCTCAAGTCATTAATCCGTTAGTTCTGGTTACTCTTGTCACGAATCATGAATGATTTCCTCCATGCCGATTACCTGCAATGTTATACATCTCCTGATCTATTTCTTACACATGTATATTTAAAATACAACTCTAATTGTGCAATTACTTCATGCCGCATAATTTTATTATCATTTATTAACTTTTCTTCCTTTGCATTTCGCTTCATTTGGAGTTAATTTTACATTCAGTTTATTTATCAAAGTTTTTTTTTGTCTTGTTCTCCGTCGTGTTCTTGTTGCAAATTCTTTCTTTTTTCCCCTAAACTGCCTGTCACTATTTTCGTTCCAAAACATTGTCACTTTTCTTGTGCGCGTAAAGTTGCCCTTACGCCCTGCAGACGGTAATTGCCCCCGCGCGCCATCTTCGCTGCGCGAACGACCAATCTGCCCACGCTGCGTTCGTAAGGTTCTTTATGACGCCATTGTCGACATCGCCAGCCCGGCTTCCACGAAGATGCGTTTGATGGCCTCTTCGGGCTGTCGTATTTCATACAGGTTGTTCACATTGTACACATTCATTACATCATGCGAAGGTATTTTCGTCCTTTTCCCCTTGGATTTTCTTGTCGTAATACACATTTGATGGGAATTAGAAGCAAACGTTTCATTTCTGTGTTCAGAATATAAGCCGATCTTCGCCCATAAGAGTTTCCTGAGCGAGCACGAGCGCTTTTTCGTGCTGGCGCGCGCGCGAGCACTCATGTTCATTGGCATTCTATACCTGTCTACAACAAATTGCACTCACAATTCTTTTTAGAGTTTTGCGTTTCTTTCCAACAGTATTTTGTTTAAATGAAGGCAGTTTTCTTCCTTATTTATTATCTTTATAACTCAGTTTATATGAACACCTAATCATTGATCAAACATTTTAAATCTAGTGTTGGTCTTAAAACTGCGACAAGTAGGTTACGTGTTTGAATAGCTTTCCTATGAGAAATCACAAATTTTACAACGGGTAGTTCTGAAATCAATGAAATAAACATTATATTCTTTAACATATGAAGGCTAAACATCCAGCGTTGTGTGTTGAGTGAAATTCTTTAGAGAATGTGAATCTTCAAGAATGGGAGGCTGAGTTTCATTGATCGTTCCTCATATTCTTTCCCGTGTGTTCGTTCCATTGTCAGCGGACCTACTCAACCAGCTCTCAGCGACTGTTTGCTCAGCTTGCAACCATTCTTGCGCTGCACGCTTTTGTGAAACGAAGACTTCCTGTAGATTCTTTTCCGTGTTCACCATCTCGGCTGCGAGGGGCACCTGCTCGGCGCCGCCTCCCGGAGCACTCTCTCTGGCGCCGCGCCGCGTCGGGCCACGCCCACCCGCGCCCCGCACGGGGCCCGCAGCGCCCCCGAAAGCGCCGGCCAGATGTACATAAAGAAAAACGGGCGGCGGGGGCGTCGTTCCGGCCGCATGGCCAGGAATTGAGTTAGCGATGCTCTGCGGATGTATTATTTAGCGGGCTCTCCGCTGCCGGGCCACGGCCGCCGCCGCGCCGACTCCTTCTGGCTCGCTCCCCGAGTCGGAGATGTGCATGGTGTGCGGGCGCTGGCGACGGCGTGGCGTCGCCATTGTTTTCGGTGTTTCATTGCCGTGAATGTAGGTGGACTTTCTGAGTGTCCTTTTAATTTAATTATCAAGAAACTAGCGCAAGAGATGGAATGTGTATTTTCTATAATTGTTTAGGTAGAGGTCTCTTTGTTTTTTATTGCATAAAAACAATAAAAATGACGTGCTTATGTGTATGCGTCAGTGTGTGTGTGTGTGTGTGCGTGTGTGTGTGTGGGTGTGTACGTGCGTGTTTGCGCGTGTGTGCGCGATCGCATATCCTGATTAGTTTATATGCTTGAATTATTTCATGATCTTTGCTGTATAACTTCACTTCCTTTTAATCGTTTTATTTGAGATTGGTCTACATGTTCTGGAATCCCTATTCCATGAGTATAATTTAAGATACATGTATCATTGTGCAAGATGTTCTCTATGGGGATGATATCCTTTGCATCCATCTATATAATTGAGGCAAAATGTTAAGGATAAGTAGACATATTCGTAGATGTAGAGTACCTTTTTGTAGGAATGAAATTCGATCATCAGCAGAAATGGTTAAATGTACCGTTAATTCACTTGGTACGTAACGTAATTTCATAGTTAATGGAATTGGTAGTAATTTGATTTGAAGACTAATCCGAAAGATATTCTGAAGTTGTTCAAAGCATTAATTGAGGGGAAGAACTAATAATCTGCTCAATTACATATGTTCATAATTCACAGATTCCGTGCGCAAGTTCTTAGTAAACTACGTAATATGCTCAAGAGTTGTCTTGGTACCTTTCTTTAAGGACCTTCCATTATACCTTTGAAGCAGTGGTCGCCAAACTTACCTAGCTTGTGAGTAACCATGCAGTTTTCAGTGTTACTATGCGCTACCAAGAGCTCAAACAGAAAAAGTTTTTTTTCCAAATCTTAAATTTGTTTATTGACTATAAACATACACTCCTATTAAATATGAAAGAATATTAATAGAACAGTGTAGAAGAAAAATAAACTAAAATGGAATTTCACATTCCAAAAATAAATTGAAAAATAGTTAGAAACAAATTATAATATATAAACAAATTTTTCATTAGACTTGTTAAGGTGAAGGATGACACTCATTTTTTGTCATTGACAATTTTTTTTTTATGTCGGAAGAGTAGGTTGTGACTGTGATTCGAAAAGAGTTGTCCAAATGTTCATCAGTGAGCTTGTTTCCGTACTGGTTTGTGCTCTGTAGAATAAGTTCAGGCTTGCCAACCTTGAGCATAACTGGGATCTACCGAAAATTGCCCCGCGAGCTGCTAGTAGCTTGCGATCGAGGGTTTGGCGATAACTGCTTTAAAGGATTCTGTCCTAAACGTCGGGTAGGTGTATTTAATATTGTAGGTAAAATATAAATTCCGATTTCCAGAAATTGGGCTCTTGACTTCGTCATCCCCCTGTGAGTTCCTCCGTGTTCGGTTCCGCAGCGCCCGCGAAGTGCCCGTCGCCCGCCGCAGGTGCCGTGCGCCGCTGAGCCTCTCCACGCCCCCAGCGCCCCCAGCGGCGAGAGCACACAATCATTCAGCGCGCGCTCTTTCCCGCTGGCGATGGCGGGGCCGCGCGTATTAACGCCCATCGGAAAACACGCGATGCGGTTGTCGGTCGCCGGCTGTCCAAATGCGCGCGGCGGCTCGGCCAGCCCCCCCCCCCGCCCCCATCCCGGCCTGCGCCCACTTCCCCCTCCCCCTGCCCCTCCCCCGCGCTCGTGTAATGGGATACATCGTTACATTTACATGAATGTAATGGCCCTTCGTTGGAGTATGTCCGAACACCGGGTTTTCAGCGAGTGTACCCGTGTTCCTCGGGTACCCGCTGTGTCCGGATGGAAAGCGTTGTGTGTGTGTGGGCGGCAGCTGTGCGTTTGGCGTGTAAGCGCGGGCCCGCCGCTCCGCGCCGCACGCGTTGTGTCGTCGGTTATCGTGTGCGCCGAGGACGTGCGCGCGTATGAGCGTGCGTGTGCGGGCCGAAGTCGTGTTTCAAAGCGCGGCCGGGTCGTTTTTGCGGCCGCGCTAAAGCACTGGTTTGTTTAAAACAGGCCAGGTATGTGGGAGGGTGTAGTTTTTAGTTGCGCGTTCTTTGGCACGTACTCAGAGTTTATAGACTGCTGTGGTCGGGGAACGTTCCACGCACAGTTGAGTGTGCGGTTTTCACTATGGTGTCTGTTTATTTGTTTAGAATTCAATGTGAATTTCACGTGGGGATAGTATAATTTCCACTTTCTTTATAATTTTATTTGTATTTTTGGTAAAACTAGAACATTTTATAGTTATTACAGCGTCATTTCACCAATGTTATCATTACTTGTATGATACCCAACATCCATATTACGTATTATTGACAATATAATAGGGTTTCAGTGTATAATATTTTAAAATACATTATTAGGACACCATTTTCAATCCCAAATACTCACGAAAGATGAAGTCGTATATTTCGGAAGTTTTATTTTACATGATTTTCATTGTTTCTAACGTCAGTAAGACAGGCATTAATATTTCCCTCTCTGTATTTAAAATTAGCATTGATTCCTAGTCAACCACTCTTTTTGTTTTACACGAGTGAATATACTATATTCATCCCCAAATGATCTCTGGATCGCATGAAAGCAGCCGAAAACAGACAATACGTTACGACTAAGGGAAAAAACTTGAGGAGGGAACGGTTACGTTAGAACGCATTACCGTGTAGGTATTGTAATGGCGTATAGATCCTAATCCTAGGTACATGGGGCCAATTTATGCTATTTATGTATGAAATAATTACCTATTAAGTAAGTAAATTTACCTCCGAAGATGACTCAGGACATCAACTGATATCACTACAGTGCCTCTGACCGGAAGGTCCTAGGGTTTGAGTCCCGACGGTGGCTGGATTTTCGACATCAGCTACATTGCTTGGTCGAATTCAACATGTGTGTAGAAGATAATTCTAGCTGCTCTAGCTGGTAGTTTTCCATGGTTTCTCCGAAACACCAGACGAGTGCCGTACCCTACAAACGGACCATGGACCGCGTGCGATCTTTCCTTCCTCTTCCTTATCCTATCCTCACCCCTCACCACTTACCTGAGCAACACTACCACACGTGTCGGAATATCAGTAAGGAGCTTACAGCTTGTCGCGGCTGGGGTGTTCGCCCACTGAGGGAGATACCAAGTTGGGCACAATCCCCTCAAGAGGTCGCCGTATCTCATCGTCCATGGGTAAGAACTTGCCGTGATAAAAGCATGCACTACACTTAAGGTACTAATGACCTAGTTATTCACGCCCCCGGAATCACTAATTAATAAATAAATCTGATTACTGTGCTACATAGACCATCGGTGACTTCAGCGTGCACCGCATTCGCCCCTCGCATCCGCCGCCGCCGCAGGCGCCGCCTCGCCCCGCGTCGCCCCGCTCCCCCCCCCCCCGCGCCACCCACCCCGCTCCGCTCCCACCCCGCCCCGCCCCGCCCCGCCCCGCTCCACCCCGCCCCGCTCTGCACCCCACCCTGCGCCGCCCCGCGGGCTTTCAGGGCTGACGTGTCTGGGAACGGCGCCTTTCGCACACGTGCGCGCGCCTGCGTACTTCATGTAAAATTGAATGCGGCCGGGGGACGCGTGAGGCGCGCTGGGCTGGGCAGGGCGGGGACGGGGGCTTCATCGCAGGCTGCGTAGCGCCCCCGCAGCGCGTGTTTATAAAAAAGGCGAGCGCGCCTGATTCATTTCGGAGCCCTTCATGTAATTTACACACATGGGGCTCTGCAGCGTCGAAGAGGGATGCGCCGCGTGCGGATGGTGTGGAGAGCATGGGGAAGAGGAATGAGCCGGATGGGAGATATGATGCAACGCAATGTGAGGGAACGTAATAATGGAGAAATATTATTGTGCAGTTACAAGGACCTCTTGTAAGGAGAAGTGCAGTGAAAGGTCAGAAATATCTTAAGACAGTGAAATTAGCAGAACAGCATGCGGAATGCGATTTATAGGAGTCGTTGAAAAAAGCCTGTTAGTGAAGTTGTACTCGACGGAATATTAGTCGGGGGAAGTAATGCGTATTAAGTTATGTGATGCATGAGAATCAAAGGAAGATTCCAGAACAAAAAGAATTTTCAAGATAAAAGCAATGAATGTCGGTGGAAACCGGGAATGGTTTAATTGTTTCCGGGCACGTCAACTGGTGGGATGATTACTCCCATGAGTGTAGCGAATGTTTTATTCTGTGAGGTGTCGGTACTCCACTGGATGTAGAGTACCGGTGTCGACCTACACGTTAGCTTGCGGGGGATTTCCCCCTCAGAGGGGTACTCCAAGCTCTTGATCGGTCTTCCGATATGAGTAGTAATGAGGTGCATGTAAATGTAAGAAGGAGTAAGAAATGAGGATAGGACGGAGAAGAGGAAGGAAAGATCGCGTGCGGTTCGTGGGCCGTTTATTAGGGTACTGCTCTAGCATTCGTCTGACATTGATCGGCGATACTACGGAAAACTACCGATTGGGCAGTCGGCCTCTAAAATTGTCGTCCAGACAGTGATTGAGTTTAACCCAGCTGTCTACACTGCGGTTTTTCTTTCTAGGCGTTTGGAGGTGTGTCATCTAAATGGAATATCTCCCGGTATTTCGCGTCGTTGTCGGTTGTGTCGATACGAACAGCACTGCTCGATACAGTCGCGATCATGCGACTCCTAACCGCACAACTGAGAACGATGCAAAATACCGTGAGATATTCCATTTTGATGACACACCCCCAATGCGCCAAGAAAGACAAACCGAAGAATAGCTAGTGTGGAAAATCCTGTCACCGTCGGGACTTGAACCCTAGGACTTTCCAGACAGAGTTCCTGTAGAGTCAGCGGGGACGCTGGCCCTGAGGTATCCTCAGTGGGTGGCGACCGAGGACGAAGCGGGACGCGAGGCGCGGACGTCACGGAGTGGCGGGCGAGGGGCCGCGTGGTGCGCGCATGCGAGCGTGGGCGGCGCGGGGTCCCACGGGATGCGCCCGCTGCCACCGCATGCGGCGCCCGCGCCTGCGTCCGGGAGCGCGCGCCCGCTCGCGTGCGTATGTTGCGTTATTTACATTCGCCCCCGGGACAAAAGCAAACATTTGCCACATATAATGAATTAGAATTTCTCTGTTTCGTTTTATTTCAGTCCGCACGCGAAACGAGCCGTGCCACACCCCCAGCTTCCCCCTCTCTCATGCGCCGCCAGCAAACAGTTCGTCAATTACATAAATAAATAGACGCCGCCGGAGCACGTTATAAAATGATTACGAGCCTCTGAGCTGTGAAATTGCCAAGCCGCCTCGCGATGCAGCGCCTTCCGCTCGCCGAGAGCCAGGTCGTGGCGTACGGCTAAGGTTCAACATTCTTCAGGTCTCTACGTCGCGGTACAGAAAACCGCGCAAGAGAATGTGATTTAAAAGTAAATGTGTATTGCAGTTTCAGAGTGTGTATTGGTTGACATAAGTAAATATATTATTTTAAGAGATGGTCCGCTTTTTTTTGTATGTTTTGTTTTGTTTTTTGGATAGCATTCATTGAATAGTGGCATTGCGTCCTCTTGCAAGTAATTCGTAAAAGGATGATGAAATTAAACTGTTAAATGATGTATTTTTTTCTAATTTAATGCAATTATATTTCTGGGTATCTATCTTACCAATTTGTAATACGAATCTTATATCTATTACGCAAGTTTTATTGCAATTACGTACTATATTCACACCATCAAAATAGTGCTATTGGCTGTTCGCTCTTGAGATGCCGCTTCCTAGGAAGAAGGCATCTTGGTGCCTGCCACTCTCCTTCCCCGTCTCGGCCCTGTGCTTCGCTCCCTCCCACACTCGCGTTTCCGCGTGTTCGGTTTCAGTCCTCGCCATTAGCACGTCGCTCGGAGTGCGTCCCTCGAGTCACCAGCGGGGCGGCGCGGGCGGGCGGGGGGGGGGGGAGGAGCAAGATGTGCATCATATTTGACTGAAGCTTGGTTAACTTCCACCATTCCGCACTATTCAATTTCGGTTTTCCCCCTCTTCCACCGCGCACGCCGCCGTCGTCGTCGTCGTCGGCGTCGGCGGCGTCTTCTGCGCCTGCTGGTCCTCGCTCTGCCTCCCTCGCCTTCGGGGATCGCCCCTCCTCCTCGCCCTCTATCCCCGTGGAACTCCGTCACGCTCTTTCCCTCCCCCTCTCCGCCCTCCTCATCCTCCCCTCGCTCTTCCGCCCCCTCCCCCCTCCCCTTCCCCCCCACCCGTGTTCGCGGCCGCTTTCGTCGCCGTTCCGGCCCTTAAGAGCCCCCTCATCTCCTCTCCGTATCCTGGTAACGGTTTCCATAGAAGTTGTTACCCGAAGAAGAGCAATGGATCCTCTCGCCCGCAGCCTAAACACCTTTAAAACACTTCTTTGCGAATGGATCATAGGAGATTCGTGCGGCGGCAAATTGAATTCTGAAAGAGGCTTCTTCGCGCTGCGTAAAGGCTGCCAGATGTGGGTTCGAAATGTTGACTACGAAAAGCTGCGGAGATAAAAGGCGTCTCGTCGAGTGGTGGGTGTGGCGGTTGAGAGAGGGGAAGGAGGAGGTGGAGGAGGGTGGGGGTGGCGGTGTACTTGCTGCCAGAGGAAGATACGTCGAGGGAAGAGACGGCGACGGGGGGCGTGGCAGTTGAAACGGATTGGCAATGGAGAAGCAGCTGTGGTAATGACGCACGTATGACGTGAAGGAAGGGGGTAATTGTAAACGGTTCAGCGGTCGTGAGATGTGGCGGAGAACGTCGAACGGGGTGACGGGGCGCCTCGACGGTGTTAAGATTGTGGTGGGGTGGGGGCAGCGGGGGGCGAACAGTGGCAGCGGGCGCGCGAGGGAGGAGGAGGCGGCCGTGTCTCTCAGTGCACAGCCACCCCCTCCGTGCCCTCGTCGCCCCGGGGCTCCTTTCTGCCCGACGACGCGTCGCGACGCTTTGAGCTGCGCCGCCGCCGCCTCGCGATTGCCGCGCACCTCCGCTCACCGCCCTTCTCGCTTTTAACGCCGCCCCCTCCTTCCCGATTCTCTTCTTAGGCTGCTTCTTCGAGGTGGTTTTGCGATGCGCACGGCGACGAGTTTTAATATGAAGTTTTAGCTTATTTGTGTGGCAAGTGGAGTTGATGGTATTTCCATTTTCTGTTCTAGAACAGGTTTGGTTTTTCATTAACAAAAATATTGTATGCTGTGCGTGTTTACAGGAGGCATCTATAGTTCCTGATTATTTTCTTGACAAGTATTCAGGAAATAATTAACAAATTTTAATGGATATTGAAATGTATGTGTATCGTTTGGGGACCTTGTTGGTTTTAATGTAACTTCCTCTGGGTTATCTATTGTCATGAAATTCTTGTGAAATTTATTTAACACAACTGACACCCCTGTTATCGTCTGCAGTTTTTGAAATCGTCTTTCCATGAATAAAAATTTCCCACGCGTGCTTATGTCTACATTTCACTCCTTCATCCATGTTCATGATCCCACACTCACCGATTTGTTACGTCGCGAGACTTTTCTGTCTCCCCTCTTCCTTCCCGTCATCTCCTCACTTTCATCGTTTTCATACTACTCCTCGTCCTCCTCCTCCTCCTCCTCCTCCTCCACCTCGTCCTCCTCCTCCTCTTCCTCCACCTCGTCCTCCTCCTCCTCTTCCTCCACCTCGTCCTCCTCCACCTCGTCCTCCTCCTCCTCTTCCTCTACCTCGTCCTCCTCCTCCTCCTCCTCCTCCACCTCGTCCTCCTCCTCCTCTTCCTCCTCCTCCTCTTCCTCCACCTCGTCCTCCTCCTCCTCCACCTCGTCCTCCTCCTCCTCCACCTCGTCCTCCTCCTCCTCCTCCACCTCCTCCGCGTATCGCGTGGCTTTTCGTCCAAACTGTACGCGTCGTGTTTGCAAGAGCGCTTCTTTATCTCCGCAGTTGTGTGTTCTTTTCCTTTCGTCTGCAGCGCCCCCGAATCGATGTCATTTAGTTTTTAATTACTAGAGGGGGTTAAGCGCGCCCTGCTCTTAATGAGACGCGCGCGGGCGGGGGCGGTCGTAGTAGTAGTACCAGCGGCGGTGCAGGCTGAGGCGGGGCGGAGCGGGGCCGCAGAGTGGGCCGGAAGCGGGGATGCGCCGGGGGCCGGACGCAGCTGGAGGCTGGGCGGGGAGGGGCGGGCGAGTGGGGACTCCGGGAGACGGCGGGCGGGCGACAGCCGTTACAACTTATCTCGGGGAGACAAATCCTTTTGCTTTGCTTTGCTTCGGTTTTAAGGACCGCCCACCGCCGCCCCTTTATTTATCGTGAACTCTCGGAATAGCTTTTCCGCGAGGCCGGAGGCCGCTAGCAGCACCGCCGGCGCCGCCTCCATCGCCCCCGCCCCCGCCCCCGCCCCCGCTGCCTCCACAGCCTCCTCGGCTGAAAGGCCCCAAGCGCTCTTCCCGGATCCTCCATTATAGGTGGCTTCTAGAGCTGCGGTCGGGCCCCGACCCCCTCTGCACGCCCGACCCCCCCTCCCTTTCTCCTCTGCTCTTCTGGGTCGTTCCTCTCCCTTCTCGTGCCCACCATTCCTATCTCCTTAACCCCTCACCCCTCTCTTCTCCGTTGCGCCCTCCCTGTTGGTCTGTCGTGCCCTTTCTATTGTGTCGTTCGCTCCGCTGTTCCCCGTTGCCTCTATTCCCGACCCTTTTCACCTCGTGGCCTCTTTACTGTCGATCCTTGCATAGCCTCCTTTTCTGCATCCATACTCTCATCCATCCTCTCCCTTCGCTTATCCTCTTACCTCCACCTCCCATTCTCTCGCTCGGTGTCTGCGGTCGCAAACGCCTCACTTCGAAATATTTTAATCAAAGCGGGCGACCGGACGAGCGGGGGTGGGGGTGGGGGGTGAGGCGGGGGAGCGATGGTGCGGGCGCGAGACACCATCATCAGCGCCTGCTTGAAACGACGTTCAGCCGCGGGTCATCGCTGCAAAGGTAGCGCTTTCCATCCCCCTCCTTTCCCTCCGCCTCGGTGACCTTTCAGTAACGAGAACAGCAATAGCGGTCTTTTCCATGGGCAGGCCCCTCGACGCCTGGCTTTGCGTTGAATTTCGTTTCGACTATTCAGGTGGCGGAGAAAGGCACGTTGCATTCTGAATTGCCGAACCGGCGAGCTGCTTTTCGTTCCCGTTTTTATTGTCGGAGTCGCGGCGTAGGAGTGGTTTGCCTCGCAGATTTCGTCCTTTCGGAGACAATGCGTGGTGAATTACACTGAAAGCGCTCTTGGAATGAATGCAGTCCCTCTGGACTCAGTCATTTACTACAGAAATACACATCGTCTAGATATGCTTTTGCAGGTAAGCAAATTCAGTAGTATGCGAAATGTCATTTTTTTATTTAAGCTGCTTATTTCGTGTGTTGATGTTAATTGATAATTCGTTTCTAATGAATTTTGTTAGTAAGTAATTTCGTGTGGAAAAGTGATTATGTTTCGCAGAAAATAATCCAAGTACGTACAAAGATGCCATATTGAAATGCTGAAAATAATAAAATACTTTTAATGCATTAAAACATTTGTTGCACTGTACCGATGATATAAAATAGACTTCAGTAGTTCTATCTAATGTGTATTGCTTTATTATTTAAAATTATTGTGGATATTTTTATATGAGAAGAGGTACAATTTCGTAATACTTCTAACGCTTTGCTGAGAAGTTACAGTTAACGAATGCCACAATTGTTAGCAGGTAACGGTGCATCTTAGGAATAAAGTGCACGTCACATTTCATTTTCTAAACCCGTCCTTCCCTTTATTAGTTTAGTTTTCATTATACTTTTGCATATTTTCCCCCGGCGAAGGCTCGTTGTGACTGCAACTCTCCCCGTGGATTCATAAGGCTTTATCTTGACGATAGCAGGCAAAGGAATGGACGGTGGCGTAATGGCAGCCCAAGAAGATGCTGAAACTTCGTTTCCTAGTCATCATTAGCTTGGTTATATCACACGAGGAAAAGACATAAAGGACTCATCGGGAACCGGGAAGGCGCTGGTTAGCATAATACATCCAGCGCGGCCCTCTCCCAGCGCCAGCCCAAAGCTTAACGGCCTATTTATGGAGATGCCACCGGCGAGGCAGGCTGTTGGGCGGGGCGGGGCGGGGCGGGGCGGGGCGGGGCGGGGCGGGGCGGGGCGGGGCGGGGCGGGGCGGGGCGGGGCGGGGCGGGGCGGGGCGGGGCGGGGCGCCTGGAGAAATAAAAACGACTGGGAGGAATTAGGCGAGTGGATGGAGGGGGGAGGAAGCGTAAAAGAAGACGAAGGCCTTGCCTCCGCCAATTTGAAGGCGCGGCCGGGGCGATCGCCGCGCCCTTAAGACGCCCCCGTAATTGGCGCAGACCCGCGGGGACGCGCTTGTTCCTCCCCCTCCTCTCCACTCCCTCCCACTTCCCCTCCCCTCCCCTCCCCTTCCCTCTTCCACTCCCCTCCACTTCCACTGTCCTTCCCATCCCCTCCACTTCCACTCCCCGCCCCTCACATTCCCCTCCCCTTTCCCTCCCTTCCCCTTCTCCTCCCCTTCCCCTCCCTTACTCTCCCCTTCTCCTCCCCTTCTCATCCCTCTCTCCATCCTCTCCCCTCCCTCTTCACCCCGCCTCGCTACTCCTGTGGGTGAAAGGGAAGGTGGTACGCCTAGCTCAGGGCGGGGCGTGTCGACGGCGGCGACAGAGTCTGGGAGAATGAACGTGGATGGAAGGGACGAAACGGCGGCGTTAATACTTTCGATGGCCGCGTTGACGATGCCCATTTGCGTCGTACACATTTTCCCACTCTGGGTAAGATGCCAATCAAATCTTAGTGGTAGTGACAAAAGGAACACGTTGATAAGGTGGTAGCCAAGCGTGTGTTGGCGATCGCCACATTAATAAATTATTTTACGTTTGCGACAGGATTTTTCGTGTGCGTTCGAAAAAAAGAAGTGACGTAATGATGGAGCACATATGAAAGAATGTAGTATATGGAATTGTGACTTGAAATAATGTAAGAATGGAGAATAATACAAGAATATGAAACCTAGTCTCGCATCAAGAACTAATTGTATTTTTCGTGTGAGAAACTGTATCTCTGGTCAATAGCAAGATGATACTATTTGAAAAATGTGACAAATAAAATATGATAAATTGATCCATCACTTGACATGACCATCATTAAGGGGATCCTACTGTTAGAGTATCTGGGGGCTGGTGATGTTTATGTCGCAGTGAATTCTGATGTGTCCCCGAACATGAGCTGCAGTCTAGTCCAAGCACGGCGTATTTGGTTGTCCCCTCTCAGGCGATTGTGACTAAATTAAAGCGTTTGCGGCGCGGAGACTGAAGAACCCTCCGGGTGCCGGGTGGGATATTGTCGTCTTTTAAGGCTCAAGTTAAAAAGTGCGCTCGAAGCGCGGAGTGGGGTGAGGCGGGGCGAGGCGGGGCAGGCAGGCGGGCATGCGGGGCCGCCGCCATCGTTGCGGAGGCGCAGGCGATGTTCTTGGCTGGCAAAAGTTTAATGTCCAATTCTCTTGACGAAAGAGCGCGCGCTATTAGGTAATTAAGGGAGGGCGGCGGCGGCGGTGGGTGCGCCGGGTGCGGTGGCCACGACGCAATTTGGGGGGCCCGCGCGTGTTTTTGCTGAGCCGCGCGCGCCGGCCTGGCCTGGCCTGGCCGCCCCACATGGCGACGGCGCAGCCCCGCCTGGATGAGAAGGGGAGGAGAGGGGGGCGTGGCGGTGCAGTGCCTGCACGCCGCTTCATAAGCCTCGACCAAGCTCTGCGACGCCATGCCTCACACCACGCCCTTGCCCTTCCTGCTTTCTTTCGGCGGTCTTTACACTGTCTCATCTCTTGCGTTGTCGACGTCCTTTTGTGTTTCGTCGGGCTATCTGTTGGTGTAGCGTGTTGAAATTTCTATCCAATTTAGATCAATGATGCCTTATTTCATGTGGCGAAACTCGAGCCGTCAAGCCGTCTGGTCTTCCGTCTGACCACGCAAATTTCGCTCCGCTCCTTTCACCATCTAGCGGAGAAAGACAGTGTCAATCGGGCGACGAAACAGGCGATTTAAATTTAGCTCGGAGCCTCCTTTTAAGCTTCATTGCAATTTGTGGGAAGTAAATCTGCAATATGGGGCAGCAAGCTTTACTTCTCCTCCGAAGGACTGCGTACGAAGGGTTTTTTCAGTTTTAAAAATCCACGGTTTAGATCGGGTTTGAACCCGCAAACTCGGGTGTAACAGCTAAAGTTACATCGTTCAACTTTATCTGTGATTGGTGTGACTGGCGCACTAAGTTTCGTGTTTTATGTCTGTATTACTCTGCTATACTGCTCTGTTTAGAGCGAATTTGTTTTCTCTGTTCGCTCTTTCATCTACCCGTTTTCGCTTTTGTTTAACATTCTAACTTCTCATATTTGCTCATGTAGCTGCTATCATAGAGATCTGATATCCCTCTTTTAACATTTATTTCTCCCTTTTCTTGTTTATTTGGCTCTTGTGCTAGAGTGCTTACCATCCTAACTATCCAAACGCCCTCTCATGCTCAAACATGCGCCTTTTTGTAATGATAGTTTCTGGTCTGTGGCCACTCCTGTACGTTTAGTTTACATTCCCGCCTCAGCCTCACTTTCTTTTATTCTTCTTCTCTTCTGTTTCTTTTTCTCCTTTCTAATTTCTCTTCTTTCTATTACTTGTGTCTCCCTTTCCCCTTCTCTCGCTCTCTCTCTTGTTATTTTTTCTGATCTTTTTTCGCTCCTCTGGTTTTAGTGGTACCTTCATTCTCTTCCTTATCTTTTTTCATATGCTTGTTTCATCTTGCCCTCACCTTATTTGAAAGTTCTCTACATACTCTTACCTTGGCTTCTCTGCTCGCTCTGGTTCTCTGTACGTCGATTCCTATTTCGCCGTTCGCGGCCTTGGACATCCCTGCCAACGAACCCCCTTCATGGTGCTCGGGGCTCTCCAGGCGCCCCAGCAGTCGTCACTGCGCCTTCTACCCCTTAATGAAAACTTGCGGTATTTTCTCCTCGGGGCTGTTTTCATTGTTTCTTCTTTTGGTTGGGGAGCAGCGACCCTGCGCGAGAAAAAATGTTGAAATTGCCTTGGGAACGGAAAGGGGTGAAGTTGACATTTTGATCGCTCGGCTCTCTTAGCCTCGCTCGCCGAAAGAGCTGCCAGCAGACCTGGCGACACCTTTTGCTTTCGTAGAGGCGTTGTTCGCGCATTAAAGCTACTTTTGTTGTTGGTATTGCTTCAATTCCCGTGGTTTGAACTATTCAATTCCCCTGGTTATATTTTAATTACGTGTTTGAATGCTTAAAAAGAGAGGAAGGATTCACATATATGTAGAGTTCACCTAGACATTTGAATGTAAAATTAACTACCACGCGTAAAAGTATTTACATTTTCTTGAATCATGCCCTTTTCTCATTAATTCAAATCTCTGGAACACTTAATATGCTTACGCGTGAATAAAATTAAGAGTAATTTCCGACTTTCCTATGTATATCACTTATCTAATGTATAAGTGAAGAAATTTTGGCAAAGATAATATATTATTCTCAAATAGAAACTGTTCACATTTGACAATAATGTTGAATAAACAACATCTAACCAGGGTAATATTTATTTTCAGTAGCTGTTTCAATATCATTGGTAGTAATATATTTCATTGATTTCTTCTTGTATTACGTTACACTACTATAAAATGTTTCAAACAGTTCTCTTGGTTCACTTGTTTCATATTTTGATTTTGATAAAGGGCATAATTTGCCGTCATAATACTCAAAAACAGTTTTGTAATTTTGTTTCTAATCGAGCACATTTTGGGATGGCGTACACCATTTTTTTCTTTCTCGCCCAAATGTTTTCGTGCCAAATTTGGGAGAAATAACTTCATTGCTACTAATTTTTTTATCAGATTTGACTTATGGCAATTTCAGTTATTTGTAAGAGATGTTCTTGCAATGAAGCACGCTTTTCTGAACATATTTAATTTATTACAATTTTGAGGAGACTTTTATTTGTTCTTGAGCAGCGCGAGTGCTACCTTTTCGAAAGACGTACTGTGTGCTTTTGTTCAGCAGCAGTTTTGCTACCAAACCATTAATTGTTATGCATAATGTTTTGACATGTATTTTTATGAACTGCATTATTCTTGGTTTCTTTAGGAGTTTTGTATGGAGTAATGTGAACTAAACGTCTATCAAAAAGTGAATGGTGCATTGATAGTAGAGACAAAGAATTTAAAGCAATGGAAGTTATCTACAACATTTATATTAATTCGTGGTTTAAAAGAGTAAATTTTGTGCCGAGAACATCAAATTACGAGAAGCAATTTCCATTTCAATTATTCATTCTCGCGCGGAGTTTCAACACGTGTTCATTTAATGATGAACCTGTCAGGAGATTTAAAAATTTCTGTAATAGTCCTAGTTTTTTACTCATAGAAGGTACTGAAAAATGTTTGATCCTTCCTTGCTTCAATAATACATTTATTTTATATTGCATTCATGGTCGCGAGAATATGCTAGCCAATCGAGATACATCTTCATTGACGCGCATTGGAGGAAATTTTGTCTCGTGGCCGTGGAGCGAGACGTCATCAACAGTGTCCAACGTGCCAGCGTGCGCGTTGCGTCGCGTTTCCGCTCGCGGGTGTGTAATTTCGTGGCGTCGGTCTCTGGGAAGGCTTGCGAAAATGTTGCGTGTGATTTTTCAATCAGATTGTTAGCCCTCTCCCACTAGCCCCCTCCTCCCCCCCTCCACCGCTCGCGCCCAAACGCTTTAATCGCGCCTCGGTCAGCGCCTATGTTCTCTCATCTCTTTATGGATCGTAAAAGTTGGTGGCGGCGGGGGTGGCGGCGGAGTTTGAATTTCATTTTGCTGCTTCTGCTGCCGCTATTCTCGGAAATTCAGTTTTCTATTACGGAGCGAGCAAGAGAGAGCCTCGACCATGCGTTACCTTCGTTTTATATCCTCGCGGGGAGAGGGCGGCAAGGGGAAGGGGCAACGTAGGGGGGTGACAGGGGGGATGGGGGAATACCGCGGAGAGGGAGGTGAATGAAAGAGGGACGACGCGACTGCCGAAACGAAAAGCGTGCCTGTAAACCGCAGTTTTGCTATCTAATAGACCGGATTTATACGATGTGCGTGACGAAAACGCAGCTTCAATATTTTCCTCTTCGGGATTGCGAGCGAGTCGCCCTTGCGTTGCCGCTACTGGGTTTCTCCGCTTTTGAGTGTCTGTATGCCAATGATCTATTCAAAGAATGTCTCGGCTAGCAGCGTAGCAACTCAATGTCTTGCTCCCTTGGTTCTGGGTTCGTTTCAGGACAGTGTTTTGATGTGCAAAAGTATCGACGTTTTGAAAAATCACATTTACGATGTTGAATACGTTTCTTCTTTTTAGGTTACAATTTTGTTTCTCGTTTCAGCTCAGCTTTTTAGTAAAATCAATAGATTGATTTCGGGAATAGTTGTAGGATTTGATAACTGACATAATGTCAAGTGATATTGAATATAAAATAATACCGAATGGAAATTGTTCATGGTAGATCAAGTATTATTACCACGGGGTGGACTTTGATGACCTAAAACATTGCCCAAAAGACCAATAAAATGCTCTTAAAATGTTCTAAAAACGACCTACAAGCAAAGAAAAATTACGCAAAAAATTTATCAAACCACTTCAGATGAACAACTCAAGCTGTTGTATATGTTATTGATGCAATCGAGGCTTCTTCCTTTTGTTCAAATGAACCCAGCTTGCAAACGTTAGGTTTGGGCTGTTCTTCAAAAGAAAATCTCTGCCTTTATTTTTTGCGAAATCGACCGAACTGACAATAACGCCGATAGGCGTCAGAGAACCTTCGATTACATTGTACTCACAATGGCTGACATTGCAATATATGAGCGAAGAAATCGAATAGTCTGCTCACGAGTTCTGTGGTGAACATTTGTTGCAAGTACCATTAAAATGATATAAAAATCTATGAATTCAGCAAAAAATGCATTAAAAATGACGTAAATAGTAAAAATGATTTATTAGTCGAAATCAATGAAAAATGTAAATGGCGTATAAAAATGGGTCATTTCGTTTTGTTATAACGTAAAATGAATTTCTATACTAAACGAGATTGTTCAAATGTGAAAAGAAAAATAAGATATTTCATTAAAAGCCGCTCTTTAGCCCTAACCCTGAAGCTGATTTAGATCCATGCAGTAAATGTGCTATTGAAATGATCTTCTGAAGAAAATAAATCTGAATTGAAGATGAAATACTGCACAGAAATTCTTTAGAGTTACATTTTGAATACGATAAATTTTATATCTGTAGGCATATGTGTAATGATTCTGTGATTTTGAGAGTTCGTTGCTGCGCTGATTCATTTTGTGTAGAATCGTGGAGAATTTCGCACAGTGACCCCAAACCTTTGAAAGTTAAAAAGCAAGAGCGAAGGAAGAAGTTGACATGTAAATACGTTACGTCTGTGTTGTGAATTTCAAAATGTGTAATAAATATTCAATGCCGGTCTCCTTTGTTGTGATTTCACTTCCTATCGAAAACAGGCGCTTGAAATCACGCGATTAAAGAACGCAGTACCTGTCCGAAGTATATGTATTGATTGCCTAAGTCGCTCGGGAAATGCCCCGTCGATCGAAAAATTTCCCTGCGGATTTTCTCCTTGGCGTCGTGTGCTCGCCCCAAGGTCCGCCCCGGGAAACAGTGTTCCTATTTTCATGGCGTTTCGGTATCCATATACCGTTTTTTTACGTCCCGGGCATAAAATCTTAAAATTTCTTCCCATATGGGCGCCATTACGTTGACACGGTACCTCGCTTTCACTGTTAAAAAACCTCTTCTGGGGAGGCGGTTTCTTTTATTGCCCCTCTCGCGACCGCTCGAAACGCGCGCTAAACCGAAGAGAGCGCGAGTGGGTGGGGAGGGGAGAAGAAGGGGCGGCGGAGGAGGCAGACGTGTGGGTGGGCGAGGGGGACGGGAGGATAGATAGGAGCGGACGGAAGACGAGTTGCAGGTGGGGCGGCACGAATATGAAAATGGGATGTTGCGGGACCGCCGGTGGTCGATGCGCGGCTGAAGATGCAGCTGAGGAGTAGTTTTGGGCGTTCCCAGAGCGGAGCCCATGTTGTACTTTGCAGAAAACTGAGAACTCCGATCTAGATGCAATTTGAAGGATGGTGCTAGTAGAAGCGGTATTGATAGATAAGAGATGACATGGCGGTGTCAATGGGAGAAAAAAATGGTAGGGAAGCTGTACAGGGTGGTGTATAGCGAGAGAGAGATGGTGGAAACTGCTGCAGATGGAGCTGGTTGCGTAGATAGCTGTAAGGGAAGGATGGGAATGGAGACTGTGAGGAAATGAGTTTTGGTGATGTTCGTGAAGTGGGGTTCGTTTGATGAGGTGAAGTTCGTACTAGACGTGTTTATGGAACAGATGTTTAGATGTAAAGAAGCGGTGGAAAGGTCCACAAGCAAATCCACTAGGAAAGAGATTACAAGAAGAAATAAGGGCAGTACAGCGGTTAAGGAGCAAATGAAGCCAGACATTCTGTGACGAGATGTGATGAACAACGGCAATCTTTGCCATATTCACCGTTGCCACCGTCTTTGCTTCCTTCGCCGCCCTCTCTACCCTCGCCATCTTCACCGCCCTCGCAATCTTCACCGCCGTCGCCATCTTCACCGCCGTCGCCATCTTCACCGCCGTCGCCATCTTCACCGCCGTCGCCATCTTCACCGCCGTCGCCATCTTCACCGCCGTCGCCATCTTCACCGCCGTCGCCATCTTCACCGCCGTCGCCATCTTCACCGCCGTCGCCATCTTCACCGCCCTCGCCATCTTCACCGCCCTCGCCATCTTCACCGCCCTCGCCATCTTCACCGCCGTCGCCATCTTCACCGCCGTCGCCATCTTCACCGCCGTCGCCATCTTCACCGCCGTCGCCATCTTCACCGCCGTCGCCATCTTCACCGCCCTCGCCATCTTCACCGCCCTTGGCATCCTCGCCGACCTCTCCATCCTGCCGTTCTCTCCATCCTCACCGTCCTCGTTATCATCGCCATCCTTAACGACTTCGCCACCCTTGCTATCCAACGCCCTAACCATCCTCGCCGCCCTGGCAATCCTCTCCGCCCTTGCTGCCCTCACCGCCCTGCCGCCGGCGCGACGTCGGGTTTGCGGACTCGCAGCGCGGGCAGGTCGGGAGACAGGAGGGAAGACGCCGATGACGAGTGGCGCGGTCGGGGGCCCAAGGAGGACGGCGGCGGCGGAGAGAGCGAGCGGCGCGGGTTTCGGGATTGTGTGCGGACGATGCGAGGCGATAGCGGCGGCTGCCTCGATTGGATGCGGCCGTAACCTGCGGAGAAGCGATGTCGCGCAACCCTCGCCCCCCCCCCCACGCGACGCACCCCGTCCCAGCCGGCAAATCGAGGAAGCGGCCGCGACGTCGTTCCGCCAGGCCGGGAATCGAATCTGCGGAGCAGGCGCCGACGACGAGACGCGACGCGACGCGACGCGTCGGCGGCGAACCTCGTTTCCTTTTTGCGACCGCGCTGGGCCAGGCCTCGCTTTCCGCGTGCTTTAAGGCGACTTGGATGACTGATTACGCCATTCTTACGGGAGGATGCTTATCTCGTCTGCATCAAGGTTGTGATACGTTTGTGTTACGTCTGTAAATTAAATGACGTCTAGATAATTCAAAAGGGTGTATGTTTGTAATGTGTTTTGTGTATATTTCTAAATGAAAGGTCGTCATATAGGTCATATTCCTCTCCTTCCCACCCTCAAAAAGTGTTAAGTGAAAATTCATAAGTTAGACGATGTGATTCTGCAGCAATATATTATCACTGATTTTTTCTCAGCTACATTTTAATTGTACAATATTCTTTTATCGATCGATGGAATGGAAATAACTATTTATTTCGTATTGCCTGCACGACTTGTTCCATCTTAAAGACTTTGTTTAAATTTAGGTAGGTTTATTATATTGTTTCTGAAAATAATGTTTGTGAAAGACTGTGAATATCGCAACCAGTTCTTCTAATCCAACCAATTACAGGTTGGTGGTGGAATCTTTCACTTTGCATGGGGATCATGTGTGTCGGGTAGCTCGTCGGGTAGCGTTGTGTCTGCCCGCTTCTCGCGAGTGCTTCGGGGGATCAACGAGGGCGGTGCCAGCCGTCAGCGCTTCTTCCGAGCACGAACGCGCACAAACACTTCTTCCGAAACGGCTACTTCTACGAGAGGTACACTGTACCATAAGAATATTTCTGCTATTGTTAAGTTATTAAATAAAATTATGGATAAAAGGGCGATAATGTTTTGATGTTTTAGATGCGTGAAGTGTGGGAAAGAAAATCTGGTCGCATTATGAAGGAATTGCTATTATGTTTTGTATTCTTTTAGGTACCTTTTTTAGAAAGTTACTTTTAAATAAAGTTTCTTTATGTGGCTTTATGACGTGTAAATTGAGCAGAAAGTTTCGTACTTTGCAAACATTGTGTGATTATTATAGTTGCAGATTTATGTTATAATTATTACTCAATTTATTGTGCTTCTCATTTACTGTCTTACCTGCTTCGGAGTATCGAATCTACATTTCTGTTCTTCTTTCATGAAAACTGGCTCCCTGTCGTATGTCAGGTCAACAGTTGTGAGACCTCCAAGATTCAGCGATCCTCACACAATATGCGCTGCCCCTTCCTGCCACTGGTGTCCCGCCCGACTCCCCTCTCGGCCTCTCCCGTCAGGCGACGGGCAGCGCTGAGCCCAAAGTGTGGGCTCGTGAGTAATTAGGGCTGCTCGATCCGCCTGGGCCGCGCTGCCCGCTCCCGCTGCGCCCGCCGTCGCCACGGCCGCCACCTCCAGCGCCGCCCCGCCCCCGCCGCTGCTGCCAGCGGCATTACCGCGGCTTACGGGCCTAATATCGCCCCGACTCCCGGGGCTGTCGCTCTGCCCGTCAGCTCGCGCCCCCCTGGGAGGAGCCCTCATCCCGCCCGCCCCCTCACAGGTTCACGCCCCCCTGCCCTCTCTCGCCTGCGTCCCTCTTCCCTACGCTCTTCTCCCTCACCATTCTGCCCTGCCCCGCTCCGCCACTCCTCGTCCCGCTCTGCCCCTCTCAGCCCCGCTCCCCCCGCCATCCCCCGCTCCACCCCACTCTGGTCCACCCCGTGCCACCTCACTTCGCCTCAGTCCGTCCCGCCTCCTGCTGCTCCTTCCCATTCCATGCTGCTCTATTCCGCACCTCCCTGCTCCGACCCACCCCATTCCGGCTTGCGCTCCGCTCCGTTCTGCCCCGCCCTCCCTCCTCGCCTCTCTACCACGCCCCTCCCCGCCCCTCCCCACCCGACCCCTCCCCACCCCGTTCCGCTCTGCTCCGTCCCGTTCCGCTTTGCTCTACCTCGCTCTTCTCCGCCGCGCCCCTGCCTCCTTTCTCTCCTAGCTACATCACCTCCTGCCCTGGCTCTTTCTGCTTCCCTTGGGCTGCCACCCGTCGTCCTTCGGCGCCCGAACGAACTTTCGTTCGCCAGAAATAGCGCCCATTAGATGTTGGGCATTGGGTCGGTTTCGATCCAGCCAGACTCGTTAGAGAATTAATCATTCCAGCTTCTCTCGGTTGTACTTACGTTCTCTTTTGCTTGACGTCCTTGTATTAATACATAAAATATAAAATGTGTAAATATATTAATACATACCCTATAATCAGTGAATATGATGAACTATTGCAGCCCAGGAACGATTTATGTCGGGTTTATTGTTTTCTTGCACGTATTCGCAGTTTTACGTTGAGATCGATATTGATTTAAAAGCTGCTTACCACTTAAAAACATCCTACGTGGCATTTATTTGTCAATCAGTTCAATTTGCACTGTTCTGGGCGCTCGACGTTATTGATTCGATATACGAACGCTTCTCCGCGAACATTAGGTCACGATAACACAGATTATTATAATTGTAATTACACCACCTGTTGAATTCCGTTAATTTTGATCAAGGTTATGCCCTTCTGTTTACTAAAGATTCTGTGTATAGTATATGAAATTTCTACTCCGTTGTCACCATCCTTGACACCTTGTTGGATAGGCAATTACTTCGGATATATGCTCCGCTCAGTAAATGTTTCCTACGTTGCGAGCTTGTATTTAATTTAAATTTTTTAAATGCCACCCCATATTCTTTTCTAGGACCAGGAAAATATTTTAAAATATCTCCTGAAACTGTCACCTCCTAGAAACACTAATTTTGTAAATATTTCTCAAAGAAAGTCACGTTCAGATTATCCAAGAAATATTCTCTAATGTTCTACTGGCTCCCTTATTCTCGTACTACCTTGGAATTCCCATAAATTCCATTTTTGCATAGATAATGATACCACGCGTATATTGGAAACCACCTTTGGTATGACTCTCCTAGAGTGACGTATATTTACGAAATAATTCACTTATTTGTTAAGACCCTCTGTTGCTGCCTGCGTGTTGACGCTCTGTGGTATTACGTATGGGCATTACCTCGTGCAGTTATAATCTAGACGAAGTGGTGGGTAGGGGCGCGAACGCTGAAGACACCACTAATGGCTACGTGGCGAGGAAGTGCGCGGGAAGGGCGGCGCCGTCGCCCGGCGTCGCGACGCGTCGCCTGGGTGCCGATTGCAAGACGACGGGGCGCCGTGTTTTGATTGGAAGCGCATGTGGCGCGTGCGGGCATCGATCTGGGGACTTCCCATGACGCGGCATCGGCTGCCGCCACCTTGTCGCCAACCTCCGAGTATTCCCCTGCTCTTTCGCTATCTGTCCCCCGGGGGTGACGCAGCCCTTTCGAAGGCAGTGTTCAATGAAAGGCTATAAGGACGTTCTAGTTTATTGACTCTTTTATGGACATGCTGTGAATTGAGAATTGTAGGAAAAACACAATGTATTGTGTTTTTGACATCTATAGTTATTGAGCAACTCTGTTTTCTTAGTGTTTAGATGTCTAATGAAAGTATTAACACTTAGTTGAAATTGGGCGAAATTTGCACTATTCAGATTTATTTTAAAATTTTACCTTACATGTAACTCATTCTTTGTATCGATATCGGAATTGGTGTAAATTTTATTTACTTTAACTCAACAACACTATATATTAAGCATTATTTCAACATTTTAACGCAATAAGTTATTAAAAATTATGTCCCCTAGAGTGAGGCTTTTTTCAATAAAATACTTTTCGAAAGTTCATAGTATTTGCATATTTAGTCTGTGTTCTATAATCATTCTTAAACGTAATTCTATGAGCATCCTAGTTTGTTAATTCTAACTGCTAAATGCTAAATGATTTCCAACTATAGTGGGAAGTTTCTTTAGTTATTGGCGATAAATTTCATTTCCGATCACGAAAATTATTTATCTTTGTGTCTAGATCTGTTTTCTCAATTAGCTTCAATGGAGGGTTTATACTTCGCTGAACTGAACCTCTGACGTGAAAGAGAGACAACCGACTGGGGGCGAATTGCGGTGTGGTTATCTCCTCGCCTCTTGATGACGATCTAGCAAACGGAGCTGACTCCTGCATGAAAGAGAACTTGCAAAAATGCTAAAAGGAAATTTATTAGAAATCTTCCCTAAAAAGGTTTGACAGAAGACATGAATTAAATATTTCCTTAATGCAATTTTGCATAATTCAAATTTGTGATGAAATTGCATTATATCTCAGGAAAATTATTCCAATTATTTTATGTTCAGCCAGAGAATTAAATCGAAGTTTTTGCGAAAGAGCAAAACTTCCTTATAAACCACCAAAACTGTATGGATGCAAATAAGATTAACGATAACTAATATTTATGACGAATTTGTTTTTGCATTATAGCGTCTTATCGAGCTATATCAGTAATTTCCATAAACCCTAATTTTCATAAACGAGTTCGATCAAATGATTAGATTGGGGACATGGGATGTACCCTGAAAGATGAGACAGAAAGGTTGTTGGCTTAATTTAACCGGTTTGTCGGGCAAAACCCTCGCCAGTTTACAACTTTTTTGCTTCGACGCCATGATCAATGGAAAAAATGTAGTTCTGAAATAATGTGAACTTCTGAAATTGTATATTAGTAGTACTGTATTTTTCTCAAAACAAGCATGGCCACTCGATGATTTTTGTATGTCTGGCCTCGTGTGATAATTCCGTTATAACTACTCCAATGTTTTGTGAGGGGAAAGCGTGCGTGAAATACATCGGGGGGGGGATGGCTCAAAGGAAACGTTTTCGGCGCCTCGCCCCGCTCGACACGACGCGCGCCCGCCCGCGTGTTGCGTTTGTGTTTGACGAGCGGCGCGGCGGTGACACGGGCGGGCGGGTGGCGTCTGGCGCATCAGCGTAACGAAGCCAGGTGCTGCGGGGGCGGCGTCCCACGTGTGCCTCGAGCGATCTCTCCCGGCTGCTCGCACCCAAACCAGACGCGCGCATTCGGCCGTAATGGGTAATTTAATTGTTGTATTAACGCGGCACACGGAGTTTCCGGAGCCCTTACTTGGAGTGCACTTAACGCAACAAGCAGTCGCTAGTGCTCTAAATATTCAGGCGCGGCGCGGCGCGGCGCAGCGCGGTGAGAGGGAGTCGAGCTGAAAGCTGAGCTGGTTTGCTGCGGGTGGCGGAGTTTTGGGAGGGTGGCGGTGAAGGAGTTTGTCGTGCGAAGTGTGGAACAGGCACTTTCGCTCCGAGAGAAAGTGAATGTTGAATGAACCAGCCAAGGCCTTTGTTTGCGTCAATGGTGGTGGTAAACCTGTCGCTTGTTTACGATAATTAATGTTGCAGTTTATAATATTGCTGCATCTGTCGTGGCGCATCGTCTGATGCTGACGGTTGTGTATATAAATTTGTATGTTCTTGTTTCAAATTCGTGTACTTCAAGTAAAGTGCTCTTTTTATTAGTTTCTATAAATTTTAACGTCAATATGTACGTCAAATGTATTACTTGTAATTCAAATGTAATACCTTAAAAACCCATTAAGAATCGTTTGAAAGAAAATTCAGCGCTAATTAGTTATAATGTGAATGTTACTATGGATCATAGGTCAGCGCATCCTAAATCAAGAGGGCTGCAAACTACATTACTGGGCTCGCTTGTCGATATACCCAACACATTTTACTAGTAAATGATTAAACAAACAAGGGGAATGAAACTATAACTTTACATACAATTAATAATCTTACATACAATCAGTCAATTTAACGATTTTATATTAAATCATTTACACGTCTGCTAGTCTCGGAGAGCCTTTTTCCCAAATGTATTATGACAATTTCCCAAAATATCAGATTAAAAAGCGAGAAAATTAAGGATTCCACGTATTAAAGAAATTAAATATTTTATTTCGTATGAGTATGGGGCCTTTTCATAATTTTCAGAGGGGAAGACGTGGCCCTTCTTCCCCTATTCGCACGCGTATGTTATGGATAAAATATCTAGGCCATAGTTACATGTCAAAAGGAGAATAATATAGAAAATCAAAACAACTGCCAAATAATTCCTTTCGTGTATTGCATACTTCACAGGGGCGATTTTATGTCTAAGATTTGTATATATTTGAGAGCATGACTTCTAGAAGCTGCATTCTATTCCGTTTTTCAGTATCCTCAGAATGCCACTGTGTCAGAAGTACCACGTCTATCAAAAAGTTTAAGCTCCGGTGAAAAATTTCGATTCGTACTTCGCCCGTCGATAAACGAATAACAACGGATGATTTTTAATTTTGCCAATGAGTTGATTTTCAAAATTTCCTTTGAATGAAGGTAAGCATGTTAATCATTACTCAAAGTTCAGTCGATGCACAGTTAAAGACTGCTGTAAAATTTCAACATTTCGTCTGTTTACTAAAATTAGTTATGTTCCAGACGTAGTTTGATGGAACTCTACTACCTTGCGCGATCATCTCCGATTAAATATTTCTTCCCTACAAATGCTTGTTCTCTACCCTTCATCAATGCAGACGTCTATACTACTCTCATTCGCTAAATATTCTTCTTTTTCGTTCTTTGAAGTGTTAACTTTTAACAACTCTTAATGTGTTTTTTATTGTAGCCAGATTGATCATTGCATATCCACATGAATTATATTCTCGATTTTCATGTGCCTGAAAAATCGAGCGTTTAATTGTGCTAATTTTTATCACAATTGTCGTAGGGAAATTGGAATACTCGGTTTACTTCCTTGTCTCACACTAATTTATAGTGGTTTTGTAGATTCGTGCGCAACAAAGTTGAATTTGACAATGGCCTTGCTTATTACTTTATACTTACAATCTGAAAACAACAAAGTTATACAACGCCTCTCCCTGTGTGAAATAGAGGAAAGACGAAGGAAATACCATCTGGAGCAAGGGATGGTGGTCTGCTCGATGTTCAAAAAACATCGAACCCAAAACATCGGTTTCAATAAATCCATGTTTAAATCGATTTATTGAAAAGATAAATTAATTTATTTATTGAAATAAATCGATATATTATAGAAACATCGATGTCGCGTTCCCAGCGCCAGGCGCTTGGCCGCCGGAGCCCCCGCCGCCGCGGCGGCCGCCTCCCCTCCTCTGCTGGGACGCGGCGAAGGTGCGCCGCCGCCGCTATCAGCCGGGCTGCGCGCAGGCGTGTCTCCTCCCTCCCCTCCGCGACCTCGCCCCCCCTCCCCCGCACTTGGCAGACTCTCCTCCCCCCCGCCCACGTTTTCTTCGACAACGCCTTTCCTCCTCCGACGCTCCGGCCCTCCCCCGCCCCGCCCCGCCCCGCCCCGCCCTAGCGACTGCTCTCCGCACTCTCACGGCATTGTTTTACCACATTTATTTGCATGGAAATGAGGCGGGTAAAAAGACCGACGGCGTGTACGAGAGACGTACAAAAGGATGTGATATGCGTGCAAACAAACACACGTCATATGCACCGGGTGTGTTTTCTGCTCCCGGCGGCGGCGACGCCCAGGGTGGGCTGCGCCGGACGACCCGGGCGGTCCGGCAGGCGGGCGGGCGGGCGGGCGGGCGGGCGGGCGGGCGAGTGGGCGTGCCTCAGCCCCCTCTCCTCGCAGGGTTTCTCGATTTCTTCAGCCGGTTTGCGCAGTGTCACTTTTGCCTCTGCGATGTACGAGGTTGGTTGATGGTGTTCCTCGTTGCAACGGCTGTTAATCGCTGCATGCGTTCTTGCGCCTAGCCTGCAAATTCAGTGCGTATTGGAAAATGAGCCTTTTGCAGTACTTTTAATAATTCTTGCTTTTTTTGCCTCACATAAACATTAAAATCTTCCGTTGCTCTGGCGTGTTGTTGAAATACTTTCCCATATAAAAAGACCCTTCTCTTACATTTTGTGGTCATAGTTTTATTTTGATGAAATATATTGATTGTTGATTTCGTTCAATTGATTATGTTCGACGTTTTTCTTGATCCCTGATTTAATGTATCGCAAATTGAACTCGGTTAACTTCTTTTGTGGAACATACTAATTCTTCTGAGGCAGTTATTGCGCACACGATTAGCATTTTTGGTGAATGTAACACGTAATATTCAGAAAGGTATTTAAATGATTTTTTTAGTAATATTATTTCTAATGTACTCTTTAAATGTTTGTATGTTAACTTTTTCAGCGCTTAATACATGTTTATATGCCCATTCTTGGGTACTTTCAGATCTGGGGATGTACTCTGAATATATTCTCGATCGTTTCATTTACGTACATGAACGTTTGAGGTGGAAGAGGATGAGAAGGAAGGAGAAGAAGAAGAAGAAGAGGGAAGACAAGAAAGAATGAGTACGTGCGACAGATGAAGAGGGAAAGGACGGGAGAATAAAAGAGTGAAACCCAGAGAGAGATAGAGTGAGAGAGAGAGACAGATAGATACACAGAACGAGTGTGTGTGAGAAAGAGAGATTGAGATTGAGAGTGAGGGAGACAGATTCCTGCACGGTCTCCCGTCTTCGTCTCCTGTGGTGCTTTGGGTATGGAAAAGGGGACACGACGACGCAGGTTGGGACAGACGGAGAGAGAAGCGCGGTATGAGGGCGATGGTCTTGGCAGGAGGAGGCAGGGGCGAGCAGGGCAGAGGGGCGCAGCGCATCGGAGCGGGCTAGGCTGGGCCGGGAAGGGCCGGGAAGGGAAGGGCAGGGCAGGGCGGGGCGGGGACGGGCGCCGGCCGCTGGCGTATCCATCTTCATTGGCGGGCGGATGCTCGGGCGCGCAGCCCGCCGCCCGGAGGCTTCGGGTTCGGGCCCGATTGGGTGTGAATAATGAATGAGCGTGATTGGCCGGCATGGCCCGAGAAGCCGTGCGCTCCGGCCCCAGACTTCGCTCCCCCGCCCTCCGTTTTCTGCCAACCCTCGAGCCCCGACTACCTCCTGCCGGCGTCGGGCTTTGAACCAACGTCAGGTCACGGACTGCTCTTCTTTGATTTTCTCCGGAGAGGTTTACACAGGCTCCTGTCTCGGATTCTTTTTGCATTGACATAAAAAACGCGAACTTGGAATGCATAGCTATTACGTGTGTGTTGTATTTGTGTTGCGCGCCGTATTTCTTCTTGAAATAGTCTGTGCGTGTCAACCATTCCTTCACAAATTTCTCGCAGTTATTGTGCTGCGCCGAATTGTGGAAGCAAAAGACTTTAAATCGCTTGCGTAATGCAACGATTTATTTATCTGATCATTAAATCATACTTACCGTTTTACGTAAATTACTGATCTATCAATTGAACTGATTGATATTCAATTTTCAAAGTACTATATACAGTGACTTCATTGTGTTTATAACTTTGGAAGTTTAGTATCTATTCTCGTTATTGAAGCTTTCATATTTCGCAATGGGTAGTTCCTTTTAATGAAAGGGTTTTGGGAGAAAGCGAGCAATTGACTGGAAATTATAATAGAAATATTTTTGTAGAGGAATTGAAACGATGTTTTGTTAGAATGCCCATAAATTGAACCGGCTAATGCGAGTGGCAACCGCTTGGAGAATGCATCAAATGGAAAACAAAACGGACATTTCCACAACTATGTTTCGACTGTCGTTAGATGGAATGACCTGGTGTTTGGTTCAGTGCCATGATGCATTCTGCAATTAACGGGGTAAATAAATGCGTATCCTTCATGTTCTTGCGATGAGAGTTTGCGTATTAATTTGACACTGCAATAATGCAAGTGCCTTCGGTATAAAATTAACCCCACAGTTAGGATGAAACATAGCCATTAAAAGTTTGTGTTTGACCACGGTATTGGATATCATTGGAAGATAATGGTGGTCACGGTTCCGCGAGAGAATTGTCGGACATGAAATTTTCCGGAAGACCAGTAGTGTAAATTAACAACGCTAATTGTAGTTTTGTGTACTCATTCGACCAAATCCTCAAAATTGCAGTTATCCACGCAGAAAATTTAAATGAGAAAAAGGCCTGCATGTAATGCAGCTAGGAGTAATTGAGATGGTGCCATTTATGTGTGCTCTACCGTGTTACAGAGGACCGGACATTGCAGCTAAACCAACAACAATTTAACTTGAAATAAACACGCTCAATTTTGTTCCCCTCGAAAAATCGTGTTATCCGGCGCCGCGGTAACTGGCCGGCGTCGGCCCGGTCCGGTCCAGTCCAGCCCAGCCCAGCCCAGTCCTGCCCATCCCCGCCCATTCCCGTCCGTCCCCGCCCATCCCCGCCCGCCCCCACCCGCGGAGTGTGGGCTGCTTCGCTGCTCACTACCCGCATTGCGTCGCGCTTCGCCCCGCCCACTTTCCTCATTTGCCTACTCTCCTCGGGTTCTTTCGATGGTTGAACTTGGCGTTCGTTTCGCTCTATTCGTTTGTTAGATCAGTTACTCGCACGGCGCCGGGCCTGCCTGCGCCCTCTTTCCCGTTCGCCTGCTCTCCTCAGTGCCGCTGACCTTCCTGGGTCCAGGGTTGTGGTTGGGTTCAACGTGGTTGTTGTTCATCATGGTTGTACTCGCGGTCAGTTTGCTGTATTCGATTGTTATATGTATTGCGTCCAGTTGCCATAATCCGTATACTAAGTTCTCGATGTCATTGCTTCCTTTTCGTATTTTAACATTATGCTTGTGTGTATGGAGGAGATTTTGTTTGTGATGTTCTTTCCATTCAGTTTTCCTTTTTCTTACACACTATCCTCCTATGTCAGCTCATCTTTCTTGTAGTCCATTCTATAAATTCAGGTGACCGGTTTGGTCAATTTTGTGTGGACTGCTTTTGACCAATATCCCATGATTCTTAATTATCTCATTTCTTAGCTTGACTGTCTTCTCTTCTTCCGTGTTCTTCTTAAATTCCTTATATATAATCCTTTCTCACTACAATCCTTCTCTTACTATTTACCCAATTTTCCCACATGAACTCCTGTCACTCTGTCTCTGTCGCTCTGTTCCGTCACTAGTCTTTGTACAAGAGTTTTCTAACCGTTCGTCGCGTTCCATTTCTCCTAGACTTTCGCTCGCTACTTCATTGCGGGCATCTCTTTCCATCTAATCCGCAATGTGAGCCGCCCATCCTCCATCCCGCCCGTTCCACCTCGTTTCCACCCTCCGCGCGGGGCGGCGTCGTCTCTCGGGCGTTTATCGTGCGCGCGGCCGTTGGCACCCCATGAGTCGCACTGCGTCACACGCCAATCCCACACTCTCTCCCGATCGGGCCCAATTCGCGGCGTGTCGCCGTTACTTTCCGTGTCATTTTGTCCGCAAGTCTCCATCGTCTAAACGTGTTTATTTTTTTTCTTCCTTCTCCTCCCCCTCCTCCTACGCTATTTCGCTCACCGTGCGTTGTCCGTGCTAACGAGAATCGGACGTCCTCCCGGAATAATGTTCGCATTTTTTCCGGTTCCAATTTGCGTTTTTTGTTGGCGGAACATGTATTGTCGGTGGTGTCGTAACTACGAGAGGCTTTGGCGGATCTTGCCGGGCGGAATCGCACGACCGAAACTTGGAATTAACTGGTCGGAAGTAATGACTGCCGCAGTAATCTCGTTATGTCCGGTTGGGAGGTGTGCGAGAGTGAAGAAGGCGTAACGAGTTGGTTTTTTTTTTTGTTGGTGTTTTTGAAGCGCAACGATCGCACACGGCCAGTGCTCTTACAAAAACACTTCGCCCGCTGCAATATCTCTTTTCTGGCGCCGCGTATGCTCTTACGCAAACGGGAGCATGAAACGCGATCGTAAAACTGGGAGAAGTGCACCCGTCACTGCGGCTTTCGACCACATGGAAGAGATGCGATGCATCCTAAATGTTCGCTTTCCGGTTTACATTTTTATGTGCGACTGTTGTGTTTAATTTGATTTTACTTTTATGAATATTTTATTAATATATTCGTTGTGGCTTAGCGGATGAAAAGGGAATATGATTGAAATGTCTTCGCCGGTCGTCCAGGAAGCTTCTGTAATGTACTGAATACTGTATTCACACTCAATTTAAGGATTACCGACTGCGAAATATTGCTTCCCATATCGCCCGTTTATTATGTTCTCCGCCGAGAAGCCACAAAACGTGCAAATTACGAAACTCACGACGGAACTCGAGAATCGTTCGAGATGGACTTACTCGTTATTGAAATTCAATGTTTTCGTTAGTTCACAAGTTAATGTTATTAATTCTTTGCTAATTATTTATTCCTTTTTTTCTTCCCTGCTTTTTAATTTTAAAGCGGGTGAAAAATTCTTTATAATATTTCAATTATTTTATGAATTCACTTACCTTATTTTAGGAATATATATTGAAAAGTGATTTTTTTCTTCGTTAAATGGAACATTGTTTTACGTACTGTTTATTTAACTTTTCGGAAAACTATTTTTAAATATTTGGAAACGGAGTGAGAGGAGCGGTTGTCGCTGTCGCGCGGCGTTCTGAGCCAACGTGAGTGCCTCTCGTGAAATTCCATTCCTCCGGAATTATGGAATCTGCACGTCGCGAAGCCAGGCAGGGATCGCCACTCCTGACCGCAGCCGGGTGTCTCCACAGCCGTGCCCAATATTGCGCGCTCCGGGAGTCGCGGACTGAGAGGCAAGGTCTAGCGTCGAGCGCCGTTACCTGTGAGAGGACAGCGGAGGTAGAAAGTGGACAGCTGCGCCCGTCTCCATTATAGGACGGTCAACACGATTGCCAATACCGAGTCCTCCACCGTTGCCAGTGTGCTAGTCGCTGATGACGTCGCATTACGGTCTTGCCGTAGTCAGGGCAGCTGCCATTGCCGGTATACCCTATACGCCTTGTTGCTGAGAATTAATATAATTTCTCGCTGTACTCGTGCCGATAGAAAAGCGGTTGACTTAATTAAAGCGGCTCGGTGGTTACGACCGAAGACAAAAGATCGCGGCGGAGGAATTTAATAACAGGCACGGTCCAGGTGGCTGCTTTGCCATCGATTGTGCTGCCGCTCCCGATGCCGCCCCCGCCCGTTCGTCGACCCCCTGCTACTGGTTCTCGCCGCCCTCTCGCAACCGTCCACCTTGCTATCCGTTTATCCGCCCGCCCTACCTCGTCGATCTACGTAGTCTTACCCTCTGCTGTCATAAGTTTGCTAACGCATTGCCGACTGAAGCATTCTTTGATTGCCGCGACTTTCCTTTGATGTGTTTCAGTGTGGTATATTTGTTCGCGTTCCCATTTCGTAATTAGTCTTTATTTTGTCGCGGTTGGATCGCGATACATTGTGATTGGATTTTAAGGAAGTTCGTACCCACCTCCATCTTCATGGAAATAATCCTTGTAGCTGTGGATTATATGGGAACAGGTGAGATAATATTTTGGAAGTAAAAATTGTATCGATATCAGCTCTTCTGCGTCGTAAGCTTACAACCTCCGTCAATGGCTGTGAGTCAGACGCTACGTCACAATCCTTTTCATCTGTCACAAGCCCTCTGAGATTTTCCTTTCTCACGCCTTTGTCTGTGACTCCGCCAATGACGTGTAAATAACGTAAATATCCGCAACAACTCTGATCATTGGTCATTATTCATTACCTTTTCCCTATTACGCCCCATTCTTCGTCTTCCGTCGCCGCTCCTCCCCCTCCTTTCTCCCCACAATTAATCTGCATTCAGTTGCCTATTTATTTTTTCAGCACCTGATTATTTGCATATTATCTTTGAATGGCATTTTTCGGCCCCCGACGACAATCGCTCTGCATCTTCCTTCCACTAACATCGCCACTTTGTTCTCTCGCCGTCTCCGCCGGGGCAGGCAGCGGGGTGTCACGCGGCTTTGTCCGCGGGTGGGCGGCGAGTGGGCAGGGCCGTGCGGTTCCCTCACCCCGGATTCTGTGCGCGGTCGAGCGACCCGGAGGTACAAAAAGAGGCTGTGTCCTCTCCTGCCCCAGCACTCCGCCCTCGCCCGCGCAGCGTCCTCGCCGCCGCCGCCGAGGGGGGCGATGCTTCGCAGCGGCCGGCCCGTCCTCCCCGCCTCCTCCAACTCGTCGCCCCCTCCCCTCCCCAGCCCCAGCCCACCCCACCCCTCACCCGCCCGCACTCTCCGCCTCTTCCAGCCGCGTCCGCCCAACCGGCCACCCGCCCGCGAGGGAGATAGTGGCATATAAGAGATAAAATGATTAATTGCTTGATCAGTCAAAGGCATCGCGGGCGGCTGCTAATTTTCGTACGCTGTTTCCTCCTCGCTGTGCAGACTCTGCTCTCGTCTCGTCTCCTCTCTCCTCCGCCTCTCGCTGCGGCCCCTCAGCGTCGCTCCGGGTCCCTCTCCCCCCCCCTCCCGCCCCCCCCGCAGCCGCCCTCTCGGACCCTTTTGAAATGTAAATTAATCACCGTAATTATCTGATTTATTTCCGGCGAAAGTTTCCTACGGGACGAGAAAGCAAGCAAGTCATGCTACGGTGCAGTGCTCTCCCCTCCGTCTCGTGTATGTGCGGTGCCCTCTCCCCTTGTGTATGCGTGCATGTATGCGGGCGTGTGTGCCGAGGATGGAAAGGGGGAGACGCCATTTGCGGAGCACCGCCTAGTTGGATGCATGAGCAGCGCGGCAGGGACGGACGCCACGACGTGAGGTTATTGCACTTGAATTCGGGCCTTAACCACGAAGCAGGGCACGAGGAAAATTTATTACATGTGTAGTAATTACAAGTCCAGTGTTATATCGGTTTGGAAATATTTTTTTTAAAATGTGTACTCCTGATTTAAACTCGGAATTTGCGAGATTGCTTTTCTAACACTGCTGTTTTCATTACGCTCCTTTAAATGTAGGTAAAAGGAACGACCATTGTTTTGTGTTGACGGCTTGAAAGAAGATAGTCGTGTAGATGTTGTGTCAATACGTTGTTAATATTTTGTTGGGCGATATCCATTACTTGGGAAGCGACGTCCGCTCCACCAGCCCGTAGCTCTTTTTCTTTTGGAGTTTTAGAGTCACGGGCATGTGATAACAAGTATAGACGCCGTTGGAATGGGCAGGGGAGACGACTTCTGCCCGCGCCTCGCCAGCCGTGAATGAAGAAATATCGGCCGCGATAGAGATTTATTCGACCTACAAGCTGTCAATCAATCCAGATAACGCGGCCTGGGTCGGGGCGTCGCTGTAAAGCTTGACGAGGGCGAGGGCCAGGGCGTGGGGAGGGGTGTGGCGGGGAGGAGCGGGGCGGGGGTGACGCAAACATCTCTCGGTCGCCGCAGCCGCTGCGGCTGCCTCCCTTCATCTCCGTCGGCTTCCGGCGTTGATCTCGCGCTCGCGATCTCACGGCCCGCCGCCCACTGCCCTCTCCGCCCCGCCCTCCTTCCCCTCCACCTGCCCCCGCCGCCGCGGGCTGCTTCCCCTCGGTAGGCAAGACGCGGAAGGCGCCGGGTAAGGAAGATAAATTGTCTGTGTACGAGCGAATTAGGGCTCCGGCGCCGACGGCGGAGCTGCTGCTGCTGCTGCTGCTACAGGCGGCTCAGTTATTGTTATAAGGGTTCCGGCGGTGCAGCGGCTGCTGCTGCCACAGGCTGACTGGTGCGAACGAGTGTACCTGAAAGCATGGCGGGCGGGCATCTTTGGGATGGCAGAAATACTTGAAACAATATACCATACCTTCGATCAATTCTGTGCGAGGTGAATTAAGTGATGCTCCGTACAAGTTACTAGGTCATGCGTTTTTGTAATGTGTTCACCTTTGGTTGTGGGATAAGCAGTATGAACGAAAAAAATAACACAAAATGGACATTAGTAAGCCCTGATTAATTTTTTGGTGTATAGTATATGAGAGTTTTAGTGGTCAGGGAAGGAGATACGTATTTGTATAATTGCCTTTGCCATGGATAGATGGGAATACTTCTTTGTCGAAGGCTGTTAATGATACACCTACTGCGGTGCTATTGGATGCTTTGAGATTAACATTTAATTTTGTTTATTGAATTTCTTGTCACATATATATCTTGTAATAATACTATTTTTGATCTTAGAAATGTATTTGTTTTATCGCTTCTGTCACACAACACAAACTGGAATTCTCTCGTTACACCTGCCTCTTTTTACCGGCTGTGGGCACCCTCTCGCAGCTCCTCTAACATTCCCACTACAACCGTATCTCTGTTTAGAAATAATTGTCCTTGTCCTGTGGCCCGCCCACCCGCATCTCCCAGCGCTCCTCCGCAGGTCGTGCGTCGTGACCCGGGCGGAGATGGCGGAGGCAGGGCTGGCCTCCACGTGCGGCCGCCGCGTGGCTTCGTGAAATATAAAAGGCCTGGGCCTGCACGCGGCGCCGCGCGGCCAGGTGGGCTGTGCCTTATCGCTCGGCCGGCCGCGAGGACAGAGAGAGAGAGAGGGGGCGAGTTAGGGCGGGGCGGCTGCGGGGAGCGGGGAGGGTGCGGGGGCTTAGGGGAGGACGGGCTCTCTCGCCGGACGCTCCACCGGCCCCGCGCGTCCGCCCCGCCCCCTTCCCCCCCCCCCGTGGCGTCGCTCGCGCTTTTTTACGCCCTCGAGCGGCGAGCGCGTTTTTTCGGCGGCGGCGGCGGCGAAGGCCCTTCCCCGCCCCGTCCCTCCACGCCACGCCCTGCCTCCGCCTCGCCCCTCGCTCGGCCTTCTCTCCGCGCGCGGGCCGGAGAGCGAGGGGATGAAACAAAAATGCCATATAACGGCCGTAAAAAAGGAAAGCTATTGCCTGCCGGCCCGGGGAAGCCATATCGTTTTGCATTTTCATATCGGCGTCGACCATGTGACGAGACGTTGCGCGGGGGCTAAGGCGAGTGCTGCCTCATTTCGGACGCCCTCCCCCCCCCCTTTTGCGCCCTCGCCGCCGCTCTTGCGGCTAACCCGCGTGACAAACCCCTCGCGTCCCGCACGCGCTTGGTGGACGTCGACATGGCGCGGCGGCCTTCTCATTATTTCCTTTGACTCCGTAGTTATGGCATGGCCCATCTCTGTCCCTTGCGCTCGTGCCTGCTTCCTTTCTGTCGCACCTTCTGAGTCTGTCTCTTTGACAAACTCCTTCTGTAACCACCCTTTGTAATTTCGATTTCCAGATGCGGTTCTTTATTGTTTATCTTTGTTCATCACGCAGCCCTTCCTCTTTATATTGCCCTTGTTTCGTTCTTCCGTCGTGCATCTTATTCTCTTCTCTTTTGTTATTGCGTCATACGCAAGTTACTCGCTTCTCGACACTTCCCGGTCGTCTCAGTCCTCCTCCATCTCTTCGTGAGATCTCGTCTTCACACTTCAACCTAGCAGAGCGACAATTTACGGCCATGCCATCGTTCCCAATATCTTTATTGGCCTTTCGCAGTATTCTTCGATTATTCGCTATCTCCGTTACATATCTGCACATCTCAGTCTTCAACAGCATCAAAATATCTCAATTCACACATTCTGTTTCTTTCTGATATTCGTTATTCTCCTTCCCCAATCCTCTGCCTTCTACGTCCTCTCGGCTTGTTTGTCGTTTCTACCTCGTCTACCCGTCGTGGATAGCTCTTCAACCTTTGCTGCCGGCGGTATGCCAAACATCTGCACTGTCCCCGCCCCCGTACGCCAAATGAACGCACGCCCGTGTCGTATTTTCCCGAATCTAATGCAAGGAGAATCCTTGGCATCTTGCTGGAATCGTTTCTCCGCTGTCATAGCTCTCCGCGCCCACGCCGGGTTTTCGGTAGTCAGATCGGCGCGGGAGGAAACCGATATATCGAAGTTGGCTCGTATGCGAAAGACACTGCGTTTGATGCGTGCGTTCAGCAGATGGAAGTTTCGCTACGGGTAAATAGGAATATTTTTATAGCTTATCTTTATTGTTCTTTTGATTACTTCTCGCGCCTTTCTCCTCGGCATTGTCACGGCGTTTTCAAGTTTTATACCTTTTGTTTCGATTTCCCGTTGCCGACGTCATTTTCCTCCCGCGAGTTTTCGTTCTTCTCCGCGCGCCTTTCCCCTCGCCCTCGCTCCCAGCTGGGCCGCCCCCGCCCCCGCCCCCGCCCCCCTCTTTGGCTTCGCTCCTTCGTCCCTCAGTCTCGCCCGGAGCGACGTCTCGCTCTGCCCGCCCGCTCTGACTCCCCTCCGTGCGATTCGCCTGCCCCAGGAATCGAAAATGTGAGCATCCCGCTGCTTACTATGTATGTATGTGCCCGGGACCGGAGGCCAGACACATATAGTATCCATCTCACTACTTGAGTATTATACAGTGGAGGCGGCGGTCCGTTTTCCCTTTGGCCCCGACTTCCCCTCTCCTGCGTCCCCTCTCGTACCCGCCTCCCCCCCTCCCCTAGCCCTCTTTCCTTGTGCCTCCCGGCATTGAATTTTTAGTTTTATAGCCTGTTGGCGAATTTTGTGCGCTGGCGGCGGCGAGTTCATAAAATTTCATACTATCTTGAGCGGTAACAGCGGAGAATAAGGTTATTGGTTGCGAGGAGCCATTGTTCTCTGCAGCAACAGTGGCCCGCCCCCGCGTCCCGGGGAGCGGTAACAGCGGCTCCGTTCGCCGTCTCCGTTCTTCTGTCGCTTATCTCCGAGTTCGTTGTTTTGATATAGTCCTTCGCGCTGGAGATACTGTGTAATAAATCGTGACTCGGCTTGACAACGCCGAGGAAAAAAGGAGACGGGCTTATAAACAAATATGTAGTCCCGGACGCATATAGTGCAGGACGTAATTCAGCGGACGGGAGGGTAAGTGAAAACCGGGTGATATATGACCCCGGAGGCGAAGTTGGATTTTTGAGTTTTCGTTCGGGTTTTAGGTCCAGGAACTGTTTCGTACAGAAAAGTGTGGGCTATAAAATAATGCAAGCAGACCGGTGAATGCGTATATAATCATGTTTATATTTTCTCGTACTTTCGTGCTAGAATATTCCACATAGCAAAAGCGAAAGTTTGCTCCTCTGGTGTTAATATTTTATTTTCGTGGAAAAAAGTAAACGCAATATATTTATTGTGTGCGAATGTTGTTTCGTAAACACTGAGCTTACTTCACACCCCATTAGCGAAAATTGACTTGAAATGCAACGTAGCGAGGAAGTAGGCCGTGTAAGTAATCGCGTGGAGGTCGAACTTTTCGGGCAACTCCCGTTTATTCGTGGCCGAATGAGAATGCTCGACGCGCGCGGCCGCAATGGGCGCGGAACGAGCATTCGCATTCGCAACCGCGAAGCCCGCCCACTTCCGGGTTGGGAAGCTGGATCCAGGGTGGGGCGGCGGCGGCGCGGAGCGGCGAGGTGCGAGCAAAGAGGGGTTAGGTTAAGCTGGAGATTGAGCTAAGAGATGTCGTAGTTAGTTACGTTATTAGACCGATAAACAGTAAAGAACCAATCGAGTCCTACGTGTTTTAGG
The DNA here is from genome assembly GCA_031308135.1 of Acheta domesticus. Lineage (NCBI taxonomy): Eukaryota > Metazoa > Arthropoda > Insecta > Orthoptera > Gryllidae > Acheta > Acheta domesticus. The sequence goes on from JAHLJT010000631.1 coordinate 250,673,659, forward strand.
ACGTGTCTCGTTCAATACTTTTCGTAATACTTCTTTGCTGTATTACTACTTTACTTCACTGTCACCCAGTGTATGCTCATTTGCAGTAATAAATTAGTATAAGTATAGCAGTAGTTTTGAGGGGACTTGTCAATCTGGAGTTACAGGTTTTGGTGCCTTTTTGCTTAATTTTCTGGTGTAGTTAACAATTAAATACCCTCTTCTTAAAAGCAAAATTCACATAAAAAGAAATACCATTTGAAATATGGGAATAAGTGTATTCGGATACAACACGTGTTTCGATTGCCTTTAACGGACGGCGGACTGTTAACCTTTAATGGACGCCGGCCGTTAAGAGTGGGTATTATTTTCTGTACTTGTATTTGACTGCTTTAAATCGATGTTACAACAGTGCAGTATTACGAAAAAGAAAATGTAGAGAGGAAGAAGAATGAGATGGTGCTTTTAACATGGTTTGGGGAATGGCGCAGAGAAGATAGGAAGTGGAATACTGGAGCGTGACATTGGTACACATTAGGAAAAGAAAATTGGGAAGGGGAATAGAATTCATTGGATGACGGGAGTGGTCCAATGAGGGGGAGGGGCAATAGAATGTTATAACAGGAATTGTACATTGAGGTGGAAAATTGTAGTGTGAAATCCCCGCAAAGGGAAACAAAGATCGGTGGCAGGCGAAGGAAGTGCAGCGTGACGCAGAGGGACAAGGTCGAGTTCGCCGTGGCGGGGAGAGGCCGAAGGGCACGGGACGAAAGGGCGGCGTGAGCAGAAGAGTGCGCGGGCGCGGGTGGGTGGCGGTGCAGCGGCGCCTGGACGCGTGACGCACGGCGCATGAATTAGCATGTTGACGAGGCAGGCGGACGTGGCGGCGGCGGCGGCGGCCCTCGGCGCACCTTCCGGACCGCTCCGCTCCGCCACGCCCCGCCACGGCCCGCCCCGCCCCGCTCTTTTGCCGCTCAGCCCACTCGCTCTGCTCGCCGCGCTTGCCCCACTACGGTCCGATTACAATAAGTTGCTGATTGACAGTTGTGCTTCTGAAGCTGTTGCTTCATACAGTATGAGTATATGATTTGGTTACTTTTATAAGTATTAATTTCAAGTGTTTATTTTCGTGTTTTTTTTAAGTGCTCAGTGGGATGCAACCTGTCAATGTCGCGCCTTTCCATTCGCAGCTGTGAATCACCAACGTCTTTTAATCGGATCCTAGATCCCACCCCGAAGCACACTGCCTCTCCTCTCCCCTCCCCGTTACCCCACTCAGTCCTTCCCGCCAACGACCCCCGCCCTCGCCTCAACGCAAGCTGGTTCCCACGTGCTCAGTTTCATTCATGACTGCACCTCCTCGGCGTTTGCTTCAAATTATCATTTCATTTTCTATATCTTTCTGTCTTGTTAGTGTATTACTCTAAATAATGCTTACGTGTTTCGTTCGAAACAACGCGCCTAGAAATATTTCTTTTTATCCATTCTTTTCTTATCATTCTATTCTCCGTCTTACAGTTCGTTTTATTTTTATCTACTCCAAATAAAATATGATCTTTAGTTTGATGCTGTTTCTGCTTTCTTTTTTCATTGGTGGTATGTTCAAGCACCCGCTATTACGTCTCGCATTTCACATCTTTCTAGATGTGTACTTTCTCGTAGTCTTCGATCATGAAATGAGATGTCTCGTTTTCATTCCTCATATCTTCCTCCCTTCTTTTCGAATTTCGTTAGTGTATTTTATATGTAGTTATATTTTCCAGCATTTTGATCCTTCCCTAAAAAAAACGGTGAAACTACCTACATTTTCGAATTTTTGAGCTCAGCAAAGCGAGTCTTCCGGGATATACTTTCGTTGTTTTCTTCTTGCCATCGTGTCCATGTCTGTACCAGCATGTTTATTATTCGGTTGTAAGTGGCAAAGTCTTGGAATAATGATATTTTCGCCTTTCCAAGAGTTCTTTCGGATAAGGTCTAAACCTGATGATTTTTTTCTCTTTTCTTTGCAAGAAAGCAAAATTTTATCTTGAGTGCATAATCTACTTTACTTCATTCAAGTAATTTGGTTACGGCGGGAGTGTATTTGCTTCTTCGGTTATGTTACCTTATTGAAGTTTATCCATCGAGTAATTTTGTGTTATTTATTGATTCTTTCGATGTTTATGTCTGGTTTCGGGGATAATTTGGAACTTCATTTGAATGGGTTCTATAATAAGAACTACTGGTTGGCTGATTATCATTTGACGTTTTTCATTCGTTAACGCGTGTTTTATTTAAGGCTCCGTTATGTGTGTGCTGGCGTTATTATTCATGACTTAAATGATCTTCAGAATGTCAGTATGATTTCATTTCGTTGCCTGCCGGAGTTTCACCCTCCCACCTCCCTCCTGCTGCACCGCGCGTCACATCGCCCAACGCGCCTTCTCACCCGCACCCTCCCGTCTGGCAGCGCCCCTGCGCACGAGATCAACCCCCAAATCCAAGCAACGTCCAGGATTTGCTGCAGCGGCGGGGGGCGCCGAACCCCCCCCCCCACGCTGCAGGCGGGCAGACTTTGCGTCTTGATTTAAGCATGTGGTTGCGGGGCCCCATGCGAGCATGAAAGATGGCGCGCGAGGGGGTACCACGGCGATCGCAGAGCTGCTGGGGGGGGGTGAGGGAGACGTGAGAGGGAGATCGGGAATAATAAAACGGCTTCCGGGCGCGGGAAGAAACGAGAAAGAATCGGCCTCAGGTAGGAATTTGATCGCCCGTATCCATTCCGTGAGCCGGTACCGTGGATGTTATTATCCGTTACATCTATATTTCAAGGTGGGCGTGGCGCCGGCGATACGAATGGGTTCCGGCCCCCTTCGCGGGAAAGCGATGAATGTGAGCAGTCGGACTCTCCTGGGGAATGGGTCGGCATCCGAATAAGACGCCGCCAAATTAGGCATCGCGTCGTTGGGGGCGGCGACGTGTGTCGGTCGCGAGGACGCCGCCGTCTCGTCTGCTCCCCTTCGCTCCGCGTGATGGGCCCCGATCTGCTTGAGCCCGCTCGCCCGCGTCATGCCCCATGAATAGAAATGCTGCGAGTTGCCGCCGTCTGATATGCGAGAGTTCTCGGGGGGCCGGTCGTTTCGCCCTTCGTCGATTTTGCTACGCGTTCGTTATCTTCGGCGAGATTTGCGCTGTCTCGTCCTTGTCCCGTCTCTTTATATCTCCCTCGACACAAGCAGATGCTCTTGTTATTCCTTGCTTCTGCTCGCCCACACCTTAAGCTATTGTTATGTACCTCCCGCGGAAATTATTCGTCTTGCTGTGTATTATTCACTAATCATACATCCATTTTGAGCATCTCAAAGTTGTTTCCTTTGTTTTTTTGTCATTTAATTATTTGTGCTTTTCACAGATATATTTTATCAAGTCATTTTCTTCCTTAATTTCCATTGTCACATTTTGTACACACGCGGCCACTCTGTGCTTGAGCCTTTTCTTATTATTTTCTCTTTTCCACCCCCTTCTTGCCAAGAAATTCAAAACTACACCTCCTTGCAAGTCTCCTGTATACTTTATAATTATATTTCTGCGTATTATTCCCCTTCATCTCACCACGCATCTACACCGTTCCAATTAATTCTCCTGTAACTGTTTCACGACTTAGCATCTTTTGCGGTAAGCCGCGTCGAAGTGGTTCCAATGCTGGCGGGAGGATATTCCTTGATACTCTACCGCAAGTCCACGGCAAGACTGCACCCTGCGTTTACGACAGATTGCCCATGGAGCTTTTTTCGGCCCCACCGCCGCCGCAATAAGAGCGCGGTTTGGGACGGCCTTGCAGAGCGCCGGAATATCTTGTGAATGGTCCATACATCCCGCAACCGGCGCCCTCTGCACATTCTTCCCCGCTTCTCTGTGACCTACCATCCCCTCCATCTCAGCCGCTCCCCACTCGCCCGCGTCGTCCTCACTCGTTCCTCTCTCCCGCCGGGATTATTGACGTGTCCTTCCACGAATGAGATCTGATGGCCGCTCCTTTGTTTTGGTGGGCTTTCTCGCGATTTTCTGGGTCGTAACTTTCGAATAGCGTCGACTCTGAGATTAAGGTCGATGGGCGGTTTTGGATGCCTGACGGTTGTGGTCTTCTTGAGCTCAAAGGATTGTAAAGTTCTAATCTTCTTTTCCGACTTATTTAGAGTGTTTAGAATGGGGTTTACTGGATCTAAATGAATGACATCTCTTTACGGTACTTTTGATACTTCCTGAGAGTTTAACATTACGTTTGTCATACATCTGCGCCTCAATATTGCCCACGTCCCTTACACATTTCAACAAAATCAAAGGTTTGAGTGATTTTTTACATTATAGTTTCTTTAACCATGATGTTTTTGTGGAAAGACATTCTTATTTTTCGAAATTAATTTTGATATTAAAAGAAAAATAATTTGTATTTGTGTGACAAAGGACAATGAAATAATTATTACGAAGTCAAAGTTACTTTCAGGATTAGGCTAAAGTCTGATTCGAAATACTACTACGACAGCATCCACTCAAGAGTAGGGACGTGCGTTTCTGGCAATGTGAGCCATGTATGACTTCATGTTGGTTACTAGAAAATTACTCCGCGTACGAATTCATGAGGGGAGACTTCTCGACAGCTAAATCTGTCCGAGAATGAATGTCTAACGGCACAGGGACACCCTTCGCATTCCACCGCTCGCCGAATAAAACGACAACGCCGCGGTGCAGCGAGTCGCGCAAGCACCTGGAATAAGATTTATATATGCGCATGTTCAACAGCGACCGAGACGAGGGTGGGCGGGGCGGGGCGGGCGCGGGCGCTGCAGCGGAGCGCGGCACGGGAAGCTCAGGGACCGAGGACTGCGCGGCACGGCGCGGCGGCACAGCGACTCTAAACTCTATAAACTTCGCGCGTTGTTGGATTCTTGCGAGTCTCCTAAATACATTACAACATTTGCTGCTGCTGCTGCTGCCTCCGCCGGCTCCGCTTGCCGTCGCTGCCGTTCCTAACTAAAACTTGGTTGGCTTTGAATTACGAGGCTGTTTCATACTCCGATGGAACTTAGTAGCTGCCGTGATTGCGTTAATGGCGCCGGTTTATGCGCGGCGGGCGCGCACGCGCGCATGCTCCAGAGGCGGATCATGCGAGCGGCCCCGCCCCCTCCGCCCCGCGAGGACGCCCGCGCCCGCGCCCGCGATCGCCGCCGCCGCCGCCGCATCCACGCGAGCTGCGATATTCGATTGCCTCTGCCGAGGAGGATTCGCATCCGACTCCCCAGCACATTACCCCTCCCCTTCTCGATTACCCCCCCTCTCCCGCTCCATTCTGTGCTAGCCCTCTCTTGCGAGATAGTGCTGTCGGGGATCGGTTATGCTCAATGGGTTGGACGTGCGTATGCTCGTGATCTCTCGTCTAATGCATTGTTCCCCTAGACAGTATCCGTTTGTGTGTGGCCTGCCCGGTTGGAGTTACCTTCGACTGCTTGTGTTTCTAAGCATGCATGTCTCATGTTTCTGTTCTTCCTGGAAATTTTCTCTTCAATTTTGCTCTTTTCCTGTCCATGTGTGCCCCTTTCCTGTAGAAACTTTCTTTTTTTTTTTCATCTTGTGGCTCATCGTGGTGACATTATCCTTCGCATTTGTCGATACTATCTTGCTCTAATTTAGTTTGAAAAGTTCTCTTCTTTACATCAATACTTTTATCTGCGTTTTCATTTATTTCAATATTTTAAATGTAATATATTTTTTGTTATCATTGAGAGGTTTTCTCACTTTACGTAGTCCTTTCTCAGAACATCTTGTGTTTACCCATGTGTATACTCATCTAGCTTTGCTCAACAATCTCGTACTCTCTACCTTCAATTTAAATTTCGAAATTCGTCTTATGTCTGGTAGCCTCTTCCATCTCGGTTAGCCCAGAGCAGAGGTGAAACTATCCACTTTCAAGTTTCACATGCCATCATCACTCACATCACATATTCTCGCACTCACTATTGCCCCTGTCGCTGTCTCCTTTCGCCACCTTCCCTTCCACTTTCATCGTCCCTGTGACGACCTTCGCCTTCGACGTCGTCTTCGCCACCCCGACCGCGACCGCGCTCTGATCATACACTCGCACACTCCTCCAGCGGCCGGCTCATCTGCGCCTGCCGAGCCTTCGTTAGCCTCGTTCAAACACGCGGCCGCTGCCTCCTCGCGGCGGCGGAAATTCGCGGAGTGCGGCTCGTAACTGCGTTAGCAGGCGCGAGGAGCGCTGGCGCCGCCCGCGCCGCGCCAGCGCCCGCTGCATTACGTTTTACGCCCCTCGCGCCCGCTGCCTCTTCCGGGGCTCGGGCTTCGCTTCGGGTCGGGGCATGTGCGGCGACCAGCAGCGCCGAAAGGGAGGGAGATATTTGTCAGCCCGGGGATTAGTCGTACGTTATTTTATTTCTGGCTAGTCGGAGGGGGTTATTGAACTGAATGGGACTTGGCATCAGTTGAAGTAATGCTTCCATGTGTATTTTCACACAATATTTTTGTTATAGTTTAGTTGTGTAATCTTAACAAATAATACGTTTTTTTCTATATTTTTTGAAGTTATACCTTCATAAGTAATATCACTCGAAGTGCTGTTCTAGCCGGTAAATTCACGACTCGCGTAGCGAGGAGTGAATTTACCTTACCGGCTAGAACAGCACTTCGAGTGATATTTAGTGTGACTATTTCACGAATAAACACATTACATGATTTGAAAGGATAATTTAAATGACAGGAATTACGAAAAAGGGAAATATGTTTCAATGATTTCAAATATGTTTCAATTTTATGGTAATATAACTTCGTCGAAAAACAATAATAACAAGAACATTTATTACAAGCACAATCATTAAAGTTGTAGGAAGTTGTTTTCCAAGTCTTGCCCTTCCGTGGAAGTATTTGATATGGAAGATGTACAAGATGAATAAGCAGCGGAATTCGTCGATTCGAATGGATTGAACACACGTGTGCACTCATTAAAGTATTTTCCTGAATAATTTTTGATGTAACGTTCCACATTGTTTTGACAGCATATTCTTTGCACCCTTCACCATCTAATCTTCGTATATTAATTACCCAAAATATGTGTAAATTCCTCATTTGTAGTTTGTGCTGTCCATTTGTATTTTATTTCTTCACAAAATTCTTGAAATTGCTTCCACACGCTTTCTTTGTTCCTTTCGCTGTTTTTCGGCACTGAATTTTTAATATTATATTATGTTTCAGAGTTTTAAACATAACCAACGACGCATTATATTGATGCATACAAGCTATTTTGGAGGTAAAACAATTGCTACCGTTATCTTAAAAAGGTAAACAAAGGTTTTACAGCGATAAAAAAAGGTAAATAAACTGATGGCGAAAAACATCTGGGATTGGTTTAATTTGAATATATCTTTGCTTACCATTGGCTACTTACAACGCGGACAGACATGAGTGAAATAGTTGGTGTAATTTATTTTCATTGCCGATTTTTAATTATTTAGCGCTGTTTCGTTGCGAGAATGCTGCTGCACTATATTTTCCAAAATCAGAGAACGAGCGATTATGTAGGTCTTCTCTTCTTAATAATGTAAAGGTAATAAAATTCTTGCTTTGATAAGGGCGTAATGAAAGAAAAAAATAATAACCTGTATTTCTATTACATGATTCGTGTAAGCCATATGTGATACAATCGCAAAATAAAGATTCATATTGACATGTTCATTTACACCAGTGTTATTGTAGATAATTATTCTGATCAAATCACTTAATGTCCGTATTTTATAATTAATGAACTTGAGAACTTTGAATACGTATCTACTTTAGTGCGTATCCGATGTTATATCTGTGGACTTGAATGTGAGTAGAATCCTATTCATCTGTTGTGTTTACTAGTGCTGCAAACTTATTATACAATGCTATTAAAGTTTCAAAAGTAGCCAAACGATGGTTTCTTTATCTGGTTCTGCCCCTTTGCTTTTCTGTCGGTTATCGTGGATCGTATGTGGAATGTGAATTGCGTGATTCTCCGTCAATTAGTTGACCGGCCACTTTTTTGATATCTAAATGGAGCATTGAGGGTAAAAAATAAAATAAAAATAATCAACAAAGTGAAACGTTCCATATTGAATCTCAGTTCTCTCGAATTTCATAACCCATTACTCTACGTGAAAAAATGAGGTCACGGAAGGTTTTCAAACGTGCTCCCGTTTCCGTGCAAATCATTCCATTGCATCTTTAATATAGTAGCTTACTTCCATTGATCATTTATTGAAATCATGCGCTCGTAAACGAATCATCAACTTCATATTTTTACCCATTCGCAATTCATACGCCGCGATCCTAATACGGTAGTTCCTTATGACGATAAAAAAGGGAAACTTGTAGATTGATTCAAAAGAAATGCAAGAGGTGCCGTTACGTGAGGATTATAAAATTTTCTGTTTGCTTTTTACTTTTGCAGCTTCTTTTATTTGTGTGTGTATTTGTCACTATTTCACGCCTAAATCGAGGGTACAGAGATTTCTGGTTTGGTCCGCTGGGAAAGTCCGGGGCCCGACCGCCCGAGCGCCAGCAGTCCGCGCGTCGGGTCGTCCATCCGTCCCCGGATCCGCGGCCATTTTTCACCGCGCTCTCCCGCGCGGGGGCAGCTCCGGCCGAGCGGGCAGCGCGGGCGTCAGATTTTTACGAATGTGACGTGCAACCTACTTTACCGCCATACATATTCATTACACGATTACCGAACGTCACAGCCGAAATGTATGCAACTGGCCTCCGACCAGCGTGCATCTTGATACCTGCGCCCTCCTGATTGCTAATCAACCCCGCATCCGGCGCACCCCCGCTACCCGCCATCCCCCGTTCCCCGTCCCTGCGTCCCCGCCGTCGCCCCGCCCCCTGGCGCCGACGCCGTCGCGCCGCCATGCTAATGTTAAGTGAATATTACGTCATTGCGCCGCGGTGGGCAGTGCCTTGCCGCTGTTCCGCCGCGCCGTGCGTGTCCCCGCGCGCGGAATCGGCCGAGTATATTGCGCCTGATTAGCCCCTTGCACCCCAATTAATCACGCCGCAGCCGCGTTGCGCGGACTGCCGAGGGCGGGGACTCCCCGAGTGTGTGTTTCTGGGACAGGAAGACCGAGGGGGTTCCGAGAATCCATCACCAACTGTAAGGAATTACAAAGGAGTGAAATTGTCATTTTCAAAACAATTTGCATTTGCAATTAAAAATTACGTGTTTCTTCGTATCTGAATTTTAAAGTCGTGTAGCAACAAACAAATGAAAATCTTCGTTGGTGAATAAATGGTTGAAATTGGATGTATTCTCAAATATGATTTGATTGAAATAATGTATTATTGAGAATAATCATTAGTGAATGTACAAAAAAGGAAAGGATGAACAACTTCAGAATATTTTCTTCAAATAAAAATCTATAAAACTGTTCTTCCACGTGATGATTGAAGCTATGTAATACAACTCTGTATTACACGTTCGTAAAGCGTTCGTCAACAAGTAAAACTGAGTTCTCCTATCATGAAAATTGTCTTACGAAATAATTGCATTTTTCTTTCCTTTAAAATTATGTTTTCATTGTAAGTAAAAGTTCAAAAATATTTTGTGGATTTCGTATTATAAAATGAGAAATATTAATTTTAATCTCCTGAAGTATCGATTATGAATAACAATTTGGACGAAAAAAAAGTTGTGACCTGCTGTTGTGGAACACGTGTTGCTTTCAGAAAAAGAGAACAAGATATTCCTTGAATATTTATGAGTTATGCATTATTCACTTCCTTCCAGACGTTAAGAAGGAAACCCTGACGCTTTTTTCTGGCAATTAAGCGACAAATATTTACGTAAAACAACTCCTGATAATTAAAACGAGATAGGAAAAAGCACGAATCAATCATGATATGCGTCGTGTCCGTGCCACCATGTCCCGGCCTGCTTCTTTTCCCGCGATTACTCTCGCATTAGAGTACATAACCGTACGGAAATGTAAAATAGAATCCAGGCTAATAGAAATTAATTGAAATATTTTTTGCGGGTTTAAGCGTGAATCATTGACAATTTTCCGTCGCTCTCGTAATAAATCTTCGCCATAAATTTGGGGCGGAATTTTTGCAGCGGTGCGTCCAAGCGTGAAAAATGGCCGACACCGCACCGCCACACCGCCCGGCGGTTCGTTGGGTTATCACGCGGCTGCCGACACTATCGTGTTCAGCGCCCGCCAGATTCTTATCTGCAGTTTGAGCGATGACCGGCCGGTCAGTAGTCGCCGGGTAGGCGGATCCCGTGCAGTTTAAAATGGAAAAAAGTAGGGAAAAAATCTCGCTCGCGTGGAGGAATGGAGTCAGCGGTGCTATTCAGGTAGCTGGGAATGTGGGGTGGAAATAGGGTCGTCAAACTAACTACTTTTCGTTTTGTCAAAAATAGTGTGCGATTGGTTTCTTTTACGATTTGATGTACGAACGATTTTTTCTTTAAGAACTGTTAAAAAGGCGTCAATAGAAAAACTATGTGCGAAATTTGACGAAGAGTAAGTAAAACAAAAGAACACGTAACAATACATTGTGTAACATTAATTATTATTAATTAGAAGTTGAGTTTTGATTGGTTGAGTTGCTATTTTATTACTGATGTATTTTCCGTGCAACACAAATACTTTTTCATTTTGCCTAGATGCTTCTTAGCTGCGTCTTTTGAGAATGTCACTTTTGTGGGGATATTATTCTTTTTTTGTTATCGAGTCAGGTAATTTGGAAATTGAAATCACGTAGTATAATCGTACGCAATTCATACTAATAGATTGCAAACGTATTTTTTAATGGAGATCAATCATATACGTGTATAAGGGAATAAGTATTTGACGCCGGATAAAACTGACAAATAACGTGTGAATTCGTTATTTCACGTTTTTGATGGTGTTCCTTAGAAAAAATTAGATTTCATTGCGATATAATTCTCTATATAAAATATCAGTTCAGAGCGACATGAAAAAGTTAGTACCGGCTCATGCCATAAATCGATTATTAGTGTTTATGGGTAGGCTTCTAGACCTTTCTATCGTTGTGTTCCAAACTTTACTTTTCACGTCAGTTTTCAATGTATGCCTTTTTAATAATTTGAAGTACTGTTTCAGTAAATTTAATTTTTCTCTCTTTGCTTTGCATGTGCATCATGTGGAAGAGTTTTCCAAAGTTTTGTTAGACGTAAAAGAATTTTTTTAGTATCAGATCCCGAAAGTATAGATCGTTTACTGCACCCAGTGTTGCACGGCTCTAGCCGCCGCACCCGCGTCCGTGTGTTGACGAACACTGGACAAACATGTCGAATAATACGGCAGCCCGCGCCCGCGGGGGTAATGGAATACAAATAGAAACATAATTAGCCCGGAGAATTCAGGGATCGCGGCCCGCCCCGCCCCGCCCCGCCCCCCCTACCGGCCCGCGGCGCGGTCCACTCCACCGCCGCCCCCTCGCCACTGACGCTAAACGCTCTCGCGAATATTTAATGGGCGGCAAACAGCTGCAGAGGGGCTGCTCAAAGGCAGGGGGAGGGAAGGGGCGGCGTGGCGCGACGGTCGCCTGACCTCGCTGGCGAGTGCATGTCCAGCTCCACCTCCACTCGGGCGGTGCGCGGCGGCCACGCCAAGGCGATGGTAACTGCTTGGCTGTGCGGGAGACGCCGCGTCCAAGCGGAGGTGCCAACGTCTCCGCCGTCATCCTGCGACCTTCCTCAGGGCGAAATGCATTTAAATTTACCGAAAATGCTTTTCGCCCTGAGGAAGGTCGCAGAATGACGGCCGAAACGTTGGCACCAGTGCTGAGGACGCGGCGTCTCCCAGACAGCCAAGTAGTTACTGACTATAGCAGCGGAAGCCTGCGTTCCGGCTAAGGAGAAGACTAAACACAGGGCAACGATAGATGTGCTGGGCAAGCTTAGGTACGCGTGATTGCCCAGGATAACGAAGTATGCGTCTGGGGTTGATAACGTCGAAGAATAGTGACGATGAAGGACGAACATGTTGACGAGGGAATACGTCATGTGAATTCATGTGCATTTGACCTGGGGTTGGAAATAATGCCAAGGAAGGGGTTGGAAATAATAAAAAGGCATTACGAGTGTGTGAGAAATGTAACATTGTTGTAGATGGGAATTAAAGAAGTTCGTGTTGGTTTTGGTGAAAGAATCAATAGCTTAAAAATCAAAAAAAGATAATTTCGGTGAGAGATTAATTCTCAAGGAGATACTCCGGAAATAATATTAAGAACGATTAAGCTAATCATTCAGTAATGTAATGACTGCCCAATGAATTAGCATATACCTGAAGAGCAGTGAAAACCTGTAGTAGTTGTGTATTATTTATTCGCTTGCTTATGAAATGTGCTGATATTTAAAAAAAAATATTTCATTAATAACTGTTGTGATCGTATGTTTTCATAAGATAAATAGAAAATATAACCTCAATGCTCTAAAAAGATGTACTAAAAGGATATTTAAAATTCTGTTCCTGACACTTTTCTTTTACTGCGGGTGGTGGGGGAGTAGAAGGCGAGCGGTGAGAGCGAGGCAGGGTGGGCAGTGTGCGGCGAGTGGCCGGCAGCACTTCAAGGAACGGCGTCATGACCGTTCGCTGTGCAAGTCCGCGCGGCGCCTCCTGCGGCGGTCCTCATTCAGACGAAAGGTCAGCGGTGTCGCGGTGCCGGCGCGGTTGGTCCCCCTGGAGGGAGTCGTCACCGCCTTGCAAATGCTAGCCCTAGGTGAGGTCGGTGGAATTGGACCGTGCCCCAAGACATTTCGCAGCTTCTGTTCGCCAAGGTTCAAGTTCCATCATTTGGGCCATTTACCATTTCCGGTTTGGTTTTGTAAGAGAGCTTAAATGTGGACGTTTCGTGACTGCAGAATTTATTCATTCCTTACAAACTATAGTTTAATCTAATACGAAAACGAAATGAGGATCCTGCAAGTGCAGGTACGTGGCCGATCTGTCCCTTTAACTCACAAGTAAAATCGAACGGCATGCAATCACGCTATACCTTTTCTGGAGGGGGGGTAGGAGTGCCTTTCTGGACACGTTTTGGGCCCGCTTTCTATTCATGATGTCACGTCAGAAGAATATGTAACTTTCAAAAATACCTCGGAATTTAGGGAACTGACAGTGTCTAACAACCGTAGTAGAAATATCAGGAACCTTCAAAGCATACGATTTCATTTAATGCTTTGCGAGCAGCTATTGGAAGAAATTTTCGTAAGGTTAGATCACTGCAGCGCCTGCTACGCGCTTACGTTAGAGGGCTGAAACAACACATGCATACGTTCAAAATTACTGCCTTGTTTATGATAATGTAAGACCTTTAAAATAGGGTAGTGCGGGCGCACTTCTTTTCTTTGGAGAAATCAGTCTCGCCGGAATGTGTCGAGGGACGTCCTCCGACATCAGCGGCACGGGGCGAATGGGCGTGGGGACTGCATCCTCCTGCGCGGCGACTTCTCTCTGGGCCGTGATCAATATTGTTTACTTCACAATGGTCCTGACATGTACACGGAATCAGCTTCTCTCACCGTCGTCACCTGTGACTCGCATCCCTCAGAAGCTTCCACACAGCCGCGTCACTATCTCACCCCGCCGCCGCCGTCTCCATGCCGGCGCCGTCACCCCCATCGCCACCATCGCCACCACTGTTACAAAACACCGCCACCTCCACCACTACCACAACCATCACCATCACCACCACAACCATCACCACCACCACTACTGCCACCACCACCACCACTACCACCACCACCACCACCACCACCACTATTACCACCACCGCTACCACCTACACCGCAACCATCTCTACCACTCTACTATTACCACCACCACCACCACCGCCATCACCACCATCATCACTATCAGCACTACCACCACCACCACCACCACCACCACCACCGCCGCCGCCGCCGCCTTCCACCATCACCCTCACCACCTCCGGTTTCAAGTGCTTTGCGTCCGCCGCGCCACTACCACTACCACTACCACCTAACCCCACCGCCGTCACCGTCTCCATTAACACCCCTGTTATGAGCAACGTTACCAGCGCCGCAGTTTCTAATGCCACTGCCTTCGCCACCTTCGCCGGCGATGCCACGCGAGCACGTAGCCAGCCGCCGCGGCTGCCTGCGATCTCCCCAGCGACGCGCATGGCAGGTCGGGGCTGCGGCGCGGCGGCGGCGGCTGGGTCGAAGGCGGCGGCGCACGGGCTTTCTTCCGCGCGCCCTCACTCAATTTATGCGACGCGTTACCGGAACTTGATGCCTCCCCTCCCTCGTGTCGCGTCACTCCGCCTCGGCTCGGCTCACCTCCCCTCATCTGGCCTCGCCTCACCACGCCTCACCATGCCCCGCCTCGCCGCCGCTTCTCCGCGATATTACGGCGGCTCAAAGGATCTGCGGGTGCGGTTCCGCACCGCCGCTGCACCGCCGCCGTCCCCCCTGCCGTGCCACCGCCCCGCCCACGCCCACGCCACGCTCTCCCCTCCCTCCCCCCGCCGACGCCCCCTCATCGCAAGCTCCAACCTCCATCTAATGCAAGTTATGACAGCCAACTGACTTGCTAGTATGAGCCCCGATTTTGTACTGGCTGCACCTGCAGCGTGTTGGTCCCGTGAATATGAAATGCTTACGTGTACAACTGCAACTACTTTTGTAAATTATTTATTGAAACTTGTTTTATCATTCATTTTCTTATTTTAAAAAAACATAACCGTTAGTTATGTATTTTTATTTGCAAATTTCGTAACTCGTATGAATCCTACGAGGTAGCATTTTTTTGTATTCGGAATTTTAACCGGCCTTGAAAAATGTAATATTTTAATATTACAGCAGGAAGTACACTATCGCGTTTATCTGGCATATTTTGTTCCTAAGAATTTATATAAATATTCCAATTTGCTCTCAATCACTGCTTCCAATAATACTGTAATGTTTCCAATTGCGCAAAGTATTACGTTTGATGTATTCGTGAGCCAAGAAAATGAGTTCGTGCGCACCAAGACACTAATTTATTTTCTATATAAGGTCGCAAATTCATCTTTGTGGATTGCAAATTACAGGAAAAATGATGGCTTAATGGGTTTGAAATTTCCACCAGCACTGACTTATTTAGTGATTTTTGTTATTTTAGTTTCTTTAGTTATTTCAAAGATATAAATTACGAACGATGTTCGTTTCAGTAACCACTATTCTAGGTTCATTCTATATTCGCAGGTATTCTGATATCCCTGAAATAATTCTCCATGTACCGTGAAGCGTATTTGAAAATCAACATTCATCGTTTCTCCACTACGATTGACGCAACTTGTCTGCACAGAGTAAACATCATTTCCGCGCAATTTTGCGCCGAATTTTTCTGTTCCGCGGAATATTGTACAACTCTGTCCACGTTTGTATCGTAGTTTTTTAAATTTCATCTGGATGTTCGGGCGTCATTTTGCGCTTTTTCGGAGCGACCGCGCAATTTCGACATGCAGCAGCGTTCATCGCCCGTGTAACCGCCCGTCCGCGCGGTCGTCTAACAGCTCATTTTTTAAACATGTCCCCGGCCCCGCCCCGCCCCGTCCCGACGCGTCGCCCGGGCGGCGCGACGCCACGCGACGCGACGCGACTCGGAGCGATGCGATGTCCGCCCGCGGCGGCGACGTCGTCGCGCTCTATGGTCCCCCGCAGAACGCGCTTGTGAAGAGCGGCGGCAATGCGAGAGCACAACGCCGCCATTACTGCCGCTAGTCATATTAATTATTACTTTTCTTCTTTGTACTATAGCCTGGGAAAGTATTGGAATCGCCTCAACAACACAGTTACGGGTAATACGGTTATGTTAAGTCCGATTTTAAGATACGTTTGAGCTGTTACTTCTCTTCTTTTCCTACTTTCTTCTTGTATCTGTTTTCCCCGTCTGTTTAGTTCTTGTTCTTCTTCAAATTAGTCTTTGACTCTTCGAGTTCAATCCTTTGGTGTTCTTCCTTCTATTGGTGTTGTTAGTACTAACTTCGTCCACGTTTTAGAATACGGCAAAGAATGTGTTCTCCTGAGAGTGAAACGTGCAGTGTACATGGAAATAAGTTTGTTGTTCGAAGTGGCTCTCCCCAAAATTTGACTGGTCAACTACTGTGGTGTGTGTGTGTGCGAAGTGGGTGCTTCAAGGCCGAGGATGGACGCAAATTGCGAGACGAGACGGGGGCCGGGGCCGTGTGTGGCGTCATCAGAGGGAGGCTCGTCCAGCCGGGGGCCGGGGAGAGAAGGGCGGGCGGTCGGCGGGCGGACTGCTCCAGCAATCACAATCACATTACAACGCCGACACGCTCAGTCCATCGGCGCGGGCGTGCGCGCGCGCGCAAGCGGCCCGTCACCAGCTGCCGATATGGGGTCGTGTCGCCAGTGCGCCCCGCCGCCGCCGCCACCGCCACCGCCGCCGCCAGCGTGTCCGACACGGCCGCACATGCACTGGCGGCGATGGCGGTGGAGGCAATGGGGCCCAGCTGCTCGGGGGCGGGAAGGCGCGGCGCGGCGCGGCGTGGCGTGGCGCGCCGTGGCCGGGTGCGTGGGGTTGTGGGCGGGGCGGGATGGCTCATATGCATATGCCCGGCCGCGCCAGCCGTCACCCGCCCGCCCGCTCGCCGCAGGCCCTTAATGACCGTGTCGCAACCTGAGGCTGAGGTGGTCGGCCGTTGCACCTGCGTGGCAAAGCCACCGACCTGCCGTCTGGAGGGATCACTGGCAGATCTGTTCTTAGTACTCTCCTTTCCAACGATTACTCGCAAACATTATTAGTCATTAAACAGTTCCGATCGCAACTATTAATTTCTCTCTTATTAAATCCGGCTCCGTATTCGCTTAACTTTACTACTCCAGTTTCATGCCTGTTTCGTCTACTGATTCCATTCCTGATTATTCTTCGTTCCTGACTATTCGCGTTTTAAATTATAAGTGTTGAAAATTGAAGATATTCAAAAGAACCAATTCGTAACAAAAAGTCAGCATAATATATCGTAGCAGAATAATATGTTTTAATGGCATAGTGTGACGGTTTATTGAACCTGCAATTTTTATTCTTCTAGTTTCACACTATTCTGGTATACTGAATTGGTATACTGGTACACTTTATTTCTGTTGTTCTTGCAAGAATTTATTTCCGTAAGACCAACGAAGGCTTTCAGTCGGAGTGTTTATTGTAGTGACAATGTAGAAAAGTTACAAACTCTTAAATTTGAAAATCGGAAAAAGGTATGTTTTAATTCTCTAACACAGATCTCCGATTTTTTTTAAATCAATGTTGCTAGAAATAGGTTTTGTTTTGATATAAAATTACATGGCTGTGTGTAAATACTGGATAGTGATCAGTGCAGTAAACTGAAAATGAACCTAGCAGTTTCATGGCTAACAGTTTCATAGCTTCGTTTTGCGGTTGGTTGGTAGTGATTGCGAGAAAACGAATCGTGCAAGTGGAAGCCCCTGCCCGCGTCGGAATTCCCGGCCGTGGGGCCGCGCGTTCGTGTCCCGTGCGTGTTCCGTGCTCGCGCTCGCCGACGGCATGACACGCCTCCGCGTATAGTGACAGCCGCCGCCGGCTCCGCGCTCGGGCGCGCATGTGCAGGTGGGTGGCGGGTGCGCCTTCGTGAGCTTCGCGGTGCATCGCGTGCGTCTTCTTTGTACTGCTGCAGTGCGCTCGTATCGCGTTCCCAGCCTGCGTCGCATTGTTGGAGAAGTGGGTGTGGGGGCTGTGGTGGAATTATTTTTGCTCGCGGTTGCCGGTCTGATAAGAATGAAAGCGAGAGACGAAACCGTATGTAATTGAAAGATACTTTCCGGGTAATTTATGAATAGTCATGGAAATATTGTGTGTGTTTTATTTTTTGTGTTGATCTATTCACTGTATTGAAGTGCTTTCATTCTTTTACATGTTTTTAAGCTTTCAAGTATTACAATTAATATAGGTTGTCTCAGAATAGATGTTACATACTTTTAGGACATGTAAAGGGATCGAAGATGATCACTTTTTGCCCTTTGCGTGTTATATAGCGGAAAATTTCAACGGCATTGCCCGTGTTACGTTTGCCTCTCATGGTTAGAACACCCCGTATGCTTGTCTGCAGACACATAAAATATTTGAACGTGACCTGGCGAACACTTGTGTGCGTAGGTAGTTCCCAAACAATCTGGGACAGAAGACACATATACAGCTCCGGAATATGAAATTTCTTACTTCATATTCTTTGGCAAAAAGTGATCATTTTTCACTACTCCACTTACCCTAGAAGTTTGTAATAATTATTCTGAGATTCTATACGCGTAGTGTTTTCGTTTTTATAGTTATTGATTTGTTTTTGCAATCCAGCTATTCCATCTTTTTTATTATGAATCCAAATGTTATATGATCATGTCCTTTCTCTTTCATTGAATCAGGCTGAGAGTGTCCGAATGTCTGCATTTGTCCGCTTCTCCAATGCGCCATCTCTATCCCACTCCAGAGATAGTACGCGCTTAGCGGCCGCCGTGGGGAGGGGGGCGATGGATCGCGAAGTGTCTATGATGGCAGGGGGCGGGCGCGCGAGAAGCCATGAGACGAGGTGGCCGGGTGGGCGAACGCCCGCCGGGGGAGGTGGCATTGTTTAAAGAGATTGTACGCGATTTAATGGGAGTAGCGGCTATTGACTTGATGGGATGGCGGCCGGGAGATCGAAAAAGGGAATTGTCTCACTCTTTTACTGAAACTGCGCTATTCTTCCGAACATTTAGCTCACCAGATGTTCTTATTAAGATTGCCGAGAGGCGAGAGCAGCCAGGGATGCGGGTCCTGCAGAGGGCGGCGAGCGAGACGACGCGGAGCTGCGTGGCGGGGGCGGGGCGGGGCGGGGCGGGGCGCGAGGTGCTATTAAGTGCGGGCTTTTACAAGGAGGACTTTTACACCCTCCCCCGGCGTGCCCGTTCTATAAACTTGCACATTTTAACTATAAACGGCCAAATAAAATGAAGCGTTTTTTTCCCTTTCTTTTTACTTTCCTTGCCGTAATAGAAGATCCCATTAAAACACAGAAGAATGTGCGGGGATAAAAATGCGAATAACGTAATTTTCTCTCGAACATGAAGAGGATTGTCTTCTCATTTCAATGGATCGCGTTTCTTCCGCTTGCTTTCTCTCTTCTGCAGCGGGGACATCAATAACCACGGGAGAAGAAGTGCTCCGGCATATTTGCGAGATTAAAATTGAGGAAACCCCTGAGACGACTTGGAAGATTGGTTTACGCCCTGTTTTCTTCCTGAGAGTGCACTGAATTAACTCATCCACTCCATTGTCTCAAGTCGCGAAATGTTACATTTTTGCGAACTTGTATTCATCTGGGAATGTTCCTTCAGAAGTTTGCAATTCAAGTGATTTTCTTCCATATCTACGCGGATACGTATTCTTCAATTTTCTAATTCTATACGTTGAGGCAAGTAATCCTTTTTGGAAAAATTTACTTTTTGAACAACTGCGGTAACAAAATATTAATGAAAAGAAAAAATGATAATTACTTACAAATAGTGATTCGTTCATTTAAGTTCACAGATAGGTAGATGTAGATGCCGTGAGCCTCTCTGATTATGAGCGATGTTTTATTTTGTGCGTTATTTAAAGCAGTACGTGTCATATTGAAATATTTTTCAGAACGCGCCATAATAATGATTTGTATTGACTGAAAACGCAGCGTTTTATTGGCCATGTTAAATGACACACAAAACTTCTTGTGTATGAATTGTCAGATCCCATTACATACAGAGAGAATATATCGGTGTTTCTCCTTCAAAGGAACGCTTCCTCTTCGGAGGTTATCAGAGGAAGTCCTCTTCTTCCGTAAAAATGGCGGAGGAAAGCGCGTGGCGTGGGAGAGGGAGGGGGGTGCAGCGCAGCGCAGCGGGTGCCACGCGCCTGTTGCAAGGGTCGGGGCGTAATTAGATGAAGGCAATGCATTATTAAGCGTGGTCGCCCGCCATTGGCGCCGGAGATCCGCCGCTAATGGATATTAATGTAGCCGGTAATAAGTCCTGACTGACAGGGCAGCCGCGAACGACTCACCTGCGCCGCCCCGCCCGCCACAGCCCCCCCCACTACCCCTCCCTGCACCGCCTCCGCCCCATCAGTTTGTGCTCTGGAAATCTCCATTTCCCTGCCTCTCTGCTACTCGTACTACCCATCTCGATTCTCTGCTTTAATTCGCTCTCCCTTCCTGGTGCTCTTCTCGCTCATAAAGACTTCTCTTTTGTGATGCTTGTTTTTCTTCCTTTCTTTGTACTCTTTTTTTCTTCTGTTATTCTTTGCTTCGTTTGCTCTTCAGATGTTGGGTGGTATATGAAATCGTTTTCTCTCGCCTTCCTCTAAGGATGTTATCCAACAACTCTGTCGTTGTATATCGCCTTGTTTCCTTCATCTGTCTTCTTTTTTTTTTCTAATTTCCTCCTGTTCTACAACTAATCTAGACACTACAAATTGTACCTTGACCTCATGACATGCACGAACAAATAATGCATTTCCGTCGTGTATATTCGTACCTCCTCTGTTTATTCTGGGTTCTATTTGTTATTTTTGTTGCATTTGTAACCACACGGGCCCGTCCCTGACATATACACCGCTCGTACTTCCAGGTTGTGGCTTATGCAGACAGACCATGAATAGTTAACATTGGGAAATGGAATTTTATATTAAACAAGGTTGATGCTTCATTGTAGATTTTTATTTTGTACTAGACACGTCTCTCTACGTTTCAACTCATGAAAACGAAATTCTTTTTCGTCAGCGTAATAAATTGGGTCGTTATTTTTTTAGCTGTTTGTAAAATGAGTTTGTTTTGTTTACATGATGTCTTATCCAGAAAAGTGGAATATGCCTCAGATAAAGTTCTTCGAATATTTATTTATTCATCTTTAAAATTAGTTTATGAGAACCACCAATATTTTGGTGAACCTTATATTTTAAATATTTTTTAAAAAATTGTCCAAGAGAAGTTATTTATTTCCATGTCATGATCCTTTCTTCATAAATTTCGTAAATATAATTTGTTAATGTTCTCAGGGTTGGAGAGTTGTTCCTGTTATTGAAAATTTCAATTAAGTAGGGACATGCGACGTTTTCGTTAAGATGAACAGTATGACCAACATATGACGTAAACTTTCGGGACTTCTTGGCTTTCGATTGTGTTGTTAGACACGGCACGCTCAAGAGATGTTGACGGCATCAGATCAGTGCTCTAATTATTCATTACGCGCAGTGCTAAAGGCCAGGGGCTGTTAAAGAGGTGCGACTTGGCCAAAAGAGCTTGGCACCACAAATGTCCAATGAGTTACAATTGCTCCGCCTCGCCCATTGGCTTGGAGATCTGATGGTGTTCCTCAACATCACTAGACTTTTCTCGTTTCCTTCTCAAGTCTACATCATAGTCACTCCCCGAAAGTTGCGTACACGGTCTCCTTCAACGCACTTACTAGTTACGCTCCCATTGTCCTGGTCATCTTTCCTGCCCTCACTGGCCTCATAGCAGTCATTCCTCTTCCCCTCATGATTCTGGTAGTTTTCTCTCGCCCTCGCTGTCCTTCCCATCAGAACAGTCATCGTCATCCTCTTTACCCTAACCCACCGCGCAGCCCTCGCCGCTCTTCCGACGTGGCCACCCATGTCTTCTTCGCCACTTCCGCCGTCGCTTCCTCCTCCTCCTCCTCCCACGCCGGCCGCCCCCTGGCTGCCCGGCGGCGCTCAAGAAACAAAAGAAGCGCTCCGACGGTGCCGGCGCCCGAGGGAGGGGAAGAGAGCCGGGGAGGGGAGGGGAGGGAAGAAGGGCCGGCGAAGATGAAGGCGCTCGCAGCGGGGAGGAGCAGGAGGAAGGAGAAGAAGAAGAAGAAAAAAGATTTTTTAAACATGTAGACATCCGAAACAAAACGACGCTCCCTGGAATTCCAAATTGCTTTTTCTGTTTCGACAAACGCCGCGGGAGAGGGGCGCGCAGCGAGTCGGCGGAGTGGAACGGAGGAGGGCGGGGACTGCGGAGCGGGCGGCGGACGGGGTGGAAGGAGACGCGGGGGCCGGAGAGGGGCACAGCGTCTTGAAGAATGATGGGGCAAATCGTGGAGGATTCCAACCGGTAGGTTACCTCCCGTTTCGGCCCATCTGTCTAGGTACTAGCCGCATTCCGTGGTCTAGATTGACATACCATGGATCACTACAAGTAGATCAGTGCTTCCCGCAGTTCCAAACGTACTCTGCCGATTCTTATTTTAGCACTTTATACGTCGCCATCGCTCTCTGTGGCGGATGCGTGGAGCTGGTTGGTGGTAACGACACATGTGTTCGGTGTGTTACCATGCCGACGCTGATTACCATGACAACCGTTTTCTGACGCCCGACATGCACACACGACAGCGATAAAGTGCGAAAATAAGAATCGACAGAATACGTTTGTAACGGTGGGAAGTACAGCTCTACTGGTAGTAATCCATAATATGTGGATCAAGACTACAGTATGCGGCTAATAGAAGGATGGGCCGAAACGGGAGGTAACAGCTAGGAACATGAAATGCATCCTGCGGAAGTGTGACGGGATGGGGCCGGGTGGGACGAAAGGGCATGAAGCAGAGCGACCTAAGAGCAGCGAAGGGAATGCAGGAGGAAGAAGCGCCAGACTCCGGTGTGCGTGGCGATGGAAGGGAGAATTATGAGCACGTTTATCTCTTTTTATTATTTCCCAGAAGAGCCGTCGATCTGCCTGGCGACGTTCGCGCGTGGCTTTTGCTACGAATTGCATTAAGTTTAAGTACGGGAGAAGGACCTGCATTTCCTCGAAAAGTATGAATCTGGCTTCCTTAATTCATTTCCTCTCATTTTTTTGGTGATTCACGTATTATTTCCTGAACTTAATGTTGAATGTTATTGTCAGAAATGTCGAAAATTATACTACAAAATATACTCAAATGGTATTTGCATATCAACGACATAATGCAATTTAAGATCAGCGCAGCATCGCACCGGGAGAGGTAGCTCAGGGCATCAATTGATACCAATGATATCTCTGACCAAGAAGTCTTAAGTTCGAGTCCCGAAGGTGGCAGGATTTTCGACATTAGCTACATCGAGTTCTGTCGCTGTCTGGAGGAGACTTCTTACGGCTGGCTGCTCTGATCAGTAGTTTTCAGTGGTTTCTCCGTTCAATACCAGATGAATGCCGGAGCAGTACAAACGGGTCACGGAGCGCGTGCTTCACATTCCTTGTGCTATTCTACCCCCTGCTTATTAACACTTACACTTACATGCATTACACTACTACACATGTCAGGAGACCGATCAGAAGTTTAGAGCTTGTCCCGGCTGGGGGGGGGGACTGCCCCGCTAGTGGGAGATACCTAGTTGAGGAAATACCTGATAGTCGATGGTAGGTTAGCGCAGGATCTCACCTCCAGCGGGAGAAAATCAACGCCACCTCCAGCGATTAAAACAAGCACTAAACGTGTGAGACAAATGACTATTAGCAGTTGATGCGCCCTGAATCACCAATCAACCAACCAAAAACGCAGCGTTCCTCTGTGAAAAAGGAACGTAACGAGCGAGCGACTTCATCAAAGCTTTTAGATGGTCGTAGCGCGTTCCTTTCCGTATCAAGTTCGCTTCCTCTAATAAATAATGATAATAATAATAATAATAATAATAATAATAATAATAATAATAATAATAATAATGTCTGTGCCGGTCCTGATAGCCGAGATCATTAAGACAGTACGCGATCTCGGGCGGAAGTATCGCGGGTTCGAATCCCGCCTCCAGCGTGTTTGTGTATGTCTGTATGTTTGTGTCGTTTATTCACCCTTCATGATCATCATCATCATCCATCCCCTCAGGATTAACAACCCTGGGAGAAAAAAAATCGCATTCAAGTTAATGCTGATCCCCTGACGAATCACATGCACCTGCCACCAAGATAAAATAACGCTGTCCCGGAAAGTGCAGGTGTCTGTCTGCGCGGACCGAGACGGCCAATTCGCGATCAAAAAAAATGTTTGTATTTGATATTTTAAGATCGTATTAATCTGACTTGCCAGCTTGCGGTGTTCCCAGGACTGGGCTCTGTTTTTTATTTATTATCCACGCCTGGAAATTAGGAGACATGTGGGCAGCATGACGTATTCCCTTCACTGCGGCTAGCATACTTGGCCTGCCTGAACTTTTTCTTTCGTCACACCGCTTTAGAAACCGAAACTGTTAGTATTAGAAAGCCAGAACTCCACTTTTTCCCGGGCCAAGAATCGAACCCAAGACCATCTTACTGGAAACTAGCACGCTGTCCATGATTCACCCGAGGGACCATAATAATAACTTTATAATGTAGTAGTAATAATATCTTTATAATAATAATTATTATTATTATTGTTATTATAAGAAGAAGGAGTAATAATCAAAAGAGGAAGCATGTGTGCGTTGGAATTTTTCCGAAGATTAACGGGGTCGCGTGTCGAAGTCTGAATGGGCGGGCAGAAAGGGTAAGGCGAGTAGGTCAGTTGAAGCCATTAGTGGATTAAAATTCACGCAGTTATCATTTCCCGGTATCAGCCAGTTTTTTTTTATAAAATATTTATAAGTAACGTTTACGAAATAGTTAACCGACGATATTATGTAGAGAAGTGTTTTTAGTTGACATTGTGAATTAACGTATGAAGCAAAATCTCCCCTAGATCCTGTAATTCTTTGAAATAAATGTATAATTATACCTTCTGAAACTTGTCCAGTCTTCTTAACGGATGGAAAATAGTACGTGACCCTCAACCATTCGTAATAATTCTTAATTTTGCTGCAGTGCGCTGTTTATTTCGTAATATTTAATGCTACCCTTGCCTGAGAAAGTTTGGAGCCCCCGTGCTTTACAGCCCTCGTTGCCGCGGCCGCCACTTCCACTTGCTTTACTGCTTGGCGTTCACGTGTTTTATGGGATTTTAATGAGACGCGTTGCCCTCGTGGGCAGAATGGGCGGGCGTGGGATGGGGGCAATGAGGGGGAGCAGTGGGGAGGGCGGAGTCTGTGATGAGGCCGCCACTGTGAGGATCGGAAAATACTTAAAAGCACTGCAAAGAACTAGGGATGTAATGCTGTCCGTTGGTTTTGAGACTAGACGATGCTGGTATTTTTGTGTTAATAAGTAGAGAGTAATTCAGTAGTTATGTTATTTTACAAAAAAATATCCATTTAGCCAGATGAGTAAATGAATGCACTGTCTTTGAGAATATATATAATCTATCTTACGTAAATTATGTATTTTATATTTTATTTCAGATATAACATCTATCTGTTCTAATATATGTATGTAAGGAATATGATATATTTCATAAAAAATATTTTATTTTTGATAATTTGTTATAGTTTTACATTAGTGTAGTTATCGATGTTCATTATTAATATGAATTTAGTGCTATTGGTTTACAAGTATTGTTTCTCGCAAATTTTCGAGCCGATTTGACTGCTATTTGGCGCTTACAATATTTGCATCTGCAACAGTAATCAAGAGAATCGGTATTTCTATGAGCCAGATTCTGCCCTCGGGCAAGGGCGCTCTCCAGTAATTGATCAGCGTGATCGCGGTGAGCGCGAGACGCCCTGCTGCGTAATTTTTCAACCTGCCCTTCGTGAGGGCCGACCGCTTGCGACCCCTTGTTAACGAGAGCAATACGGACGCAAATTGTAGGTCGCCGTCTCAGAGAAGATGTAATTTTGAATCTCATCAAATCATTTATCGTTACTTAACTCGTGAGGTGCCTTATCCGCTTTCATTCAAATTAGGAGCGGATTTTTTTTTTTCGTCGCGTGTACTCGGAAGCAAGCTTTTATCAAACGCAGTAATCATGTATTTCGGAAAATGGATTTTATTTTACGATATTTTAGCCTGTAATTACTTGCACGGTATCGATAATGTGATATGATCATTCGGGGTTTTTAAATTGTGCTTCTCCCCCGTATTTTTCTTCGGCTGTGTGCCGGAGATAAAACTCGTGTAATCGAGAACTAATCCTAAAAATGCCTTGGGTAGACGTATCAGCTCTGAAGCGCGGCGTTGAATTAAACGGAAGACATAAAAAGCTGGCTCCGAGGTCGGCGCCCTAACTCGTAGGACGTCGCCCAGGGTCAGCCCATTTCTCCTCGGGCGCCTGTGCCTGTCAGCGGCAGGGGCTTCGGCGGCCATCTTCTCTCTCTCGCTTCGGCTCATCCCTTTAACGGCTTCAAATATTAAACACCAATCCCACCTGGCGCATAGCTCTGATCGATTTCTGATAATTTCACAATAATATGTTCTTTGCCTGACGGTTCTCCCCGGGGACGGATAAAGCCATTTCGGGCGAGGGCTGCACAAAGGGGGGCCCGACCCCCTCTCCCCCTTTCCGTTCTCCCGGGAGTGTCCGCCATCGCGGATGTGGCACACGTGGCGAATTTCCCGTCGGGTTTCCTGGACGCTCCCACCCCCACCCCCGTCGTCGCCCCCCACTTCACGTCCATCTCGCCGCCCGCCTCTTCTCCCCGCAACGGGCGGCGGGTGCCGAATTGCGCCGTGTCCCCGAATGGCGACCGTCTGGTATCCTTCTGCAGCGCCAGGCGCCCGGTCTGCAAACGTGCATTAAAGCAATGCTACTGATGTGCACTAACTTCCCCGCAGCAGTAAACCTATTAGCCGTTTTTCGTGTTGCATTATGAGAGTCTAGGAGCTTAATGCAATCATATTGAGTTTTTTTGCTATGTAATATTTGAGCAGGAAAAATCGATATTTCAGAAAAAAGTTCAAACATGAAAGCTCTATTTTCACAAATGGGTCGACACATTGCCAAATATTAATCGGGACTTTGGGGATTACCGTCGCGTAGTTTTTTCAAGTTTGTACAAAAAAATGCTTGCCTTACATGCTTGTATAAAAAAATGCTTAACTTACATGCTTGTACAAAAAAGTGCTTAACGTACATGCTCTACCCTTCATTCTGCCGAAATGATCAACTTATTACAAACATCCTTTATGAATTCCTCGCCTTCTGTAATATCCACGATCCACTAACATGACCATCTATTTAATATTTAACACACATTATGTATTACTTGTTTAGATTTTTATTGAATGTAAAATGGAAGAGTGATAGTTTTAAGTTCATTTTCATCACTTGCATTTCCAAATGAATTAAAATTATTTGCGTTTTTTTTTACTGGGTACTTAATTTCACCTCATGACGAGTTCCACTCTAGCGGAAACTAAGCACCATCCCGTACTTTCGCGTAATTTCGTGAGGCGAGCGGGCCGTGCGGGAATTGACGTCAGAGGGCGTGGAGCAGCCCTTTCGGTGAGCGCGCTCCGCCTCGAGAGCGTTTTTGGCGCTGGCTCGGCGGGCGCGGGGGCGGTGCCAAATCGCCAGTGAACCGAGGAATCGTCGTCGCGTGGCGTGCGCCTCCGGCCCTTCTCCCCCTCCCCCACCCTTCCCCCTCTCTCTCACTCCTCGCCGCGCGTTCGCTTCTCAGAGCCAAGCGTAAACATTTGCTCTGGCGACGGCGGAGGGCGCCGATATGTTTACGAATATTCGGCGGCCGCTTTGTCGCTTCAGTGGATGCGATGCGCCGCGGGCCGCTCCGCTCCCTGGCCCCGCCCCGCATCCGCACCCGCCCAACTCGCCCGCCCGCCTACCCGCCGCCCGCTCGTCCTTCACGTCGAGGACGGCCCTGCGGCGTCGGCGCCCCCGCGCCACTGAATGCGCTCGGGAGGCGCTACTTGTGTCGGGGGCTTCTTGAGCTTCTAGGTAGAAGCGTGCGGCCACTTGGAAACAACTAGTAGGCGATACACATTTTATAGCGCTTCAGTGGGTGAAGAGGGAATTCACCTATATTATGGTATATAAATTAACTTGGATCGCACTTTGCGTTCACTATAATAATAATAATAATAATAATAATAATAATAATAATATGTATTACAATAGTATAATTTACAATAAGGGAATAATTTTATGATGTAATTCAATTTCAGAAACGTTTCCATAATACACGAAATCACTTGAGTAATGCGTATACATAATAAAAATAACATAACGTATTGCTTATGAAGAGTGATAATGATTGAGGGTGTTTTGATTATCACGTCAGTATTTTACCTGATTCGATTAATGTAAATTTATGAGATGGTGCTTATTGGTATCAACCAAGAGTATCAATAATGTATCATTCATTATATCAATGTATGTTCCGTTGCATATATTGAGTCTCCGAATGGTTTTATTGCACTAAATACGTGTTTGTTTGTTTTTTTGAACTCTTGCAAAAAGAGTTTTAAGCACGGATTTCATTTTACCTCAATACTTTAGAGAAGAGGATCAGACATTGAAAAATATGAATGCAAAGTTTGCTCTAATGTATTAGGCCATTGTGTTTAATGTAATGTACTACGTAGTGTGTGTTCATGTGTGTTGTATCGTATTTACGAAAATTATGAAAAATGATTTTGTATCGAATATAATGCGCATCATTGACAATGAAAGGTGCGGTATTTTCTGTAACTTTACCACATTGGATTTATCGTATGTATAACTGCTTTACTGTTAACTGTTCACGCTTTGATGAATCATCATAAGACGTTCTTCTTTGGTTGCCATCCGTATCGTATTTAACTAAAATCCCCAATAATAGGCCAGTGATAAATTAAATGAAGTTGAATTTGAAAACTCCACCAATCCATTGTGACGTAATAAACGAAAAACTGAAGTTCTATGGGACAGATTGGCACTCGAAACTAACCGCCATTGAATCTAATGCGCACTACGATTGAGGAACTGCATTTGTTAAAAAAAGATGCGCATTAAATTCGCCTAAATACGGTATTTTATGTGTGTATGTCAAGGATTCTTATGATTATTGTAAGTTGGAATGGAATGTTATATATTACTTTTATACTCCAATGAAATAGAACACAAAAGACGTGTTTTGTCATTTTAAATTCATTTCGAATGAAATAAACAAACCCCTTGGCAAAACCAAAGATGGCATAACTACAAATTGCGTTGTTCCTCGATTTCAAACCAGCACAGCTGCGTTGCGTTCCTTGATTTTTTTCTCACTAAAAGGCAAAGCAGCAAAGCTTATTATTTCATACTGCTGTTCCCTTGTTAACACTGAATGAGCCGCCTTCTCATTGAGAAGGGGCTGAATACCTCACTCGGCTGAATATTTCACAGTCGCCTGAAAAGCGCAGTGCACGGAAGGCTGCGCGTCCAAGCACCGCCCGCCCGCCCGCCCGCTTTCGGCGGTGGTGGCGGTGGCATTTCTGCCATCGGCACCGTCGCCGCCCTCTCCGCCAAATAACAAACGGATTCCATATTTCTCCTTTACACGCACATTTTCTCCGGAATTGCGGGGGCGCGCGTCCGGTGCCGCGCTGTTCATAAGGCGCCCGGGCAGTGGGCCTAAATACGCGGAGAGATGAGCGCAATAATGCACAAAAAACTACACCCTTGTGAACAAGAAAAGAGTACCTTTTATGTGGTGTAATGATGATTTTATAAAAATATATGTAAAAATTTTATTGAATCAAAGTCGCGTAGGCTTCAGTTTTTAAACAAGGGGGTCCAAAGAGGGCACGCTAAATATCAATAACCTTTGAGTTAGTTTTTGTCTTATTTGATAAATAAATATTTTTAAGTGAATTGCTCTCCATTCACGTTAATATGCACAACGTTGTGGATGCTGAAATATGTCATCACGTTTAATTTTCTTTAAAGGGGTGAGAAAGATTGCAGTCCCCTGAGATGTTCTTTGCAAGTTATAAAATAATACAATTTTCAATTGGAGTGGTTTATGACAACGTTATCGAAACCATATCTCAGCAAAATTATATTTCTTCATGAAACGACATGAAGAGGATTACTGACGAAGAGATGAAATATTTTGCACAGCACTTCACTGTGTGTTTAAATGAGAATAATGGTTATTAATGAAATGTGTTTCTCACTCACCGTAAAAAAAATATGTTGAAAGTGAAAGAGGACTGTAAAAAAGTTAACCACTATTTCAATTGGTGTTATTTTACGTATTTTACGCGATTATTTCTTTGTTCCATGGACCACATATTTAAGTATCTCTCAAGGTCCTCAGAGCATACGTGAATTTTGAAGAAACGCTTGATGAGTAGTCCTTCGAGGATAGATGTGTGGTTGTAATCTAAAGAGGCGAATTGTAGGATATGAAAAGATGATAATTCGTAGTGAATTACCAAACGTGTCCATATCTAATGCTGACAGAGAATAAAGAGAAATGACCACGACATTCGAAACAAGATAGGTACGGCCCTACTGCCTAATAGACTGAGGCTACTCGAGTGGACAATACCACACTCAATGTTTTATTATTATTTTTGTTGGCTGAACACGTAATGCTACGTGGTGGTCACGAAAATAGTGCTTATAGAGCGCCGTTCAGGCCCACAGCCTCCCGCCCACACTGCGTCCGCCACAGCCCCTTCACCGCTATCGCCGCTTCCTGCGCCGCCGCCTGCATCCCCGCGAGCCGGCGCGGCGCTTCGGCAAAGTGACACTTCATAGCGGTTAAACCCGGCGGGGGCGGGAGAGCGATTTCCCTTTCGAGGCGAGTGGGCAGCGGCGCTTCGCGGGGGCGGGGAGAGGGGCGGGGACAGTTTTGTGTACGCGGCGGACGCGCCCGGAGAGCGCGCTGCGAACAGGGCGGGGCCGCCGAGAAGTCGGAGGGAAGTGGCGAAAGAGGAGGGCGCGAGGGCGAGGGCGAGGGGCGACGTTTTTGGGGGTGCGTGGCGAGGGGGAGAAGAGGAGAGCGGAGGAGCGGTGCGGCGCGGAAGAGGGGGGGGGAGAGAAAAGAGGAGGCCTGTACAATGGTCTCTATTGTTCGCTCGCAGATGTTAGTGACTGCTCTTCTTGCCGCGGGGAGATATGTGCTTCTATAAAGAACTCTCTCATAATAGGCGGTCGGCCACCGCCTCTCGCCGCGTCCGTGCGCTCCTCCTCGACCCACCACCTCGCGCGGCCAGCGCCTCGCCTCTCGCGGAGCCACACAGCGGCCCCTTCTCCACGCACCGTCCCGTCTCTTTCGTCGGCCTTCCGTCACGCTCTCGTTCTTGGATCGCTTCATTTGGTGTTCACTTACTTTACTCGTTTACTTATTACAACACAAGTATGTCTGACATTTCTTTCCTACATTTTTGCATCCTTGCCAATACGATGGAATGCTTGGTTATTCGATCAAACTTCCAAATATGTCAATATGTATTATCAAGCACATGTGTTCATTGCAAAAATTATCTCTTTTTTCATGGCAAACCACTTCCTCAGACGAATTCAGTTAATGTAGAAATTGAGTTGAAATGTATTCTGTTGTTTCTTCTAGTGAAAGTCTTCGTGTTTTATTTTGTATGGGACATAACGTTTGTAGGAACTGTTTGGCTCCTGTTTCCACATTTTTTCTCAACTTAATCACAGAATTCAAGATTACTGGAGAACAAGTTTGAAGGTTTCATCAATATCATTGGAAAATAGTGATATCAAAAGAAATTTCATTTACGGAAAACATTTTCAATTACTTTACATTGAAATTTCACCACAATGACCAGGCAATTAAGAGTTGAACCCGTTTAAATATTTACATTTAACATAAAACATAAGAAATTATTGAGGAGGTGTCAACGTTTCGACCAATTGGGTCGTGGTCTTCAAGACTGAAAACTTTAACATCATGTGTATATTGAAATTAAGTGTCAGCTGTGCACAGTCAGACTGAGTTCGTAAGAATTGACGTAGTAACCCTCATAACAGATAATCATTCTTAAGACGTGCAGAGGAACGTGAAATTCAAACTGTCTCAGCGGTTTATTAATTATTTTTTATTAATTCGTTGGCGACGCCAGCTCCCTTTGTCCTCCGGTATCGTGACCCTCGTTGGGATCGGGCCGAGGTCGCGTCGTTGGCTCACCTTTTCGGTTGAGCTCCGCCGTCCGTCGCAGCCGCCAGCGTCCAGATGCTGCCGGCCACAATGGGGACTGGCGCCCCTCCCTCCGGCAGCGCCCGTATCGCCGCCTCCGCAAAGAAACTCGCCAGACGCCCCCGCCCCCGTCCTCGTCCTCACTCCTCCGCCGTGGACGGTGATAATAGCGCCTCCATTGAGTTGGCGCCGGCCTGTTTTTGTCCTCGGCCGTCGTGCCGCGCGCCACGCCGCCGATGCTCCTCCGAACGCAGTGCCGAATTGGCTTCTGTGAGTTTCGCTCAGGTGGAGTCGGGCTCAGGTTGGTTCGAACCAGAAACATAATGAGATGAAGAGTATGATATTTACTTTTAAATTTAATGTTGGCTACTAAAATTAGGAAAGGTTACTAGTTTTCATGTTTAAATTAATATTTTTATTTTATATTTGTGTTAATTCTCTTTGTAGAATATGTTGTCTCTGGCCAATTTTCAAAGACAATTAAATCCTTCATTTCATATGCTTTCTTTCATATTAAATTTTTATTTCAAATAAATTTGTGAAAATTGTCAAATGACGGGTTATTTGTAATAAAAATTTAGTATGCAAGAAAGCATATGAAGTGAATGATTGATTTACTTTGGAAAGTTGGCCAAATACAACATGTATTAAATGAAGAATATTTAAGAATCATAAGCTACTGGGAACGACATGTCTTTGAGGGAAATATATATATTACGTGAATTCCAATGGTTCTCCCGATTCTGGTTGTTTTGTATCACAGTTTGTGCGTACTATGGTAGTAGCAACCAAATTATGTTAATCTCTAACAGAACTTATTCTGATCTCTTTGAAGGTGAAAACTACCATTACATCAGACAGCTTCATATTTAACACGTCAGTGCTATCATTTGGCTTATGTAGCAGTGTCGTACGAGCCAAATTATTTTTTATTATTATTGTATTATTATTTGATGAATGTGATGTTGCAGGAAAAAACATTGAAGAGTGTAGATACTTTATTGAAAATCATTTGAAGTACTTCTACTCACGAATAGAATCAATGCAGATAAATAGACAGGACTTGTGTGTGTTTTCCCTAACTGCATCTTTTAAACAATTTTTCGACTCTGTTATTCGATTTCTGAAGCGTATGACATGTCAAATCTACCGTTGTCTAGTATATATCTGTATGAACCAATTTTAGTAAAATTATGAGCATTTTAACGTTAAATTGTAATACATTATATCCAGAACGCGATAAACTTACAATACCTAACGGTTCCGAAATTTATATTACTTTTTAGCCTTACGAATACTTCGTAAAGCGGTTCACCGCTGTCTTTTTTGGTCATGTTTGAAAGACATGTTTTTCGCATGTTGAAAATTACCGGCTCCTAATGATAAAATCGATACAATTACGTTTTGACTAAAATATAAGTAATTGCGATAAATCTACTGGAAATGTCTGTATATATGTTTTCAAATTTTTAACTTTTAACACTTTTTTACTTCTCTTGTTGTATTTGTAAAGCGTATGTACCATCGTATCAATTGTTTCTTAATCATGCATTTACCATTTTATAGGTCGGTTCTATTCTTTCATGGCTCTGTTCGACACAGGCGGTGTTGGTGTTGCATAGTGGTATAAGTGCCGGTTCGTTGACTTTGAGTTTTGGATGTCTGGTCTCGGTACGGAAAACGTTTGCTGGTATAATACACTTTTGCTGGTTTATGGAGTAGTGGAATAGCAATAAGGACCGTATAGAAGCAGAGCGAGAAAGTATGTGCGTTGGAAGCACCACTAGTTTACTCTGCTAAGTTATACGTATGGTTGACGAAAGAAACTTTACATGCATTTTCCTGCTGCCTGCCCAGCTGTGAATCTCTGTGCGAATACACTTAAAAGAGCGCGTTGGAGCTCGAGACCGCCGCGGTAACGAAGCTACTCACCCTCATATAATGTATTCGGCATATCAGCGCGGCAGGGACCCTCACAGCCAGCGGGGATTTGTGTGCTGGGAGGGGGGGAGGAGGCGTATATATTACGAAACATATTTTTGGAAGACGCCACGGCGCCTCGCTCCGCCCTCCCCTCCCCCCCCCCCGTGTTCCTTTATTCTTGGAGGCTCTTTCCTTGCGAAAGTACGGGGATGTGTATTTTACATCTGAGATCCATTTCTGCGGGCCGACACTGCGCGCTGCGCGGGAGCGCGCTCCCTCTTCGGCGCCGGAGCTCGCTCGCAGCGCCTCGCTCCTCGCTCCTCGCTCCTCGCTCCCTGCAGCGGAGAACGGGGCGGGAGCGAGAGGCGGAGACGAGGTGAGCCGGCAACCGGCAGAAGGCCACGGCGAGGAGAGAACTGAGCGAAGTATTAAAGGGAGTGGAAGGTTGCATTCTGATTGTCAAGGGCGGTTACTCGCTTGTTGAGGTTTGCTCGCGGCTTGCTCTCCGTTTTGCGCCTATTGTTTGCTACTGTTTAGAAATAGAATTTGTAGGCATCTCGGAGATCCTTTTTGCTATTCGTCTGCGTGTCCAGTTTTTGCTGATGATGAACCTCTTCGTCAGCTTTGTTTTCACAGCTATTTCCTTTCCAATTTTATTAACATTGGTTATGTTCATTGAAAAAAGTAGTTCTGGTTGCTGAGTAGTTTTATGCTTCTGCCATGTTCATATTTTTCACGTTACTGTTCCAGTTCTTTCCTTCTGATCTTTATCAATAATGGTATCAATTAAATGCTTACGTTTCTAATTGATCAACAGCACCTCCTTTGCTAATCTTTCATTATTTAAGTGTTCCACTCTTTCAAATCTTTACATTTCACGTTTTCATAATTAGAAAATTGGAGTATTATTGTCTGAGTATACTTACTATTTTGAGTATTCTTACTATTTTGTTCTTCCATCATCGAAATATTTCAACCACACCTAATCTCCATCGCCAATCACATAACTTTTTTTTGCATGTCATGAATTCCATCATCTTTTATTTATTTCTTTTTGTATTGTTTTTAACACCTCTGAATCGTAAGGAGTTTCTTCATACATAAAGAGTTTCTTCATAGTTTCTGCCGCTCCGTTTGGCATGCCGCACCCTTCCCGGGTGAGCTCTGAATTATGAATTTCGCTTCCCCTGCTCTCCATCACCCTCGCTTCAGTTTCTTCTCCGATGACTCGAGACGATGACGCAGTTCATCGGAAAGAAGGGAAGATGGAAGGGTAGAAACAGAGAGGAAGTTGAGAAAGAGGGAAATAGATTTTAAAAAAACGCCAAAGAATTCAGAAAGATGCATTGTGGAAAGATCTCTGTGGTTCCCACATGGGGCCGAGGAAGCTACAAAATAGGCTCGTTGCCGTTATTCATATGAAACGTCAAGGTTTCGACCTGCTCTTATGCGGACATTACCCAAATTGAAAAGAGAACTAGAAAGAGAAGAAAGGAAGGAAGCAAGGGGAATCCGAAGAGAAAGAAAATATGAAAACACGCCGTTGCATTATCTAAATGGAAACCTTTGCTTCGACGAGTTTTCCTTTAGTTGTTTAGCGTCGTGCGTACTGTGTGTAGAGTGAGCAGGCGGGTCGTCTGTCTTCCGGAAAGTGGGTCAGAACAGTTCAAGCGACGATCACTTGCAGGAGCATTCCTGGAATTTCGTTTGAAAATTCCACTTGCCGCGAGAGTTTGGTTTGTCAAGCGTATTTACGTGTATGAATAAAAGCGAACAAACTCGCTGGCGGATTGGCGTTCTCTTCACGGGTGCGCACAGAGAAGAATTTTGACGAGTTAATCCTGTAGTGCTGTGTGTTACATATATGTAACCACATTTCTGGTCAACTCACATTTTTGCTTTGCACCAATGCTAATTTTATTTCTTCAATAGACGGAGACATTCTAAACGAAACACTTAAGCAAGTTTTGGCATTCCAGATTGCTAGATGTCGATATAGCCGAGATCGTTAAAGCTACGCTCTACGCTCCTGGACTGGGTATATTCATGAATGCGTCAGAATCATTTAATTCCGCGCTTAGCTGCTATATACCTATGGATACGTCGGAGGGTGAGGCCGGTGTAAAGCGAATTGTGGTCAGTCCGCCCCAAGTGTATAAAGTGAACAGGCGGGTCGTCTCGTCGTCTGAGAAGTGGGTCAGAACAGTTCAAGCGATGATCACTTGAAGGGACATTCCTGAAATCTCGTTTGAAAATTCCGCTTTCCGCGAGAATTCTGTTTGCCAAACATATTTTCGTGTATGAATAATAGCGAACAAATTCGCGGGCCAACTTCACGGCCGGTCCGGCGAAGAATATTGGCGGGTTAACGAGTGAAATGGGCATGCGGGGCGCGTCGTGTGACGGCGCGCCGTGCGTCACGGCGCCAGAGGCCGTCGGCCTGCCAAGGCAGCGTCCGGGAGCGCACGCGTAGGCCTCGCACGCCCTCGCCCCCCCCGCCCCCGCCCCCGCACCCTGATTGTGGATACCTAAACGAGGTTGGTCCAATTGTTTTTGGTCGTGTTAGAGGGCAGGCAGGGCGGGGTGCAGGGGACGGGTTGGGCCGCCGAGCGCGCTCTGGCACTGGATACGGAGCTTCCGCGGGCCCTCCCTATTAGATCAAGCTGGCCCCTCTCCGGCCTTGTTTATGTACCTTTTTCACTGCGGCTGTAAATCCACAAATTTGGCCCCGGAGGCTGTTTTTTTTTTTGTGCGCCGGGGCTTTTTTCCGGGCCCTTCGCCGCGCGTGCTCGCGGCCCGCCCGGCGCGGCGCCTCCCCCCTCCCCCTCTCCCGCACCCCGCCCACGCCCACGCCAGCGCCGCTGCCCGCCCTCGGGTGCTATCGCAATGTTTATTTTCCTAGCTCTTTGTTAGAGAAGCGCGCACTTGAACTGAATAACAAGAGAGGTTAGGCGGCGAGCGGCGCGCGGGGGCGGCGTCGGAGGCGGAAGAGGCGGCGCGGGCGGGCGGACGGGCGGGCCGCCTCCCGGGGCTCAGATGTTTACTGGCCCAACGAGCGCCACTGTCGTTTGCATTCATTGCGCCTCGAGCAAGACTCCGCCACCGCCGTCGCCGCCGCCGCGGTCGCCGCATATGTCCGGGCCCGCCCGCGCGGTTCTAGGGGTGGAACCAATAAATAGGGCCAAGTTTTGTGCCCCGGGGGAGGAGGGGTGCTTTATCAAGCGGCTCAGTTCGCGGGGAAAGTTGTTGCATATATTTGGCGAGCCTGTCCATGCATTGAAACCCAAGTCGCCCCGCCCCCCCATAAAACCGTGCAGTTCACGGCAGCCCGGCCCCGCCGCTCGCGCTGGGGCGGCATCGGCGGAGCGGCAAGGGGAGGGGGAGGGGGAGTCCGAGGGGTTGGGTCACGGTTCACTGTGCCGCAGGCGGCGGACGCGTACGAACATGGGGACTCCGTTATTTTGTGGTTCCCAAAATGGGTGTTTCGAAGGCCCAACTCTCTCCCTGCGGGAGCGTTCTCACAATCGTCTCTAAATATACCTTTTTGCGGGTAGTCGCCGTGCCTCTTGCAGATACGGCTCAATGCAGCCGTTGGAGTTCTGAGGTGTTTTGTCTTTGTTCGTGAAACTTCTAGCCATGAGAGGGAGAGGATGTGGGGATTGTACCCTCGTGGTCTTTATTACAATAGAAGACTCTCAGTCGGCAAGAGGTACGAGTTTTGCTTGGAACAAGTGGGAGAATTATAAATAGAAGTCGATAAATTATGTTTTTGCAATTAACACTCCTCATAATTAGATGAGATCGGGCTTTGTTTTGTGTACCTGTATATAGAATGAACGTGTCATTACCTTACCCAGAACTGCATTTGTGTGAAATATCGAGTTCTTGTTTATACTACTAATTAACAAGGTTTCAGCCTCATGCGTTTTCGACACGAAACAATCCAATTCAAAAAAGTATTTGTATGAAACAGTAATTCATTTCCGAATTTTCCAAGTGTACGATACATAAAAAAAGCGTAGCAATTACGTAGTTGAATTTGAGTAAAATATGTTCCGTAGAAAGTGCTGCAGGAAATAATAGTCGACTCTTCCAGAATGAGGTAATTAGGAGCAAACTCAAAGAGCAAATGAAGATGCAATATCGAATGTAGTTTACAATGGAAACTCGTACTATTTTCGCTAGAGTCTTTACATCACACGCTTCGCTGTACTAAAGGCTTCACGCTAGAGAAGTTGCGGTTTGCGCTCTCCTTGCGGGCGAATCGGAGGGCTGCCTTTGGGAGCGTCCAGGCGGAGGTTGGGGCGAAGCGTCTGACCGGAAGGTGGCCGGAGGGCGCCGGGCGCTAATCGCGGCTTCCGGTGGCGGCGCCGGAGGAAGCGCCCGGGGCGCAGGGCGCGGCGCGGGGGCGGAGGGTCGGGGGTCAGCGCCCCTGCGGCGCCGCCCCCGCGCCGTTGTCCCCCCAACCCCCCCTGCTCCGGGATTAGACGGGATGCAGTGGGGACGGTGGCTGCGGCGGGCGCGGAGGCGGGAGATGTGGTAGCGACGGAGGGAGTGGGGGCTGTCGTAGTGGTGGTGGTGGTGGTGACGGCGGTGGCAACGGCGGTGCGGGCGGTGTCGTTGGCGACGACAGCGGTAGCAATGGCAGCGGCGGTAGACGCAGTGGTAGCGGTTATGGTGACGAAAGCAAGGTCGTTGGCGGCGGCGGTAGTAGTGGTGTTGATTGTGATGGCGCAGTCGACAGTAAGGTGTGTGCTAGCGGCAGCGCTGGCGACAGTGGTGTCGTTGGCGACGGTGGCGGTGGCGTTGGCGGCGACGTTAGCGGTAGTGGCGATGGTGATGGTGAGGGTGAGGGTGGCGAAAGTAAGAGCTGTGGCAGCAGCGGCGTTGGCAGCAGTGGCGATGCTGTAAGCGGTGGTGGTGGTGGTCGCGTTGGTTGTGACGGCAATAGGGCCTGTGGTAGCGGAGGCGTTGACGACGGTGGCGGCGGCGGTCGGAGGCGGCAACTTGGCCGGGCGCACGGCCGCGGAATCCCAATTAGAAGTTCGATGGCTGTATCGAGCGGCCGTCCTGGGTCTTCAGTGGGGGCTTCCCGGCGCCTCAACTTCTTCCCGAGATCTTCTCCCTCGTCTTGCTCTCATTTCTTCAACTGCACTGCTTGTTCCAGAAATGGATTTCAAAAGCCAAAAGAAAAAAAGTCGTTGTGAAGGTATCGTTCAGAAATGATCCTTACAGAGGCAGTGTTATTTATAACAAAAAACCTTTTTCATGGAGAGGTTAACACATTTATTCAGTTATTTATTAACTTCTTGAGTATGGTATGAGTGACTTTAAGTGGAAGGCTTGGTTAAATTTTGAGAATGTCCCTGAACGTTCTAGAAAACTTGCATAATATTCTTCGTGCTGAGGAATTTGTATGAATTGTTAAACTGTCTAAATGCGTATACACACGTGTACAGATTTACGTGCAAATCGAATCTAAATATTTTCTAGAATCTTAGAAGACATTTCTGCGTGAAAACTTCAAAAATTTGTTTAAAAAATCAAGCCAATTTTTTACCATGAGTAGTGTTTTATATTTTCATTATAAAATGCTATCTAGTGACTAAGCATTGAAATGACGTCTTTAGATAGAAGATTTGACGTAATATTGTGCTAAAAGTGCATTGCTAAATTGGAGAAAATAACCATCGTTGAGGACTGTCGAGCAAGATACTACCTCTGTTATTACGATGAATTTAAAATTACAGAAAATATTGGCAGTTATATCTAATCTGCTTAATATATAGTCAGTGCGTAGGAAAAGTGTCACATCGCAAAAATTGCCATTTTTGAGTTAAGAGAAAAATATATTTTTGTAATTGTTTATTTTGGCATAAAGAAATTTCATAAAAATAGGTCACAATAATGTTACATTCGTTCTTTATGCGCGAAATATACGTCTCCGCGTATGATAAAACCGTTATCTTCCAATGTGATAATTTTTTGTCACTGTCCTTGAGCACCGCCAATTTGCAAAATCGTTTTTGAAGTAATATCAGTGTAGACTCCGCTTTTCGTGCGTTACTGTACGAAATCTTGCTCGCCCTCGAAGTAGGTGAACCCACCGTATTTTCCAGCGCCCTCGCCCCTCTTCCTGCTCCATCCGGACTTGCCCGCCTCTCAGTCCCGCGTTTGGCCCGGTCGAAGCATTTCCGCCGCTCCATCTTGCTTTTTCTGCCCCAATGAAGTATGCTAATGCGCCTGTGCGAGGTTCATGCTTCAATTAACTCGGCCGTACGTCCGCCTACGCCGGCGTTGCCACCGCACCCCCCCCTCTCCCGCCCCGCCACTCTGCTTTCCTTCCAAACGCTTCAAAGAGAATTCGTTGCTTGCTGGATGCGGCGCAGACGGGCCATTCGCCTTTTTTCCCCCAAATGCCGTGATGTTTCGTGCTTATGGTGCCCGTTGCTTTTCTCTTCTGTGCAGCGGACTTTTATCTTCGATGCGTCTTTAAATGCCTGCAGTTTGTACATTTTCATGGAATATTTAATTATTTTTTTAATGTACGAGTTAATATGATTTTTGCTGTATATTTCTTTTTTTAAAAAATTCCCCTTTTTTCTATTTAAAATCCAAATATATTACAAACAATAAAAAGCTTAAAATACCTATTATACCTATTATACCGTACGAGGAGGAAACGTTGCATTGCAGAAACATAGAAATATGTAAATTGATTGTTATTTACAAAAGAAATTATTATACTTTTCTTTCTGAACAAATGTATTACTTTCTTTTGTAAATAATAAACAATTTACATGTTTGTGTAATTAATAAGCGTCTTAAGAGCTTATTTTCGAAGTTTCGACGTCTACTCCCCGGACACTGTACTGCAATATATTTTTGGAAGTAAATGTGAAGTAATTAATTACATATTATGTATTTTTCAACACGGGACATACTATCTCGCATTGGAAACTCTCATCATTTAATAATGAGTGACACTAAACTTTTAATTACCATCAAAACAGGCTACTTGGATCCTTACGATACTACTTGAATTCACGTGAAAAAAATGTTTTCAGCGGTTGTAGTCGCTTATACGGTGCATTGACCAGTTAGTTTGAATTGCTTCCGTGCAATGGCAACATTGCAGTATTAAACGCGTTTAGCATAATTCAGTGGTACACCTGTAAGTTACAGCACTAAGTGTCTGATGTCGAAATTTGAGCCCTGCAAACTTTTATCACTACACTGAATTTCAAAATACTTGATCAAGGGATGTTTTTACATTTTAGTAATTCTATTTAATAGAACGGTTATGATAACTTCGTCATTAGTAGAACGCCTTCCCCATTTTTTTGTTTCAGATTTCCTTATTGTTGGCCCGTAATCTTAAAAACCGGGCTATTTGGACCCACACTCACAGTGGGTCCAAGTAACCTAAAACTTTCTATTGTATCATCATTATGCGTTAATCGTTTTATTTCGATATTGAAAACTTCAACAATGGTGATTTCCTCCTCTTTTAGAGTAATCTGACCCTTATAGTACAAAAATACAATAGATTTCCTGAAGTCGGAAATGTGCAGATTACTCGTGTAAGGGCCATCAGCATGAGGAATGTTTGGTAGCAATTGTCGGGAATAAATGTCACAAAGACAAGCTGAAGCTTCCTTTAAAATAAGTTAATCGACTATACAAAGGGGGTTGAAGAAGAAATCCATGAAAAAGCCGGGCCATCCGAAACTGTTTACTGAAGAAGAAAAATTAGTCTTTGCAAGGCACTGTGACCACATCAGTAATATATCGTGTTGATGAACTCGATATCAGATTTATTGTGAAATCTTACTTATCTATGGGTCGCAGAACTGTTATTGATTTCGTAGATAATCTCTCAGGGCAAGAATGGGTGAAATTACTTTTTTTTGGCATCCATAGTTAACGATAATACATTGGATAATAAAAAATGTATATCAGCTATTGAAGTTATCTTCGTGTTGGTAGTATATTTACACGTATATTCATGTTTGTACAAGAAAACTTAGGAACACATGGACCCAGTGCAAATCTCAGTGGTTTTATGTATATGTACATCGCGTGGGGTCAAGTAGCCCTCACTGCAGTTGTAACTTGAACCCAATATTCAAAACAATTTTTTTCGATTTGTGAAATGTATCTAATGAAACTACTCTCGAGCACTTCACAATAAACCTGTATATCTGTATAAAAAATGATAAACATTTTGTTTTGTTTTTTCGTGGATTAGTAAAGAAAAATATACGAAAGTATTGAAA
The DNA here is from genome assembly GCA_031308135.1 of Acheta domesticus. NCBI lineage: Eukaryota > Metazoa > Arthropoda > Insecta > Orthoptera > Gryllidae > Acheta > Acheta domesticus. The sequence goes on from JAHLJT010000631.1 coordinate 250,715,849, forward strand.
AATTGGGTCAAAGTAGCCCGTGTTTACGGAATTACATTAGATGTCTTGAAGATATGTACAAGATAGTATGACTTTCAACTTTCGTTTAAACTGTTTGATGACTTTGAACAAATATTCTGTTCTCTTTACAGTGGCTGCGCTGTGTGTCTAAAGATAGAAAACATTTTCTCCAACACCTTATTAAAGATGTATTTGAAATCATGCATATTTTCTGAGAGAAAAATAGGACTTTTAGTATTATTTCTATCTCCGATAACTTTTCTTATCATTCTGTATTTTGGATGCGAATGTAACGTTATTCAAAGAGTGTGAAGCGTTCTCCCGCCATCTAGTAGCGGTGATCGTTACCGTAAACTTCCCTCTAGGAATTGCGCTTGTCACTTATGTTCCAACAATGCACTCGGTGCGCTTCCAGGCGAAAAATTCCCCAGAGATGCAGTGTAATGAGAAAATTCGCTTAGCGTTCCCCTCTTCATTTCAGAGATTGCTCCGTAGGAAGTAGACTGGTGTCGTGGCAGGAAAAAAGAAGAAAGCTCGCCAGCTCCGCGTCTCCCCGGCGCGGCGTCGCCACATTCCGAGCGCGCTCACGCGTGGCGCTCAAGAGGCTGGCCCGGCGACACGACGCCCCCGCGCAGCCTCGCCCCCCTCCCCCGCGGCCGCGCTCCGCCACACTTTCGCCCACTCCGCCAGCCTGTCCGTTCCCGCTCAGTAGCTCCCCGCCTGCGTCTGCCCTGACCTGCTCCGCCGTGCTGTACTCCATGGACTATTGCTGTATCGGGTCATGGTTCTTTTCCATGTCTCTCACTCTCGCCCTCTCATTCTCTCTCGCCTACTCTCTCGCTTCTCTCGCTTTCTCTCTCGCCTACTCTCTCGCTTTCTCTCTCATTCTCTCGCTTTCTCTCTTTCATTCTCTCGCTTTCTCTCTTTCATTCTCTCGCTTTCTCTCATTGTTTCATTCTCTCGCTCATTGTCTCGCTTTCTCTCTCTCGCTTGCTCTTTCTCGCTCTCTCCCCCGTTCTCTCTTTCTAGCTCTTTCTCTCTCTGTCTACGCTCCTGTTTCTCGTTTCGCTTCCCGCTTTTCACTCATCCCTGTTCTGTTTCTCTTCCTTACTCTCCTCCTTCGATCTCCATCGGTTTAAGAAGCTCAGGGCATCAGCTGATGTGACTGCAGTGCCTCTGACCGGGAGGTCCTAGGAGATACCTGGTTAGGAAATACCCTGCAAGCCGACGTGTACGTCGACGCCAGATCTCACCATCCAGCGGGACCACCTCCCAAGGAAAAAACATGCACTATACTTTCGTGAATAATGACCTTATTAGTTGACGCGCCCGGAAACGCAAGTTACAGTCACACGCCCGGAAACACAGTCAGGCAATCCTTCGATCTGCACACGTCCTGCCCTGCTCCAGCACATGGCTTCTTTTTTACACCTCACTACTCTCCTTGTTTTAATCCGCCTCTGCACCGCAGTAACTCGCTCTCCATCGGTACCGCCAACTTCGCCGCATTTAACCGTCGTCCTCCCCAGTTTTGTTCTAGCCGTTCTCTCGTATCCGTCCCTTGCAGCGCGTCCTATCCGGTCAACCCATTCCTCCTAACCCAGTTTCCTTCTCCTGCGCACTACCTTCCTTCTTTCTGCTCTTGGCGATACCTCCCCATTCGCTTAATGCTTGGGAACGCCCACAACCCAAGTAGCTGACACGTGCTGTGCAACGGGCACGTCGCATCGCCTAGCTCGTTTTGGACACTTCATCCCTGCTCTGCATACACGGCATGAGAGCTTCGCAACAGCGTGTTCAGTTGAGTGTGACGACCTGCTCACATTTTGCGCAATTTCCGTAGCTTCTTTATTTGTTAGTGTATGAATAGATGCACTAAAGGAACTTCTACTTCATGCCACAGCACAATTTTTATACTTTTTTTACTTCCTTGATCTCGTCTGTGCAGTATAAAAACTTTTAGATATTCGGAGTTACCGATTGTTTCTTATTAGTACTGTATTTCTTTAGTGAATTTCTTAATAACATTCCGTCCAGTCTTCCTTGTATTGAACTTTGTGAATTGTGTTCCGTGTATTGGACTTTGTATAATTTTCGAACATCATCCGACAGGAGATATAAAAGAGAAAATTACGAACGAGGTTTACGAATAGAAATTTGTGTGAAGTTGATCCGCAATTCTCTATATAATAAACACTTATCTAACGATATAGATATTTCTGAATGTGCAGTTGAAGGATTTTAAAATGATACACAATAAAACGGTTTCTACAAAAATGTTCAGTGCCAGTGTAAATGTTGTACCGCAAATTCTTCACGTATCGGGAATTATGTTCTCTCTCTCTCTCTCTCTCTCTCTCTCTCTCTGACATGTTTTCTTGTACTATTCCCCGCCCCCCGTACTTTTTGTTGCTTATTTTACTTTTATGGTAATAAATGCGTTGCCCGCACCCTTCACCCTAACGCCCGCTGTTGCCCGGGGTCATCATCACCGTCGGCTGCGCCGTCTTCTGCCGTTCCCTCCGCGTTCGCCTCCGCCTCCGCGTGGCACCTCCGTCTTCGCCGTCGCCTGTGCGCCTGCCGACGGAACAGACGACTGGGTTCGTTTGGGCGATTAACTCCGTCGCGGCGCCCCCGGCTGCACCTCTTCCGCCCTCCGCGCGCGCGGGGGCGGGGTCCTAGACGCGCCGGGGCGGGGCGGGGCGGGGCGAGGCCGCTTCGGGGAAATGAGAAGCTCCGCGCTTCAAACATTGTTAAGCCTCGTGAAAGGCGCGGGAGGAGGAGGCGGGGGCGAGGTCGGGGTTGGGGGAGGCGCGGGGCGACGCAGGAAAAGGAAGAAGCCCGTCGTGCGTGAATTTAATATGTTTAATCTAATTCCGGAGACCCGCTTTCGACAACAAAGCGCCGCCGGGGGAGGTGGCGGCGGGGACGAGATCCAGAATCGGGAACGAAGCGGCGTCACTCGGAGCGGGAGCGCCGCCGCCCGCCAGGGGCCATTTGATGCAACGACCAGACAAATACGACACCGCGCCCGCGCCCGGGCTCCCGATGGTCACACTGGCTTCGATGTGTGTGTGAGGGCGTGCCCGCCCTCCCAACCGACATCGCACGAGACCAGCCCGCCAGCTGCCGCGCTCTCCGGCACTGTTTGCTCGATCAAACTCGGTTATGGTATTAGTTGATGCGGACGCCATAAAGGGGGCGCCGAGTAGCGCCGTCAACATTTGACTGCAAATAAAGGCGCCGCCGGAGCCGAGGCGGCAGAGGCGGCGGCGACGGCGGGCGCAGGCGGCGGGCGCGGTGGCGAGCGGCGATTCACTCGTCATTTCCAGCCGCTAATAACGCCCGGTTGCTGCGATTTGATGACTGATCAGCTCAACGTACTTGTCGCCACGAGCCAGCGTGGTTGGGGGGAGTTGTAGTTTGCGGGCCCGCGTCTGGGTGAGTTAGTGCGGGAGTGGGTGGAAGGTGCGGGTATGCGAGGTGTGGAGAAGAGGCTGCCCGTAAAGTTGGGGATTATGGGTGTGGGTGGAGATGACATGAACAGAAGTAGAAAAAAAGACAGGAATTTACACGGTGCGAGCGTGTATAATGGCCCGAAAACACAGACGAATAAGTGAGTGTCGGGCTTACGTGGCGCAGGGTATCATTTGCTATGTATCTGACCGGGAGGTCCTAGGGTTCGGGACCTAATGGTGGCAGGATTTTCGACACTAGCTAAACAGCTGGGTCGAGTTCAGTCGCTTGTGGAGAATTATTCTAGCGCCCAGCTGTTCTGAACAGTAGTTTTCCGTTGTTTCTTCTGTCATCATCAGGCGAATGGTGGAGCAGTACCTTAACAAACAGACCACTGTTCTCGCACCACGATCTATCCTTCCTCTTCCTTGCCCTATCGTCGCCCCCCCCCTTACATACACACTCACATGCACTTAACTACAAGAAGTGTTGTGCGATCAGGCGGGTGCTTAGAGCTTGTCCCAGCTGGGGCGGTGGGAGATACGTGGTTGAGGGAAAACCCCGCAAGCCAACGTGAAGATTGGCGCCGGATCTCTTTGTCCAGCGAGGGAAGATAGCGAGTTGCTGCAATAAAACATGCACTACACTTGCAAGGCTAATAACCTTAGGAGTTGATGCTCCTGGGAAACACTAACTAATCAGTAAATAAAACCGTAAATAAATAACAGAAAGCAATTGTGCAGTAGAAAGACATTGCCCAAATCAGTAAGTTGGTGATTGTGCGAATATGTGTGTAAAGGCTTCTTATAATATGTGAACCAACCGTGCATGTGGATGAATAAGAGTGGGTGGGGGAGGGAAAGCAAAGCTAGGGAGCGAGCTGGACACTTGCTAGGTACACGATGGAGTTTCCATTCGAACTGAAAGGTGAGAGTTGAGCGGATGAAAGAACGAAGGGTTAGGAATACCGGGTAGCTCGTAGGCGAGCGGTTCCACAGGTGAAGAGAGCAGACGAAATTCGGCGAGGGGCGTGGTTGCGCGCGCGCTGCTGCCCTCGCCGCCGGCCGTGTCAATGGCAGGCCGCCGTTTGCGCGAGGCGCTGTCCCGTCGTTGACGGCGTCGTTTAGAGCTTTCCGATAGTGGTCGCGTCGTATTGAGCGAGGCGCGGGGTGCGGGCCGAACGGTTCAGCCCGCGTCCTCCTGCCGGAGTCGCCACTACGAGCGACTGCGAGAAGAACTGAAGGACTGGAATTCAGTTGGGGAAGTGACGACCTAGATGTCCCACTTCGCCACTCACTGGGAGTCTAGAACTAGTTCATACAGGCCGGTTGAGTTAGTTTGCTAGGACTGTTGTGTAGTATTTGTACCATATTATTTCTAACATTGTTTTGGTACCATCATATTTGTACTTACATTGTACCTTCGTACACCGCACAAACTTGTCTATATTATACACTCATTACATACATAATGTATTGCTTAATTACAATCGTACTGATGGTCGAGAACAAGCAACCGAAACGTGTACTAAAATTATATGGCAGAATCTTCATTTGTGCCATTTGATTTACTCGGTTGTCGTAACTCGACTCTCCTTTTCTATTCCCTTTCGTAGCGCGTCTCCTTTCGCTCGCGTCGCGAATTCCTGCAGGCGCGGTTGGCAACGCCGCTCACGTGGGAGGTGGCGGAAGCGACACCCCGCCCACTTCCTTCGGGCGCCGCCCCGCGCCAGTGGCGGCGCTGCGACTTCGGCGCCGGTGCGCCAGAGTTCGTCGCCCCGCCCACACCCCCGCGCCGCCCCCGCCCAGGCTTCTGGCCCTGCGTCTACTTGGCCCTGGCGCCACTCTTTCAGTTGATTGTGGTTGCGTTGGATGACCCATTCAACAGAACAGTTTTGTTTTATTCGCGAGTAATTAAATGTTCAGTTGTCACTACACTATCCAGTGACATAATAAAAATTCGAATGTTACAATGCTCTTCAGGCGAGTGTGACCTGGGGTTATGTCTGCGTCGTTGACATGAATGAGTTTGTCTCAGCATTTCAAGTGGCATTTTCGCCGGCTTGCTTCATTATACCTCACTCTTCATTATACTCATTATACCTCATACAACCCAACACTTTATTCTACAAGCCTCTTTTACATTATGAGGGACGTCAATACATTTCATATTCCATTTAATAAACATATTAACTTAATTCTCATTAATCGCAAGTCAGTTGCCAGTTTGTTTCTTATTTAATTCCGTAATGATTTTTCTCACCATATGTATACGAGGTACAATTTTTGTTTCATGTTCTTCCACCGCATTGTAAAACATGAATCCTTCCAAAAACTTCCACAGATCGCTTACTGGAAAATACATTCTCATCTGTATACTCCTGTATCATGTTGCTTACTCATTGTTGAGTTCACATCGGATTTACCCATGGCAGTCATCTTCGTTTCTTCTTGAACCCCCATTCCTTCCTTCTTCCATTTCTTTACCTTCCCCACCCTTCTCGTCGCACTCCTACCGCATCGAGTTCCCGAGCCTCCATTCCGTGCGCCTACCCGTCTCCTCGTTCGCCGGCACTCTCCGGCATCCCTCTACCGCCGCCGCCGCCGCCGCCGCCGCCTCCGATGCCGCTGCGGGCGGCGGCGCATCACGGGCGCGGCCAAGATCCTGCATAAGTAATGCGACCTCGCTGCGCCGGCTTTGCCACGAGTAAAAGCCCAGCCTTCCCCCGTCCCCCCCTCCGACCCCACCCACGCTCTCCCCGCGCCGCCCGCACCCGCTCCTCCAAGAGAGAGCATCTCCTTACAACAGCGAGCAGCTTAAAATATTATCCAAATTATTGACATGCTTCCTCAGCGAAGACCTCTCTCATCCCAAGCCCCTTTGCTCTTCCAATGTAGTGGGACTTGGCTTGAAGATGGCAGTATTATTAAATCCCTATAAAAGAAGCTCTCTCGTTTCCCTTTGATCTTTTAAGACAAGGAGCATTTTGAACTCTCCCGAAAGTTCAGCAATAAGCTGCATTCAGAATTCGCGAAAGAGGCAGCGGCGGCGGCGGCGGGAACGGGTCGCGCGGAACACGTAATGAAGAACCGGTCGGCGGAGGGGCGGGTTCGGGTAAATCGGGCGACTATCGCGCTCAAAGAGATGACGGCGGCGGCGGCGGCGACGAAGCCGTGGAAATGAAACCGTCGCCGCGTCTGCCGTTGCCATTTCCGGGTTCGCAGATAAACTTAATGCGCCCGCCAAATAAGACGGGAAGCGGAGGAAGCGGAGGGAGAAAGTGTCGCTGCGAAGCGGCGATGTCGTTTGCAATGTCACGGGTGGAGGCCCGCGGGCTTCCCGCGCATTGAGTGACGCTGCCTGGAGGTTGAAAGGGCGAAAGTGGGCGTTGGAAAGGAGCTGCGATGGTCAGTTGAGTGAAAATCTTAGTTGTTCGAAATTACTGCAAATCATCCTGGTGAAGACATCTTTGATTATTCTCTAAAACTAACTCGCTGGCCAATGTGCGAGTAAAATTTGCCCAGAAGGGACATTTTTCGTAATTCTAATTTATTCTCTCTTACTTTTTGTGTTTATTGAATTTTCTGGGAAATTCCATAAACTGAATCTTGGACGGTGAGACGTTCTGAAAATGCTGACGTCGATAGATAGTAATAATAATAATAATAATAATAATAATAATAATAATAATAATAATAATAATAGATTTACATAAAAGAGTAGGGTAGGTCTCTGGCCTTTCGGTATCTGAACTGTTTGATCTTTGGCTGGAAAACTGTCAAAGTGAAGAACTGTAATTAAATTAAAAGGATAAAATGCGAATATGTGAAAAGTACTGTATGGTGTTAGGGGTACTGTGCATTTCGGCAAGAATACCGCATTATCGGGTTGTTGTTTTTTTCTGTGGGCGACTGTAGGATACCAAGATCAATAATAGATTCAATCAAAATATCGAATTAATTTTTGATTCCTAATTACAAATTTTATTGATCGATGAGACGCCAAAAAACAATGGAATCTCTCTTCAAAGTACGACGCAGAAGTGTTCCCTTCAAATGAGCATTGCACGTACACTATCGATAGAGCTAGAGCCACTCATTAAGCATGCATTCGTACATGCATGGACGTAGTGACTGGTGGAACGCATTCACTGGCTGGCCCTGGCCGCTGGCTTGCCCTGCTGGAAACTTGGCGCGGGGGGGGGGGCGAGTTCAGCAAAATGGAAAGAGCTGCGGGAAACATCGCGGCGCGAGGAGCGCATTCTGCGGGGGAGTAAATCCGCTTGCGTATGCAGCAGGCGGGAGGTGGCGGAGCTCATGAATGCGCCCTAAATGTGGGCCGAGTTCAAACTTTGATCGCCCGGCGCTGGCGGCGCGGCGCGGCGCGGCGCGGCGCTGTGTGACGTGGCGTGGTGTGGCGGGGTGCGTCCGCGGCTGCCGGAGGCCTGGACGGGCAGCGGCGCCTGTCTGTCTATGGCGCGGCCCGGGAAGGGATTGGCGGCGCGGCCGGCCACTTTGTAATTCAAATTGTTTGGGGTTTACCGTAGTTCCGTCCGCTCCGCACCTCGTGTTTGCTCCGACAATTAGAGTCGTCAGGCGGGGAACGGCGCGCGTCGCCCGTCGCGCCCCGTCCTGCTCTTCCACGCCCTCCCCGCCCCTCCCCGCCCCGCCCCCTCCCGACGCCGCGCCTCGCCGCCGCGCTGTTGACAGTGCGCCCCCCCATTCCCCTCACCCACTTTGTTCCCCCCTGCCTTTGCCAGCGGCACCGTCACTGTCGCTTTTGCCAGAGCTGCCGGGCGCTCCTTTCCGTTCGTGTGTGGTCCGGTCTTCAATCGCGTTGGGGCGGTGGCTCTACGGTTGCCGTTGGTGGAGGGGCAGCCGCCTCAATCATTCACTGATCACCAGTCGCTGATAATTTAGGCGGAGGTCAATAGAACCTCGGCTTGTCCTAGTGAACGATACACTTTCTTTCTGTCGCTTCAACAGCTCTTACCGTTGCTCTGACCACTTCTCCAGTTCCCCGATACTCGAATGAGTTGACTCTCCAGGCGCTTGCCGACATAGATTCTATCCACTCCATCGATTCAAAATGAAGCTGTGCTGGGTTGTTTCAGTGCAGCTGACACAACTGTCTCCGTAATGTGTCCTCTGCCGTTGTCTCCTCTTTACCTTCCCTGCATCACCAGCGCTGTTTGGTCTGCGCAGTCATCACCACTCCTTCCCATGTGACACGCCGGCGCTACACGCCCTCCCATCTGCTCGCCGCCCCGCAGTTATTAATACTATTTACGGCGCAATCTTTCCTTCTTACCCCCGGGCTAACTTTGTATGCATATTATTGAGAATTAGTTCGCGAAAACAGTAGCCCTGCGGTAACAAGCTTTCGCTGCTCATCAAGGGACAACGCGCTGACCCTACGGCTTCTCTCCGCCGCCCCTTCCGCTTCCCCTTGCCCTCTGGCCTCGCGGACAAAGCTACAGCGCCAGTGTAGTTACAAAAAAAGGGCATAATCAAGTTAGTTTTCATGCATTAATGTTTCAAATGACCAGAGAGGAAATTGAGTGAGATTATAAGCTAACTAGCGGACTACTCTCGCTCGGGCCTGCAGGGTCCCCGCTCGGCGAGCTTGTTAAAATTCAAAGCTGCGGGGTGGTACAGTTTCGCCAAATTTTATCCGCCTGCCCGCCCGCCCGCACGGGCGCGCGAGGCCCGCTCGGGCCCGCCCGGGGGCCGCCTGCCTTGCGAGGAAGGTCGACACGCCCCCTCCCCCGCACCCCGCTCTCCTTGCCACTCCGTTGGGGGACTGCGAGCCGCCCGCGGCCGTCTGGGCTCCTCTCCTCGCAGCGGCCACGCGGCCGCTAACACAGTCGCGTTTCCGTATTTAATAACGCCGCGGGTGCAGAAGCGACTTGGCGTAACCGTCTCTGCACGGGCGACGGGATTTACAGCGCGACAATTTCTGGCGAGAATCTCAATCTTCTTTCGCCGCTGTCTCTTCCCGTCCACCTCTCTCGCGCGCGTTCGTTCTTTCCCTCTCGCTCTCTCTCTCTCTCGTCCCTTGCCGCTACCGGGTAGGGAGTAAATTGTAGAATTTAAACGCGCACTTTCGGAATTGGGCCGGCCCATCGTTACGTTTCGACGTCGCGGTTAGTTTCTCTGCTACGACCTCCGCCAGCCACCCCCCGTGCTCTCAGCGACGTAAGCAGCTTCCATTTCCGGGTCGGATCGCCTCGCCTCGCCGCGCGGAGCGGAGCGGCTGCTGCGGGTGACGGCGGTGGCGGCGGGCAGCGGGCTGTGTCCACTGGCCGCGTGCTCTTTAGGGCACTACTCCTGCGGAGGGCTGTCCGCAGGTTGAACGCGCGTGCGGGGTGTGCTGGGCGGGGCGCGGCGAGGAGGGAAGAGGGGAGGCGAACGCTCTTTAAAGCTGATTGCTTCATTCCCGTGCGCTGTCTCGGCGGCGCTGAGCCGAATGTAATTGGCGGAACTTTTTCCTACCTCCGCGCCACCGTCCCCGAAGGGCCCGCCGGCCGCCGCCCGCGCTTTGTTTTCGGCCGGGGCAGGTGACGATGCTGGCTTAGCCGGGGCGGCCGCGTCGGCCGCTGGACGCAATGCAATTACAGCCCCTCGCATTCAGAGCCAAGTGTTTGGCCGAAGCCGGCCGGCGCGCCCCCACCCCCTTCGCCCCGTCGCCTCTGGCCGCGATGTCTCTGTTGCTTCCACTGGCGACGCCACGCTGTTACGGGTCTCGACGCCGGCGTCTCAGGGTAATAAGACCGCTGCGCTGTTTTAGTCTCTCGCTCTCTTTTCAGTCTTTACGACAAAAACACCGTAATGTTCCTAGTATGTATTTGTTTGTACGTTCTCGTCCATTTGTCATTTTTATATTTGCCTCTTTATTTCTCTTTGCACAACTTTAGCGTATTGATTCATTTACTGATTCTTCCCAGTTTTACGTTGTTGCAGTTTTTCACGAATCATTCTTTCCTATAGTTTTTGTACACTTATAATTTCACCCCTTTTTTCGTATTTATGCGAATTCATCCTTAGTTCTTTTGTCTTCCATTAGCACTTTTACTTGCTTCTTTTCTGCTACTATTATACGTTTCCTTTCTTGCGCGTCTTTTTCAAGCGCGCTGGTATTACCCCTTCAACGCCCTCCACACACACACACACACACACACACACGCACGCACGCACTTCATCCCCTTCTCGCTCCTTCCTGCAGATAAAAGTAGCGCTGATACGGGGGCGATATCCTGGTAATGTATTGTTTCGACTTAATGCTTGTTTATTTATTTGGATCAGATTAGAGCGCGGGCGGCGGTGGCGACGAAGGCGGCGTTCGCACGTCGTGTTTTCAGCGCGGTGAGGCGGCCTCCTAAATTGCTCGCGGCTTCGCCCGGTTCCTGCGAATGCGTCTGCCGCTGCACCGCTTACCGCGCGCTCCCTTTCCGTTCGCTGTGTGCCGCTCTCTCTCTCTCTCTTGCAGGGCTTATTGCCCACAGGAGAGGATTGCCAACCTATTACTTTGGCTTCGGAACTCGATGGTTTCTCGGTACTGAGAGAGACACATGCGTCTTGAATGTAGCATGGACCTGCGGAGTATTTCGCTGAACTCTCGGTCCTTCCTCGCTCCACAGCTGGCGTTTATCAGTGCAAAGAAACCGTTTTTGAAGATAGCTAATGTATTCACGAGAACGTATTATAATAATTACTCTTTCGTCTGCACTCGTATCTGGCATTATGACATTTATTATTTACGTTCGTTATTCAGTTAGTGCATTATTCATATAATCTGATTTCATTATTTTAATATCGAGTATTATAAACATTCAGTGTACAGGAAAGTTTATTTCTGATTTCATATTTTAAAGTCAGATTGTAAACTCAAGTGCAATTTCATCTGAAGTATTCCTCTTCTCCAATATTCTTTTTCAACAAAGTGTATCCTTATATTTACATATGTAAATCTTCGTGAATCTTTTGTAGGTTCTAATCACATCGTAGTACAGAACCCGCTCTGACCGTTTGAGGCGTTGCGGAGAACGGCCATCGCGATCGCGTCTTCGCCTGATCGCTTGGTTGCCGTAATTTGCACCCCCATAGATAAAGTGCAGCGGGGCCGGCGCCGGGTGCCCACGTACGGCGTGTTAGTTCTGGGCGTTGCGCGTGCGAGCTCGTATGCAGCGTTTGCGCGGCAATGCGTTACGTGCAGCCGTAAGTCTTGTTGCGCGGCCGCGGCGCGGAGGGGGCGGGGCGGGCAGGGCGACGTGGCTCTTAATCAAAGAGACGCGGCGGGCGCGGCCGATAAGCGGTGGGCGCGGCCGCGGCTCCCCAAGCCCTCGCCCTCGCCCTGCCCCGCCCACGCCCCCTCCGCCCCCTGGCAACCCGCCCCCCGCGGCCTTCGCGCCCGTACAATTAGCTTCTTTCCTTGCGTAGTCCAGCCAGCGGCATAAGCGCCCCGGTGTTCGCAGCCTGCTGCACTACTGCAGCAATAGTTAGGGGAGGTAATGGGGGTCCGTATGCGTTGGTACGTAAGAACTGATTAAGATTCACGTGCAGTGTGTACGTTTACGAAAATTGTTCCTCTACACTCCTGGTCATAAAAGCTGTTATTCACAGATGTGTTTGTTGGATGCTCATTCTGCTGGTAGATTGGGTAGTGTAGAATTTGAAAACATAAGAACACGATTGATGATGATGGATTGATGAATGATTTGAGGAAAGTTTTAATGGCGTCAATTCGTTCGTGGCATATTATGGTAATATTAATCCAAAATCAAAGGACTTCTTATAGAATGAAACGAGGTTTCCGTGTTAATGGGCTGTTGCCACTGACGAATTTATTTGTAGAAATCAAGGAGGTATCGAGAACAAAGTAGTGTCTTCCGGGGCCCTTTGTGGGGAATGAGGGTGGTTGACAGATTTACAGCTAGAGCAAATATTACATATAAGGACGGTTTACATTTGAATCAGATCCGGCAACTCCGCTTCGGTGACTCACGGCATCAATCGGTGTCACTGCAGTGCCTCTGACCGGGAGGGCCCAGGGTTCTAGTCCCTGCGGTGGCTGGATTTTCGGCACTAGCTACATAGTTAGGTGGATTTCAGCCTCTGAAAGAGAATCGTAGCGGCCGGCTGTTCTGATCAGTAGTTTTCCGTTGTTTCTCCGGTGAATGCCATATCAGTATCCTAATAAACAGGCCATGGACCGCGCACGACCTTTTTTTTTTTCCTGTTCCTTGTCCTATTCTCTCTCGCAATGCCACATATGTGGAGAGATCAATCGAGACCTTCGAGCTTGTTCCGGCTGGGGCAGTGCCCCGCTGATGGGAGACACCTGATTGGGGACCCCCCACCCCCACCCAAGCCGACAGGTAGGCCGGCGCCGGATATCGCCATCCAGCGGGGGACGATCACCCCCATCTCCCGCGATGAAAGCAGGCGAATGCCCTTAACCGTTGACGCGCCTGCCATCACCAATGAATCCGTCAACACGCTTGCGAATAGGCGTTGGGAAGGCAGAACAGAGAACGACGGTGTGAGGAAGGCATTAGGAGGCGGACAGTGGGAGTGGTAGTTGAACGGGAGGGGGCAGCAAGAGAGGCGGGCTGCGGTGGTGGAGTGCGTAGCCCGAGGAGGCGCCGGGGGCGGCGGCCGTGCGCAGTGCGGGGACGGGGCGGCCGGATAAATCATACTGCTCGCCCGACCTCACTGCAGAGCGAGGCGCCGCAGATTCAGACCCTGCGGGGAACCCGCCCCCCCCCCCCACTCCGAGCAACTTACATGGAAGAGTGCGTAGCGTTTGTGCACAAGAAATGTGACCTATCACAAAAATTGTCATTTTGTAGAACGCTTATAATTTGAGCTATCCCGTTTACTTCGCACTGTTTTACTCTATGACATGGATGTTGTGGGAACTATAGCCACGAAGTTTTTAGTACCGAAAATATTTATTTTCAACGTGTGTTTCTTCGCTTTAACTCAAAATTATGTTTGAGATGTGTTCCTTTTTGTTAGCATCGAATATGTGTGTACTACTTCGATTTTTGGAATTATCATTGGAGATATTACAAACCAAAATATTCGCTCACATTCTTCATTTGTGGATAATAAACTCTGGAATGAATGATGCTTGTGTTGCAAACTGATGCATGTGTTGCAAACTGAAAAAATCGTTAATAGTAATAAGTTCATATTTGAAACTGTATTTTAAATTCTTGTCTTAAATAATGTTCTCGTGGTTTATTGCAACTACTCGTACTTTCATGAAGATTCTGTGAAATATCGTTTATTTGATGAATGCGTTTTATAATTCTTATTTGTTGGAATAATAAATGAAGGAATAATAAGATAAATATGATGAAACTACCAAGATTTTCTGTGTGTGTTGAATATACCCTCAAAAAGGAAAATATAATATTAGCGCAGCCGTTGTTTTCTTCAAAACGTCTTAAATCAAGAACGTTGAGAAAGCAAATGTGTGGGATCAACATTTTGCATAATTTTAAAATTTAAGAAAATACAATAAATTTATTTGTTAATGCCTCTCTTTTTACGATGTACGTTTGTGTGCAGATAAATCATAAATAATCATCTTTTCTTCCATATACTACTAATCATACTTTGTCAGCATTTTAGCGAATGATATTTTCTGGCATGACATATGACTGCCACTCTATTAGGCGTATCCCCATCGTTGCCCGTTAATTAAAACTAGGGCTTGCATGTGACGTCACAAAACCCCTCGTGGCATTGCAGGCATCGAACATGTAGAAGTACTTTCCAAATCCACATTTTACTGCCCGGAATTAATAGCGCAGCACCCCGACACGTGACTCGGCCTACTAATTCGCCGGCGCAGCGGCCATAACTATCAACAACATACGCCGATCAGATTTAGTTGTCGAATTGTGATTGGTACGAATAGAAAATCCAGCTGCCTCAACTTGTTTTCCGAACATTTCGCTTTCGTTTATCACTCATCGGCCAAATACCGGGCGGGCGCGCCCGGCAGACAATAACTTAATACTTGTACATTCATTTTAAACACTGCCATGAAGAACGAACCTTATAGCAGCTAATTTCAAGCAAATAAATTAAAACTGATACGTAACGTTTTGTCGACCTAAATCCGAATTACAGCTTTAACTTTATTTCGCTTGATTAATTCTATCGGGGGCCAACAGCGCCGTGTCGGATTTCATTACAATAAATACGTTTGTTATTAGCGGGGCGGCGCCGCTGCGCACCTGCCAAAGCGGCGAGGCGCGACGTCTCCCCGCCCCGCCCCCGCCCCCGCCCCTGCCCCGCCGGCCGTCGTAATCCGCCGCCCTCATCGTCCCGCTCCGGCGCTTACTGCAGGCGCGTATCGCGCCGCGTGCGCCCCCCGCCCGCTCCCCGCCTCCCCACCTCCTGCGAGGTTAATCCTCGAGGCGACAGCCGCTACATCCTCGTGAGGATCTCTGGTGTGAACGCCTATGCTTTTTTGTTTCGTTTCATTTGACGAGAGGCCATGTTTTTGTCGACCAGTCGGGAATCTCACCGATATCTCGTCAGTTCCTTGTCGGTATTTTTTTTTGTTTGGAAAAAGAACAACACATTGTGGTAATCATGCATTCTATGGGCATTACAACTGTATTGAATTCAATATGTTCGTAGGAGTTCGTAGAAAGAAACCTAGTTTGTTGCTTCGAGAAACCTGTGGAATGACTAAAAAATAGGGTAATGTTGGCACTGTTTCATTGTTGCTCAATATCCCCTAAAATATTTGTCCTAAAGAAAACGTTTTCTTTTTTAATGGACATTAAATTTGCTGCGTTTGAAGCCGAAGACTAGCTGTTTGCTTCTATAATATTGCAAGAAATAGCTTTTGAAAAAAATGTTATTATTTTTCAAATAGTGTAAAATTTGTTTAGTAGTTTAATGTATCTCGCCAGATAGTGAGAAAATTTCCGTATAATAAGTTTAGATAATGGAGCCTTCAAAGAATTATGTAGGACTAGTTTTTGCAATGGTATGTAGCCAAGATTTCATATAGAATTTTTTGTGAAATATCAGTGTAAGAGTATTATTAATATTTACGTGATAAAATACTATTCTTCTACAATATTCTTCTATTGGTTACCATGGTCTTGGCTTTGAGAAATCTTCAGGGACTCTCTGAGCAGATGGAGAGAGTTCAGCTCAGATGCTTGCCAAAGTGGCATTTTACATAACTAGCATAACCTGAGACAATCGTTGCTACGACCTCGCTCTGTTTGCCCCTTTGACAGACCTGTTGATGGATGGCAATGCTAATGGATGCTAAATACTGTATGTCTGAAGGTTTCTTTCCCAAATGTGATAATTTAGATGAAATTGAATGTTTTTCAAATATTGGCTTTACAATATTCACACGACATTTTATTTCTGCTTTTCTTTCAATTCACTTTTATGACTTCTTTTACCCAAACACCATCAATTCAACACAGAATGTGGTATTATAATCATTGTCAGAAACCAGAAGATTTTTCTCTATTTCTTGTTTTATTTTGGGAAGTGCACAGTTTGTACAGGTCTTTCGACGCTAAAACTAGATTATTAGTAGTAGATTGTGTTTAGGAATAGCTAGAAAAATAAATTTTACTGTTTTTATTGAAAATTAGAAATATTTCGAAATTTCGAACCCTTCTTTCTGTATAAAGTGATGTGTATAAACTGCGTAACCTTGCGGAAATATCCGTGTAGTTGGATGTTTTATTGTGTACCTACCTGAGGTAGCCTAATATAATTCGCGTACGTTCATAAAATTCGCATTGCACTTCGATGAATTGAGTTCTAGGTGTCGTAGGTAGAGGTTTAGTGTGTTCCTAAACCTAACGATATCCACAAGTGCCGATCAGACACGTACACATATGGAGAAACATTACTTGGTCTATCACTGGTATAGCCGCGGTGGTCTGCCGAGCTTTGGCCGCCGCCGTAACCCCCCTCTGCGTTGATCGTATACCCTGGGATCGGAGTGATGGGTGCGAGGATACTCCCAACGCAGCCCGCAATTACTATGGAGGGTGCTGGAATTTGATGGCGACGCGCTTTGATGATAAGAATAGTGTTCGTGCTTGGGGTTTCATGGATCCGGTTGCCCATGTCGTTATTTATTGTGTCCGATTGAGTTCGTGGTAATGCAATCTCCTTTTACGTACATGGTCACGAAGTGTGCATCGATATGACATCGGTTCTGCGTCAAAATGTATGTTACGTTTCTCTGGAGTGTTAATTCATGGCTATGCCGTCATATTATAATGTGAATTGGAATTAGGTAGACCATGGCTTACGACAAATCGCCAATTGTTTGATACATTTTATTGCTGATAATGTAATATTAGAGACAATATTTATTCTATTACGGTCGATGTATCTTCGATGCTGGTGGAATAACTAATTAGTCAACTTTCTGCTGGAAATGAGATACTACTGCATCCTCCTGATCATTCTCTTTCTGTACGTCTATTCAAATAAGTAATTTTTTTCTGGTCGTTGAGGAATTGGTGCATGTCTTTTTTATGTAAAATCTCATAAAATTATAAACCCTTACAACTTAAATAGAATTATTCACTAGAGTTGTGTAATTGTGTGAATTATTCGCTCAATACTACAATTATAACAATTAGACATTGATTGACATAAGAAAGTTGTCTATTTATTCTCGTTAAAGATTTCATCAGTTAATCAAAGCATTGCAGAATATAGTGCTTCCTATATTAGCTTTTAGACGTTTAAGGGGAATATTACTAATAGTATACAATTTGTATTATTTAATTTTTTTACTTAGTTCAGTGTTGTAAGTAATTACAGCATTTGTTTTCTGTAGTGTTCTAAAAATGATTTGACTATAAATTAATTCCGTTTTTAAGTCGGTGAGATTACGACGTGTTGAATGAATTTCTGTATCCATGTAATTAATTTACTACTTCTATACAATTATACGGAGAAATAATTTATATAACTCATTTTATGAAACATTGTATTTTGATTGCGATGATTTCGTTGCGGTGCGTTTTTAAGCATGCAGCTGTTATCTTTCAGGTATATCAGTAATTGCTGGTCAAAGTCTTTCAGTATTCAAAGTATTTCAGTTAGTCTCCGTATGAAGAGAAACTCTTGATTTTTGTGTATTTTTTGTAATTAATAATATAACTCGAACTAAGGCGACTTGGAGGAAAACATGGTTATTTCAACAGGATGAGTTTCTTCGTCAAAAATAACATTAGTTAAACTGAATTCCTTCTTACGTAACACACTCTGAATGCATACTTAAGTTTAGTAATACCATCCACATTAGAGTAATTATAATAGGAAAATCATTCGAATGTACTATAATCCTTTAAAGACAGTAGCTGGTTGGAAATTACCTGTATTGTAGAATAAACAATTGAGTTGCATGAACAAATCCTCATTTGTTCTTAGGTTTTCCGTTGTAAATGACATAATATATTTTGATGTTGGATAACAGTTTGTACGGGTTTGAATCCCTTCAATTTCTCTGATGACAACTCGCAATAGTTCGATTGTCGTGTAGCATAGGAACTCGGCGAGTAAGTTCTCTGTCTTTCTGAATCTTTCTTCGTCCGCCACTCATTTGAACAACTTCACTGCAATGAATACGAGAATCTTCCCGAAGCAAGGAAATTGCCGTGTGCCAGGAACGAACCTAGCTCTCTTCTGTTCCCGTTACATCTCCATTATTCTTCCCGCAAGCTTCGCCTTCCACCTCTTCCCAACCTAAGTTTATATCATTCTGTCCGTCCACCCGCAGTCGTTTTTCGGCGGGGGCGTTTCCACTTCCTTTTGAATCTGACGTTCATGTGCATCGCTGCGCCGGAAAATTTTTCCAGCTCCGTTTTTCTCCGCGACCGCCGATTGGAGACGGCCGCGCGGGGTGAGGCGGCGGCGGCGGCGGCGGCATCGGGCAGGTTTCCTCCAGGGGCGGCGGTGGAGGGGGCCGAGGGCGGGGGCGGGGGTGCGGGGCGGCGGTTTTATCCCGGCGCGCGGCTGTCCCGACCGGCTCGAGGCCCGCCCCGCGTCCAAGATTTACTGGCGTCCGGAAAAGCTCCCTAATTCCAGGACCCGCTCGCCAGGATAAGGCCGTTATTTCCTTGTGACTTGTTAGATCCTTCACGCGGCTTGGCCGCGGCCCTCGGCCTCGCCGCGCCGCCGCCCCCGGACCCTCCTCGCCGCCGCCCCCGCCGCCGTATGATGAACTGAGAAGCCATTCTTGTGCGTGCGGCTGCCGTTAGCCGTCCCTGGGTCTTCCCGGGCTGATCTAGTGCTTCGGTCACTTAGCAATTAGTCGTGGAAGGGAAGCTGAGCTTCAGGAGGGTCCCGCGCCTTTCGCTTTGTTAGTTTGGGTGATGAATTGATGCGAAGAGGTTTACTTATTCATTGAATACCCATTTGGGCGTGAATTGATTTCGTGGGGATACTCTTGTACGTAATTTTCACAATGTAACATTCTAATAATGAGTTTATTTAGTTTTAATAAGTTTTGTAATCATAAATTCTGGTTTTTATTTCCTAGGCTGTTAATTACGAAGTTAGAATATTTTCCGGGGATAATGATGAGCGTGAATGTCATTCAATCGTTGCTAAGTGTACGTTCTAAATATGTAAGATTTAAATATCCCAATGCACTAATTGAGGCGATCTCCTGACAATAGGCCTTCAGGCTCGTGGGCCTCTTTCCCATATATCTGTTGCAATGAACCATCGTATGAATGGGGAAAACCGGAACGGTATAAGAACATTTTATAAATGCTGAGAAAACTGTTTATTTAATTCAATATCACAGTAAAGTTGTGGTGCATCAGAATGTGACCAAAATTATTAAAATTCTATGTGCCACAGAATTAGAAACATGTATATAATAGTTCCTTTCTTGTTAAGAAAGAATTCACATGATTGTAATAATAACTGTAATCATTGTTGAATGTTTTATATAGTTAAAACATAATGTTAATAAATATTGCTATGTAAACAAGAATGTAAATTTTAGTATTAGAATAGATTTTGATGGCGTACGACCAAGTAGTTTAAGAGCGATCTAAGATAAATTAAACAAATAAATACAATTGTGGTGCTTTGTTTCATAATTAAAACCACGGAACTTCGATTGTCCATGTAAACCACGAAAGTATATTGGCCCGGAAATAGCCTATTATAAACTCGCTTTTCTCAGAATTTATAAAATGTCAGTTATACCGTTCTGGTTTTCACACTCTCATATTATAATCTACAGTCTCTGAAATTTTCATTTTGATGGGCCAACATTGAGCGAAATTATTAATTTCTACAAACAGCTCTTGGCATTGGAAGTGAATCGTGGCCTGTTCTGCAAGTTATTTCATTGTAAGTTATTTTTGTTGTTTTATTTGTCAAGGAAAAGTAGTAGTGAGCACTACTAAAACTTATCTGAAAGTCATGATTGAATGTCGTACTAACCCATCACCTTTGAGTGTTGTAATGGATCGTGGCATTATAAAGAATTGAACAGAAGTGTTGAAGTCTCTATTCTAGAGAAAATGGATCGTGGCATTATAAAGAATTGAACAGAAGGGTTTCTTCCAATCCAAGAAATCTTCCAAATCCAGAAATGTGCAAATGAAGTATACAGACGTTGGATCCTTGCTGTGTTCCACAACGTACACTGAGTTTACAAAACACTTGGTTGAATTCCAATCCAAATATTACCTTGAATCAGTCCCCATATAATGGAATTAAATCAGCAAAAGTGAGAGGTGTTACAGATCTGTTTGTCTTCATGTCATTCGCAGGCAGGAATTTGCTTTAATGTGGTATGATGAAAATTCACGTGAATTACTTGTAAATTTGTTTTGCACCTATAGGTTTCTTTTATTCGAATTTATTTTCCCCACATATTGTATTTTGCATCGTACTATATTATCTTTCACTTTTTGTGCAGGGCATATTGTGTTCTTTGAAGAAGGGCATTTTAGTGCTATTGTAAATTATGTTTTAATACGATAAAAGACGTATGTGTCGCAAGAACTACTTAATACATTCTTTGTGAAGGTGTGCTTTATATCAGCACTTATTTCAGTTTGATGTTTAATTTGACAATGATATTAAATAAAAGTGGTACAAAATTTCGATTTCGTTTTTCTCAAAATTACTTTTCTGCAAATAGGCCCTTTGTCAGGATATCGATCCAATTGTCCAAGCCTTGTGGCTTCTCCGTCTAATCAAAGCAGAAAAAAGAAGCAGTTAGGTCTGATAAGTGGAAAATATAATCTGCCAACCGGAATCTAATTCTTTTTCAAGTTTTTGTACATTCTAAATTTTATTTCTCAGAGATTAGCGCGTATTTAAAAATATAATTCTCTATATTAATTATCTCTTTTGTTTGAAGTTTGTAATAGGGCTAAATTTCTTTGCGACAATGAAATCGAAGTAATGAATAACTTTATAAAATAATAAGAACATCTAATAATGCATTTTACTTCATACAAAATACAGTAATTGATTTTGTGAATTGTGGAGAGCTAATTACTGAGCATTAATTGTTTTATTTTGTTCAGTAAAATTATAGAAAATATTAATCTTCGTCTTCCTTTACTTCACTTGTATTCAATGCAAAAATAACGTTAATTCATGTTCTGTGCCTATACCCTGTGCTGTATGATGATTCAACAAAAATAAATAACACGCAAATATTAAAGTATATCGTTGATTTCAATCTTTATTATAGAATTAATAATGTTTTCCCATTGTCTAAAGCATACCTTAGTTGTGTAATATGTTTTTTAACCAGAATGTATTTCTTTCTTTCAGGTAAGACGATTTCCGGGCCCTTGTCATTCTATCAGCCGCCTACGCCACATTAGGTATGTTGACATTGAGATATTCTCTGTGATTTGCCAGAGGGGGCGAGAATTTGAAATTTCAGTCGTTTGTGGTTTATCTGCGATATTAAGGTCTCCGGAGTAAATGAAAATCTTATTATAATGCGTTTGACAAATGTCTGTGTATAAAGGGGCCTTCGGCGCGGAGAATAATGATGATTAGTCATAACTCGCAGGGGCAATGAGCGCGCGAGGAAGCGGTGGGGAGCGAGGCTGCCGTCGCTCTCCAGATAAGAATGCGTCTGTTCCGGGGGTGGCTACAAAATGCACTGCCGCTTCGTCGTCGGTTTATCTACGTTTCTCCTTTCTACTACTTCTCATTTATTTGCACTACGCGTATTCCTTCTATTTACCTGTACCTTCGTACCTTCCACGTTCTCTACGCTTTGAACTTGCTGTTTTAAAGCGATCCTTTGTGTTTTGGTCAGAGCACACACACCTTGCATCTCTGGGTACTTGGGTTGAAACTCTTGTCGATTCTTGTGGACTTTGTGATTGACACATTGATTTTGAAGTATGCTTATTTTTATTTTTTAAACTTATTTATTTAACCAGATCAGTGTGACTGCCCCTTTACATTTGAGTGTTAGTTTATATTTAAATAATAATGAATGGATGCACTATAGAGACCCGAAAGCACAAGTAACTACAATTAAGCTTATCTTGCCTCTCATTTCATCATCACTGAAGTCATGTCGTAATCATCAGCTCCCGTTCTGCTGAACCATTTAAGTTAGGAATTCCCGAACCTCTGTTACGACTGTGCTACTGGAATCATCTTCTCTTTGCCTCTGTGTTAGTCGTCTGTGCGGTTTTTTGTTTTTTTAATTTTTGCAGCGTTCGGCGTAACTACAATCCAGTGCTTTTCTTGCCGTATTCCCCTTCATTCGTCCCTTCTTCAAACACTCGTGATCGTAGCTTCCTTCTCTCCCTCCCCCTTCTGGCTGCCCTCAATTCCTCCGCCGACGTTTTCCAGTCGGGCGTGGCCGTCGCCTCCGCCTCCGTCGCCGCCGCCACCGCCGCTGCCGCAGTGTTAGTCGCGTGGGCATCCCGTGTCAGCCGCCTCCCACTCCCGCCCCCGCCCCCGCCGCGCCAGGAATTCGCGGCATTCGGGCGAGAGTGCGAGAGGAAGGGGCCCGGATGTGATGAATTCCTATCTGCTGATGACGTATCTCCGCCCCTATACATCCAGGCCCCGGCGGCTCTCCCCGTCCCCCGCCCCTTTTTATTCAATCTCTGACTACCTTACAAAGTGGTATTTTATTAGCCGTTCCGAAAACATGCGGCCCGCCGGGTATGAATAAGATTCGGCTGCGCGTCGGAGGCGCGACCGCTCTATGGCGGGGATCAATATTTCCTCTGGGCCGAGAGGCTCGCGTGGCGCGCCGCCGAGGTCGGGGCGCGGATACCACTAGACGCGCGCTAGCCAAGGCGGCTGGCGCGCGCACGGAAGAGTGCCGCGGTTGCCCGCCACCCAAGGAACGACTGCGCCCGCACGCGAAAACAAAGGATTTATTGAAAAGGAAGTGTTGGTTAAATGTTTGGGCATTGCAGCATGAAAAGAAAGTTCGTTACGTAATTTTTTTTTCAGTTTGTCTTAATTATTACACTTATTTGAGTTCGCAAGTAGTCTAGATCGGATCAGCCAAGATGACTCGACTATGATAAGCTGTGTGCACATAAATGGTCCGTATAATTCAAAGAACATGAAAAATGTGCTAGATCTATAATCCGACTTAATAAATTACTGCTTTTCTTTCAATTTATCACAACTTTGCTGTAAGACTTAACTTCTTTCTTTTTGTTTATTCGCGTTTAGACTTTGTGCGAACCACTAGTAAAAGATGTCTCAATGTCAGTAATCGGTCTATTTTAATTTTTAAACGAGTATTTTTATTTTATTTCTTGTACGTCAAAAATTATTAAAAACTGCGTGTGAAGTTCTATGGAGAGAAGTGACTTCTGTGCTCGTTTTCATAATTCTGTGATCCCTACCCTAAGCCATATACTAGTTGAAATTTTGAATACAGAAAGAAAAGAACGTTTTTTGCTAGGTTTGTTATCAAAATATTGGCTCCGATATAATAAAATCTATTTTCAAGGGTAAATCAGCTATAGATTTGGGCTCTTATCCCTCATCACGTCCTTTAGGAAGAATTAATACTTCATGCAGCGACGCCGACATCATGGAGAACGATAATTTTAATAACTCTATTTCCCAATGAATTCTAGAAGACGTGCAATTTACATTTAGAATCCTTTAAAGTCCTTTAGTCATTTAATGGTACCGCCTATTTTATACTCTAAATTTTTAAGGTTAGCAGCAAACAAACAAATCGACAAATAACAAAAAATGCTCGAACGTTTGACGGAGTTTAAACGCGCTGATCTTTGATCCATAACAGTAAGAAAGTTCTGGACTGAACACTAATTAAATAAGCTATGATGTTTATTCCATCTTCATCTATTACGCTAAGATAAGATGGCGATTTGAATCGTTTAAAAAACAGTATTGACGCGAAACCCGTAAGTATACTAGTCGAAAATAGCGATTCACCCTTTGATGGGAGTATCAAAAAGATAAGACTAAAAAAATTGATACTACCGTATTATGACACATGGAAACCAACACGATAACAGGCAACATGCAACATACGTTACGCCGCAGCACATCGTGACTGTGACCATCGTATCTGAACAGCAATGCTTCCTATGCCGTTAAAAATTGGTGTTCGTGTCCCTTAACGTGACACAAGTTGTGTTTGAGTCATAATCTACATATTAAGATTTTTCTGTGCGACGTAGTAAATTTCGAGGATGCCTCCCCTTCATATCACGGTTTATCCAAAATAATGAAAAGCGATTCCCGGTATAAACCTAACTTTACTTTTAAAACAATGTTTATAAAACGTGGAATATTGACACGGGTCCAACCAGTGTATTCTATTCGGCACACTGCTGGAACGTTTTTGCTCTTTACCCACTTCAAACCAGCAAGTTTTGCACTGCCATCCGCGGATTACTATTATTGCGTGCGAAGGGCAGCAATGAAGTCAGGGCGGCCTGGGTTGAGGGGGGAGGGGGGGCAAGCGGGCGCTTTTCGCGACGCTTTCGTCCGCGGGGGTTGGGGGGTCAGCGGGAAGGGGGGGGCTCGCGCCGCGCGCGCGGCATTCGTTAGCGCGGCGGGCGCGTGACGTGCGGGACAATTAGGGAGGCGCCGTGCGGTGGCGAACCGCGTCAAGCTAATTAGCCTCCCGCTGGCGCCCCCGCCCCACTCCCACCCCCCCGCGCACCCCGGCGACCTCGTGCCCGCGCGCCCGACCACCCGCCCGCCACCTCCGGTCAGGTCAATTGTATTATTATTCCGCGCCAGCCATCGATACTCGTCGCCCGCCCACGCCGGACCGGCCTGCCACAGGGGCGCCCTAGCCACAGGGCCCCGGAGGCTGGGTAGGCAACCCGCATTTCAGGAGTGTCGTGCGTGAGCACGGATATGGATGGTTGGCTCGTTGTAAGTTGCGGTGAAATGGTGGATCTGAATATTAACTGTCGGTTGAAGTTGTTTCAGCTGTATTTTGATGATTATTCCTTTTTTGTTAAGTACAACATTTTGTTAAGAACCCTTTAAGAGCCTAACCATCGGGGTATAATATTTCTCACTCACGCTCTTCTAGCTGCAGCGGGACTGTCTACTAAAAGGGACATTATTGTCGCTACTAAATTCTGTGCTTATGAAATATTTGTGACATGCTCCAAAAGGTTGATATATGAGGGATTTAGTATGTTTGGTTCTGTTATCTACTGCTGAAAACAGCAGTATTTTCTCCTTCGATAAATACTGTATATCTGGGAAGATTGTATCCGTACGTAATGCCGTTAAAGAAATCATGATGAAGCAGAAGCGTGGTTCTCCAAATATCCACGACATAGCCATTTTGCCAGATTCATTGTCTGACAATCTCTGTGACATTGAATTGATTTGTCATTATGCTCCGATTTAAACATTGTGGCGTCTCAAGGCCACGTGGACGGAGAGGAAGACACTGTCATCCAACCGGGAGTTTCGTTACGATTAAAATTTTTGGTATTGGGGCTATAAATTGGATGAAAATGTCTTCCTCTCCTTCCAGGTCGTGACCGTCAGGCGCCGTTATAAATAAATCCAAGTACAATTGTATTAGCGGGCGTTGTTGTACTGGGGTGGGGTGCGAGAGGCGTGGAAGCGCGGGGGCGCCTTTCGATTCCGCCGTGGGGGCCGCGCTGCGCCTTGGCGGGGCGTCGGGGGCGGATTGAGCGGCGGGGCCGAGGGCCCAGGGCCGAGGGCCGGCGCCGGCGCCGGCGCCGCTGCGCCCCACGGACCCGCCCGAGAAGAGCCGAGGCCGGGCGGGTACGTTCCGTTCCCCGCCTCGCCCGCGCCCGCCCGCGCCCGCCCGCGCCCGCCGCCACGACGCAGGACAAATTAGTCGGTGACGTCACCGGGGGAGGGGCCGCGCTCCAGTGGGTGTGGCTGCCCCTCTCCGACGAGCGCCGTGCCCCCTCCCCCGGCGGCGCTTCTTCTCCTCTGCGGCCGCCCCTTTCGACCTTTCGCGGCGCGGCGCCCATTCACGGCCCGCGGTTCGGGGGTTCAGCGTCCGGCCGCAGCGCCTGCCTTTAAAATAGCCCTGACGAGCTCGCGCCTTTCGCCTCTCGTTATGCACGTGGATAGGGTATTGATCGCTTGCGCGACCTTTCGTCCTTACCACTATAATTCAAAATGGACTGCGAAGAAAGTAGAAACATTTTATGTTTAATATACTGTACCTTTGTAGTTTTTGTTGTGAAAATACAAAGTTTCAAGTTAGATTCAAAGATCTATAATTAAGTATAATGGGGATTGCACATTGTGATTAGTGTGATTAATGAGAAGTAAATTTCATATTTCTTTGATATACACTTTTCACTATATTTTCTCGCAGTTTTCGCTATCAATGAAGTATTTTGTGGATCATTCTTTTGCAGACTTTCCAAAGCATTCCATTTCGAGAAGAAAACATAAAAATGAACTGCGTTTTGACAGTTTTTTAAATTTTCTCATTGCTTCCTACGTGTATAATTTATAATTTTATCGGATATCAAAATGTATTTATCGGTTACCCATTCCATGCCCTTATATATTACGCCAGTGCTATTACTTACTGACAATATAATGCATTCATGAAAGAACGCATGTAATCGGTGCGCAAGAATAGTGAAAAATCTCCAAAATTTTATGTTTTGGAAGATTCCTCCATTACTGCTTTCTCAAATGAGGGGTGCCACTTTGTGATATATTTCGGCTGTTTTGAACTAATTTCGTGAAACGTTTACTGGTAATAATATTCCAAATTCTAAATATATTTGCTTAATTAAGAAATGCCGATTTTAGAAATGTCATTTTCTTGTGCACCGACAGTATGTAGTGTCGTACAGAAATTCAAAAATGGAAACATATGTTGTAATGACCACTATTGTTCGTTAGAAGCGAGAATAAATTCAACCTCTGTACCGGTTTTAACTCTGCGTGCTTCTCTGACATGCAGTTGTGTAATTCGTTGTTTTTCTCGGTCTTCGCGCTTGCCTGACCCCGGATATATAATCCGCGTGACACGCTCTGCCTGGAAGAGCAGGCGTCCGGCCACGGCGAATCAGGGCCTCAGCCACGCGCCTTCATTACGCCTCGCGAGGGACTTACTTGATTTTATTGTCTGCAGGGCGCGGGGGTGCTCGGGGCGCCAGCCGCGCGCCCCACGACCTCGGCATTCTTTTGTTTTAATAAAGTCATAACGTGGACATGATTTCATTACGAGAGCGTCAGGGAATGAGGGTCTTAACAAGAATTAAGCAGCGGTTTGCGTTCGAAATATTAAGAAGTATTATACTAAAATTTCGTACCCTTTACCAGTGTGCACGGAGTCTGGGCGAAGAGGAATACTAAAAATAATGTAGTATTCTGTGTGGTTTAATTTCTTGGGAAGCCAGCTTTGCAATATAGCAGAAAAATGAGTCATGTTTTAATATAATCAGAATTGTAATTAGAGCAGGATTTTATTGTGCTTTTTGTTCCAAGGGGTATTTTTAGAGGTGAAGAATAAAAGAACGAACTCAAAATTAATGGCCCAGGTAGACTTGAAAGGATTGTTCATAAGAAATTTTCTTTAGAGGTGAGCACATAGTTCTTCATCAATAGTATTTCTACATCGGCATGCTTTGTGATAAAGTTGTTTGTTTGAATGAAACAAACTGAAGGATGCACCCTGGATTTGTGGGTAAGCGTATAGAGGCACAGATGTAGTGTGATGTTTTCTTGTAGAAACATTTCATTTATGTTGAAAATGAAATGTATATTTATTTGTTGACTTATAGTTAATATTTGTAACGTTAAGAATTGATATTTTGAATGGCTTTCATTAGTATAGAAAACTACTAAAGTGGATGCCACTAGCCCAGGGTGCGTCACTGGGTAAAGTAATAATATTTTGCTCGCCAGTTTATCGTTCACTTTCATTGACATGCTTTTGTGAAAATGTGACTTAACTCTCTCAACAATACCACAATAAACAAAAGATAAAAGTGGCCGTGTTTGATTTTCTAACTCTTTTTTGCTGAACATTTTTAATTAAAATCGTTTATAACTGTTCTAATGCCTAATTAATATAAATGGGAATGAAAATGCAACCTACTCTTCTCCCATTTTCCAACTGGTAGTAAATGAGACACTAGGAAATGTCTAATGTTCCCTCTTGCGAACGCTTCTTTAGTGGATTGGGAGCCATGCACAGCCTCGGAGGGTTTTTTTTGTAGAATTTACATTTTCTTTCTTTCTGCCTATTGGCCGTGTGAACTAAACACTGGTCCATGAGCATTATTCTTACCCTAGTACTTAGTTCACTTACATTAATATAATTCACAGCATACATAATTACTACATTGTTCATAATTATTTGTTGTTATTTTCTATCACACTGCGTGATTTTCACCAACACTAAATTGTCAATGGTCCCTTCTCCAGGCATTTCCTTCCATTTTTACTACTTCCCCACCACTTAGGCGCCGTGGCCTTGCAAAGAAAGCGTAGCCGCAGAGTATATGTGTGTGTGTATATATATAATATATAATATATATATAAATATATACATATATAAATATATATATATATAAATAAATATATATATATATATACATATGTACATACATACAAACATGCATGCATGCATGCCTTGTATGGCACCGCTCGCACTTGTACTTTATTGGGGGGCAAGCCCCGGGGTTAGTACCTAAGTGGTGGCCTTTACCTACAACCCCCATTAGGGGTACAAGGTACCCCCTTGGACCAATATCCGGATCCCGCCGGAACGTAGTTTGCCCTCACGGCAACCTTCCCATACAATGCCTGGGTGATGGGCCTCCTTGCCAGCTCGGAGCTCCTAGCTATCCGGGCTAGTACCGGAGTCAATGTTGCCTGTATGGTAACGCGCCACTCACATGCGCCGGGACACCAAATCCCTCCTCTAGGCTCAGAGTATTGGGCCACTGCCACGACGAAGCCGAGAGCCCAAGGGGGCCACCCGAAGTAAGGTCCGGGCGGCTCGGGGCCTCCATCCCGTCTCCCCAATGCCTGCACGTTCAGGCTAACGATCTGGGTGGAACCGTAACCAAGGCAACCTGACAGTAGATAATTGCCCGCCGGGCTTCTAATTGTGGATCCCGGAATACCCTAGGTCTCCTTCGCCCAATCTTGCCTTAAGGTCGACGCGCCAGGGGCCCAATTGGTGGGTTGCCGAGATGAACCGTCAACCAGGAGCTTCGTATCGCCTCCTCACTGCCTCCACCTTGAGGCTAACGACGTGAGTGTCGCCGTGAAACTGAGGATCCGAGTGATCGTCTCCAACTCTTCACCAGAGATCGTGCTCACCTACGTGCTCACGATCCCCCCCCCTGCGGCCGCGGATGCCATGTGCGCGTTGTTCGCGCTGCACCGGGCCGCGCCGTGTGTGCGCGTGGCAGCCCGTTAGCGGCACGGGCGTGTCGAACGCCGCTGGGTCGCGCCGCGAAGTACTTTCGAACGGGAGTAAATCAGACACAAGGAAATGTCTAATACGCCCTCTTGCGAATTTTGTGTGTAGAATTTACATTTTCTTTTTTTCGGGCAATTGGCCGTGTGAACTAAACACTGGTACATGAGCATTACTCCTACTCTAGTACTTTTACATTAATATAATTCACATCATACATAATTGAGTACATTTTTCATAATTATTTGTTGTGTTTTTTTCTTAACTCACTGCGTGATTTTTCCCCAACACCAAATTGTCAATTCTCCCTTCTTTAGGCATTTCCTTCCATTTTTACTACTTTCCCACCACTTAGCCTCCGTGGCCTTGCAAAGAAAGCGCAGCCGCGGAGTGCCGTGTGCGCGTTGTTCGCGCTGCACGGGGCCGCGCCGCGAGTGCGCGTGGCAGCCCGTTAGCGGCACGGGCGCGTCGAACGCCGCCGCGCCGCGTCCAGCGCCGGGCAGGCGGTGCGTGCGTGCGGCGGGAAGCTCCGCGTGACATGATTTTAATCACAGGCCCCGTCCCACCCGGACCGCGCCGGCGGGCGCGGAGGCACTGCGTCTGCACCGACCCATTAGATAAATTAATTTTCGCAGAATAATTGCATTGCAAAACAGTGCCGCGCCCCCCCATGTTTTGTCATTTTGCCCCCCCACCCCACCCCTCCCCTCCCCTCTCCTCTCCTCGACCGGTCGCAGTAACCATGCTGCTCGCTCAACCTTTCCGGGTCATGCTTGGCCGGTGGTTACCGTGCCGGCCGAAACGATTTGCCGTTTTTTGTTGTACGTTAATTGCATCGCGCGTCTATTTTCTGTATGAACTCATATTATTTACATATATTACCGGCGTTATACATCATCCGAGTTAACGCGGGATTTTGGGGGTAGGTTGATCAATGTGTCATTTCAGAGTGTGGTGGATG
Organism: Acheta domesticus; assembly: GCA_031308135.1. Taxonomy (NCBI): domain Eukaryota; kingdom Metazoa; phylum Arthropoda; class Insecta; order Orthoptera; family Gryllidae; genus Acheta; species Acheta domesticus. The sequence continues at coordinate 250,746,198 of JAHLJT010000631.1, forward strand.
CAATGTTAACTCCATTTCATAGCTATTTTAATGTGCTTTATTGCTGAGTTTTCTAGTTAAGCTGTTCGGTATTTCAGGAAAATCGTTTCAGCAAGCCTTTTTTAATGCACGTTGGGCATACTTGTATTTCTTTTTCTCGCTATTTTTCCTTTCAATATTTTCTCCCCAAAAAGCATTCCCTAGGAATAGTCCTCAGTCAAACATCAGACAGTTTCCATTGATTAAAGTTATATCATCCACTATATCACCCACTATATCATTCACCCACTACATCACCCACTATATCATTTGGTCATGTTGTGTGCCTCTTATTGTTTTGCCTTTTGCCGTAACTTCTTTGTCCGTTACTTAAGCATTTTTTCTTTCATTGTATTCATTCCTGGTAAAAGCTCCAATTCACCTTCCTTGAGGAAGTATCACTAAGATTGGTAACACTAATTGCAATGTTACTTACGTAATATTTTGTGTGTCATCTTTTGATCATACTTGCGAAGGAAACATGCAAATTCTTCTTTTTCCGGAATTGAAATACTCTCACGTACAATCACCCAGTGTGAAACTAAAAACTCTTAAGTATGTTTTGAAAAAGTTGTGTATTTTGATAGTTCAACTTTCCTAGTTCCACTTATCAGTTGGGTTCCTTAGTAGTCAATCATTTGCTCGTTTATGAACTCTGACCGTACGCCGTCTGCACGTATTTAATTTCTTACATTTTTCGAGGACATTATTCTAACATTACATGAGTCTAATGCAATTGAAGAAAACGTTAGTGACAGACACATGTTTTTCGCGATCAGTACTCTTAAATATGTGCTCTGTCGTTACATTAGGGTAAATTATTTCGTTTCTTAACCTTAGTGTTAAAGTTATTCAAACATCAATATATTCTCACATTAACATACGCAAGGTGGTCTCGAATTAAATATCACTGCCCAGAGTAACTCGATTACATTTTTTTTGTTCAGTCTCGCACCTTTAACACCTCACTCCCACACTCATTCGCTATGCAGTCACGTAATAAACTTCCTGTAGTGTTTTTGTATTCTCTCGTTCATCTCGGCTTTCACGACCAACCGGCCCCTCGCGCATATCCACTCGCACCCCTTTGGCCGTGCATTCCCCTTCCCCGCCAACATCCGGTAGCACGGAGAGTTAAATATCTCGCACTGGAAATTACACGGTGCACACGGGACCCACAGGCGCAGTTCTGCTCTGGGATTATACGGGTACCCCTTGCGTTCCCCTCAGGGGCCCTCCCCGGCGTTTCCGCTCCCACGTGCCCCTCTCTCCTGCCTTTGCTCACGACCTCCTCCTTCTCCTCCCTCGCCGCCCCACTGCCTCCCCGGTTCTCCATGTCGTCATTAAACGATGCCCGCCCTCACCACTGCGTGTCCGTCCGCGCGTGCTATTGTCCACCCATTCGCCCCTGCCACTAACCACCCACTAGTCCCACTAACCACTCACTTGTCACGTTGACACACCCACACCCGCGTCACCAACTACCCACCCTCCAGCGCCACCAACTACCCATTCTCCAGCGCCTCCAAATACATACTCTCTCGCGTTACTACCGACCCACTCGCGCCACTAACAAACCACCCTCCCGCGCCACTAACAAACCATCCGCCCTTGCCACAAACTACCCTCGCCACCAATAGCCCACCTATCCGCACCACCGCTCTCCCGTGCCATCGTCCGTCTTTCTCTACCTCTACTCACTCGCTTGCGCCTCCCCCGACCCTTCGTGTAAAATGAATGCGTGCGTGGTTGCATATGTCTTTACGTAAAACACCATTAATAAGATGGAAAATACTAGGGATTCATTTTGAATTTACTCTTCCTCCACGATTAGTTAGTATCAAAAAAATTAATCATAAGTTTACTCTTGTAAAAGAACTTAAATGACATTCATTTAACACATTGTCTAGCGATTTATGCTCACTTCATCAGTGCATCCTGATCTTGCCTTTGCCGCTACCCGTGTCTGAGCATGTTCTCGCATTGTCATTTTCTCCTCTTATGTCTCTCCCTCCCTCCCTCTCTCTCCTTCCTCTGTATGTATCTCTCCCACGCAGAGCGGCCCCATGCAGCCGTGCGCGCCCTCCAGGGGCGCCTAATCGTAATAAGCGAGAATGTGCGCATGCGCCAGCGGTAATGAGGCTTCCGGTGGCAGGGAGTTTGGAGCAGGCGCCGCCAGAGGTCGGCTGAGTCTGTGCGGCCAGCACGCGGTCCGCGACTTAACCTCCCGAGCGTCACGCTGCTAATGAGGAACGTAAGACTCCTGTGTTGGCTCTAGACGACGCGCGAGATAGTTTTACACTATGTGAACTTACTGTTTTTATTCAGTTACGTAAAACTATGCACTAAATGTGAAATGTACGTACGAAGTTTACATTAAGAGCGTCCAAATGTTTTGTGTTTGTATAAAGGTCGTTTGTTGAGGAATTTGAAAATGTGAAAATGCGCCTTTTCAGAGAAGTTCCGGTGTATTGTGTTCTTACTTGGAGTTATCTAATTGTGTAATTTCAGGTCTATTTTGCATTAAAAGAAACACACTTCTTTCGTGAGAAACAGACACTACATAAATTTGTATTAATTTTAATAACCAAATATAAAAACTATACTTCGATTATTTCTCTAAATATTTTGATGATTTGGATCCCGAGCAGAATAAAATCTCCAAAATTAAATGTGTAAATTTTATTTTATATTAGAAAAGTCACATTTTTTAAGTATAAACAAATTTCTCATTTTATTATACAAGTTTCATTGTTCTTTACATGAGCATGGGCTTGACCAACAAAATTCTTGAATGTGGGAGAGTTGTGAAAATATTCTTGCTTTTCTGTTCTCTGTCATTTCGCATTTTTTCGTGTTCCCTGTTTCCTTTTCGCTATCACGGGAATGTATGTAATTACGGTAGTTTAATACACTTGTGCGAGAACCATAGCTGTCAGAAAGCTGTGGAATGTCTCATTGGATTCATTAGTACGTCGAGATTTCGGGAAAAATAATAAATTTTCAGTTTTATTTTTGTATTGAAAAAGCTACATTCCGAGTAATCAATGACAGGAAGTTAGGAATCGCTTTCTTTCTTTCGTTATTTCTTTCTTTCTCTCTTTCTTTTTCTTCTTTTCTTTCTTCATTTCTCTCTTTATTTGTCTCTTTCTCTTTTTGTTTCTCTCTCTCTCTCTCGCCTTTCTTTCTTTCTTGTGATCACAGCTGCTGATGTGAGTACAGGCTCGTATAAGGACCAGAGTTAATTCATATTGCATACATTATGTATTACAGTAAATTTAGAAGTAATATTTTGAGGTGAATATTTCAAGCAGCCTGAGTAAACGAGGAATAGCATACAAAATAGCAAGATTTTGAATTTCCTTGGAATGTCTTTTTAATAAAAGCGGGGTACATAGGTCTAAGTGCATGAGAAGTACTAACAATCATCTAAGTGCATGAGAAATGAAACACTTCAATCTAATAATCATGGCTGGAGTTCTATTTAAATAAGTAACAAATGTTCAAAAATCCGGCTGTGATTGCTTCAAAAAGTCATCTTACAGTATTTTATTTAGATTGTGAGAGAAACATATCACTTACAAAGCCACGTATGTCTTGTGTGATTTGCTATTAAATTAGAAAGTCTGTATATAAAAAAGTGTCTGGAAAACTAACAGCAATCTCTTCAGTCTCTTATTTGTCTCAAAGTCGCTTGATAATTCTCTTTTCGTTGGTTTTTGTTGTATACTTCGAAATGAGGCATAGTAGTGTAATTCATTGTTTGAAACAATTAATTGCATTCTGATGTGTAATAACATACGTGACTGATCCAGCAAGAAATTTATTTAATCTAAATAACAGTTTTGTGTTCTTCAGTGTTATAACTGTCAATATGTTTTTTCAGTGTTACAATTTATCCCATATATCTAATTCGAACGTGTGCAAATATATAGGATTATCGCTGATTGCCCTGCGGTAATTCAATGAAGGCTCTCAGTCATCAAATTTGAAGTAAAAACTGATTACTGTTTAGCATTGTGATACTAATTGTGCTATGTAATTCAAAGTTATGTCCCAGTCTGATGTAACTTTCATACGAAAGACGTAATAAGTGTAGCGTAAATGTTATTACGACTCGGATTCAGTTTTTGTTTCGTTAATGATCGATGTCCTTCCTCTTTTTCTCTTTCTTTTTAGCCGTTCCTCAGTTCGTAAAAGGGTTCCTTTTGTTCTCGGAGATTCCAAAAGACGAATTGTTGATATCTCTTCACGTTATTTCTGATCGTCTGAGTCTGCTGCAACCGTTTTATGATGATTTTTTACGATCGTTCCCGCGGATGGGGCTATAAATTGATTATTCCGAGGATTTATTGCGTGTGTATAGTAAACACCTTTTGAAGTCCGTGCGCCATCGGAGGTTTTCAATTCCGCAGACACGATGTGCTTTTCTGTCTGTTCTACTGCGGTAAATAAATTTTTCCTCGTTTGGTAACCAACAGCGGAACGATTTTGTGGGGGGCGATACACCAGGCATCACAATTTTATTAAACTCGATGACTCGTGGTCTACTGACATTTTTATTGGCTTCAATATTTTATTTAGTATTTTCATTTTAAGTGATACAAATCAAATCCAAATGGATTTTCTTTTGGTCGTAAATATTAAATCTTTTGCTCAATCACGAATTTGATGCAAAGTGTGCATGTGTAATAAAAAATGAAAGTGCTAATCACATCGCAAAATTGCTTAAGAGGTTCTTAGTGACCCTTGGAACGATTTTCTTTAGATAAGACTCGTTAAAATGGTGGTAATATCTATAAAATGATTAATTCGTTTTGTATAATTTTATTTAACATTCTGAAATAGTTCTAGTTTGTTCTTTTGTGCTAAAAGTTTGCAGTGATAATTACTTTTCTGCATTAACCAAAGTACCGTTTTAACCCTTCAGAATGCGGATTATGTGACTGAAGTACAAGGAGTGTTTCGGACTTTTAACGCAAAATCCCAATTCCGATCACGAACCCACTACACATTATAATTTCCATTTTGATATCCGAGACACCTCCACTTAGCAATTCCGAGAGTCTTTTTGGGATACGATGGCATCCGGTGCGGCTTCCCGCACGCCGAACGAAAAACGGCATCGCATTATGTGGCCTATAAACTGATTCTTCCTGCGAGCGTGAAAAAAATTCGCAAGGTCGCTGGTTGGCAAGGGGGCGGGGGGCCGGGGCCGAGGGCCGGGAGGAAGAGGGGCGGCGCGCCGCGCGACGCGGCGGCGGCAAGTGTCTTTGTCTTTCCACGTGACTGAGTTACAATATGAAAGTGGGCGGGGCCTGCGTCGGCGTAGGCGGGTGGGGCGGAGCGGCGGCGCCAGGGTGGGGGCGGGTGGCGGGGTGGGGGTCGCAGCGGCGGCGCTGGCGACGCGCAGGTCTCGCCGCCCCGACCTCCCGGCACAAGCCGCCGCCGCCGCCGCCACCGACCTCCCCGCGCCCCGCGAAAAGGTGGCTGTGTCGGATGGCGAGGACCGAAATAGAAAGCGGGATGGTGCGCTCCCAATATAAGCATTGCTGCGTGGCGTGCTTCGCGGTTTCCGGGAAGGAATTCCGTCTTCTGGTGAAATTGTTTTGTTCATTGGGAGGCTGAGCGTTTAGAATTTTTTTGTTTCTTTTTCTCAATCCTGCTATTCTATTCATATCTTGTGTTTAGCTTGTAATGTGTTATTTTTGTGTTCTTTAAATCTTTCGTTGGTTAAGAGATCAATTAGTGAACAATATTGTAATAAAAGTTCATTTTCATTTTGCGGAAGATTGAAGGTGAGAAGCTGATTTAAAGTATTATCATTGTTACACAGAATCAAATTGATATCAAAAAACCGATGTTTTTCAATGTGCGTGTAACATTATTTTCTCTTGTATAGTCATCTGAATACGAATAATGATGTTTCTGTTGTAACTGCTGTTATCATATCAACATTTTTATGCTATATGATATAATTTAATTGAAATTGCGGTAGTAATTTACTGTGATGTGATTAATGAAAATGAAATAGTGTAATTATAAAAACACTTTTCCCATGCACCAGATATACCATGAAGTAAATTTAACTCACTGTGGATTTCAGTAGAATTAAGAAATCTAAATGCTTTCAAACATTGAATGTGAATACTGAATGTATGAGAGTTGTTCGTGTTTTTCTTGGTTTTAATATTGAATATGGTCACGTTTAAATTACACTGCGGATCGCAGTTGCTGACATTTTTCAGTCTCTGTACCACAAAAAATTGTTATTATTTTAAGGTATTCAATATTTTTTTTTTACATCCGAAGAATAAATGGTCTAACTTCTTGCATGTGTGTTGTTCGCTCTACATTAAAATTCAGGACAGATTTCGAAATATCCAAAAGTATGTTTGTTACATAGTCATTCTCTGCATAATTTTCTCTCTTATTAATTGATACTATTTTTTAGAAATGTTCAAAATTGATATTCAGAATAACACATTGCTAAACATCTTAAGACTTCTGTGAGAAAATTTCGAAGAATTTTATATTTCCAGTGTGCCAAGGTTTCATTTAATGTATGTAATATATGTATTAACGACTGACCTTCTTTGTTCGTTACATAGTATATGGTTTAGCAACAATACTGGGGATCCCATGCAAACATATGTGATCAACCTCACTCAATGTAAAATTACGTGGAATTTTTGCATCACTCAAAGTTGAAAAATAACTGCATCTTCCAGTGACTTCTCTCCTTTACAAGTCTTGAATCATTTCGAACTTTATTTCTGAACTTTTTCCGAACAGTCTCTCTTGACATTTTGGAAACTTGTATGGTCGTGAAGAATCACTAAACATTCCTTCTCCCAACTGTAGACGTCAAATATCTTTATTAAGTGAGTAAAAGCGTATTTGAACTATGTATCATAAATCCTGAGTAGTTTAAAGCGTTTGCACTCCATTCTCTTGAAGGAGAAAGACATTTTGCGCGAGGAAAAATTCCGGCGACTTCACCATCTCCGTGCATGTGGCACGGCCATTTTGACACCGGTGGGGCTGCGGCACATGAGCACCTGCATGTGCACTCGAGGCGGTGCAGCGCGCGCCGCGTGCATGTTGAGCCCCGCGGCGCGCGGGCGGTGCGGTGCGGCGCGGCGCGGCGCGCACCCGTCTCTCGGCGGCGGAACGGACGCGTGTATCGCGGGTTGTATCGCAGCTCCTCTTTAACACCGGGGCCCCGCGATACAAGGGCTGCGCGGCCCCGTCGCCCCGCCACCGGAGGCTGCGCGAGGGGGAGAGGAGCGGAGCGTGGAGGGGCGGAAAGGGTGCGGGGGCCGGCGGGGGCGGGGCGGCGCCGGCGCCGGGATGAGACGCTGTGGAGGGGGCGAAAGCGCCGGGCGGGAAGGGATGGAGCCGGAGCGCGGCGGGAGGGTCCGGAGGGGGGCGCGCGCAGCCGCCGTCGCTGGAACCTCCCCCCTCTCTCCCGCCCCTCCCCACCGGCGCCGCGGGGGTGGGAGCGCGCCGCGAGGGTGGGAGAGCAACCGCCCCGCTCGCGAGGGGGTGCTGTATCGAGTTGTTTCGAGAGTCGACCGGCGCCGGCGCTGCCCCGCTATCGATTATTTCGTACTGCGAAAAGGTCGACTCTCGGGCCGGGTTGTATCGTGTCGCGTTTCGCAGTTTCGCCGGCAGGTGGCAGCGCTGTGTAGGAATTCGCGAGGCGCGGCGAGCGCCGCGGGGAGGCGGCGCGCGGCGGCGTCGGGACGGCGCGCCGCGACGCGGCGCGGGCGGCGCTGCGGAGCTGCCGCGCTGCTTGAACGGCCCGTCGCCCCACGGCCCCGCGCTCCACGCCAACAACCCCAAGATACCCATTGCTGGGAACCACTGTTCTATGTCCAGTTTTGTAACAAAATGGGTTTTCTTTTTCATGGTCTTCTACCTCCCTGTCTACTTGTGCGTATCATACCAATTGTAAATATTCCACCCCATTATCATGCAACAGACTCATTCCATACTTACCCACTACTTTAAATGGCTCGCCTGAAAAAATTATTAAAGTGGTCTTAGAACAGTCTGGTTTTCAGCCATCAATATGTTTCCTGGCAATGGGCTACAAGCAGAAAAATGATCCCAGCAACACGATGTAATCGGAAATGAGATTTATGTACTCCAGACGTTTTCGCTTTCTAAACATGAATATATATCGAAAAGATTATTTTAGAATGTGAAGACTGTGTATGCCATTAACAGTCAGTTAGACTTTTTATTATGCTATGTACATTCCACTAGTTTCCTTGATTTGTCATACTATGCAGGTTTTCTGCAATGTGTATATCGAGGAAATTGGATGTATCTAAGAACTGATAGTTTGTAAAGGTAATGGTTAATAACAGATTATGCACATATTACGGGTTCTCGATTGCAAGGATGTTCGGCACTAAAAATGTTTGAGATAATACAGTCTGCATTAGCAAAAAAAAAAAAAAAATACAAAAAAGTTACTTTATATACGAAAACAAAGTTTGTTGAAGGAAATTTCGCAACCAAGCGTCATTATAATGTAATTTATTCTACAACTAGAATGTATAATTTTAAAAGTGCAGGTATGATTAATGTTCAGATATCGATATTGTAAAATTAGAATGTCTCCATTTCAAACTATCTACAGCATATTAGGATGTAAATCAATCAATATTGAGCATAATGAGCAGTAGAGCCTTAATAAATGAAAAGTTGCTGATTGAATGCTTGTGTGTCTCGATAAGGGCGATGAAAACTTAAGTTTCAAGCTTCTAAATATTGTTGAGTGTAAAGTACATTTATATTATTATTATTATTATTATTATTATTATTATTATTATTAAATTATTTGCTCACATTTATGCGAATGTGCCTACTTCTCAGAACTATTAATGTTATCCGTACAAATTTGTCCTCGTATAAATGTTTTTAGGGATAAAATTCATTTGTTAATATCTGTTAAAGTATCTCGTCTTTAATATGGTGCTGTAAACAAATTTATTCTACCTAACTAAAATAAATTCATGATGTGGAAGGTTCAACTCCTACAGTTTCACATAGAATTACTAGTTTTTGTTGGATTTTTTTCTTTTCAACACCCTGACCACGAAGACCACGAACATGCCTTTGGATGAACGTGAATCGCTTGGATTAGAATCCTTGGGATGTTTGTTACAGTAATTACTCAGGTGTTGATCAATATGGGTCACCTAAGGAAAGCTCTGTATAAAATTGAAAAAATAGATTAAATTGTAGGAGAATGGTCCAGGATTAATTTATAGACGGTCCGATTTTATATAACATACATAACATTAAACAATCAAAATCGGATACTAATCTAAATTGATTAAATGTTGATGGAATGTTTTACGTACAATATATTTTCTTACAACAAAGAAAAATTTGATTTTTAGCCGTAATGAAAATCCGAAAAATAAGCTGTTTGCTGTACATATTTTAGGTATATCAAACTTGGCAGCCAGAATGGATAATGCCCATATATTTGAATACTTTTACTTAAACAAAGTGAAAGAAAAAAAGCTTCATTTCCGGAGGTGGCGCCACAGGAATGATGAAGGACATTCATTTCCACACTGACGCAATTGTCTTATGCAATATGACTTAATTGATTTGTTAATATAGAAACTATACTAACTATATTGAACTCATTATAGTAAAGAAAATATTAATAGGTTTATTATTATTATTATTATTATTATTATTATTATTATTATTATTAATATTAATATCTGCCATAGTTGCATAATACGCGAATTCGGAAGTCAGGGAGAAACATTATGTTAACTCTCGTCTATAGTTCTCAACTGATAGTGAGCCTATAATCGGTATTCTGTATTTATTTTCTTTTTAATATTCATACCGCAAAAGTGGCTCTTATTATTAGAAAATTGAAGAACTGCTGAGATTGAAATTTAAAAAGATTAACATGGAGAAGAGATAATAAAGTCAATATGTTAATGCAAAAATACTTTCTTGAACTCGCCCAACGTAATAATAAGACGATACCGTACAAATTAGAAGAAATTCAACTAGGTACATACCTAGTTAAATGATGCATATTTGAATGTTATTTAATGAAGAAAAAATACTTCAGTTTCACCTAAAAATCATCCGATGGTTGCGTTTTAAATATTATTTTGTAATAAAATACATTCTTTCAAATATTCTATTTTCATCAGAGATGTCAAAATCATTAGTCATCAGAAATATATTTCATACACACACATTTGCGAGCATCAGAGAGCATTAGAGTCCGAAGTCTTGCATATTACTCTTTTCTAAGACTCGAATAGACTAGTAGTACAGCATTTCACCTTGGTGTGGCGTCTTACCACTCGAGGAAGATGTTACCTACAGCCCAATAAAACTCTTTTTCTGAAAGGCACTCATACTAAGGGAATGTAACGCGTATTGTGAATATACTGTCTTGTGTAATACTTGTTCGACAATAGGTGGTTAAATATTTTGTTGTAATTTAAAATCGGCTAAATATCCTCTATCGTGACAAATGTACTCATTGTTTACTAGTCCTTGTATATTCTAGTTTGTTTACTGCTATTTATTTTTACGGGTAGCGAGGGTAGTTAATTTGATTGTTCGTATCCTGTGTCAATGCATTGGCTCCAAACACTTACTTTTTATTTTGAGATATGCCTTGTTAATCGGTGTGTGAAAGTTACGACTGCAGGAAACGTTGGAACTTCATTGGCTTTTGTGGGCACATTTTAGCCTCGTGAAAACAGCACGATACTCATATATATATTTTAAAATCATTGTAAACAACTCTGCATTACTCGTTCACGATAGCACAATGCGTTTGAATTTACATATCAGACAGGCGCATTTTGAAGGCCATAAAAATCATCCTTTGTTCTCCCATCGCTGTGGAAAGAGTGCATTTTATTACAAATAGTGTTCGTATCTCTGCAGAGAGCTGGCGAAGGAAACAAGTAATTAAAAGTCAACGTTGCGACATAACTATTGCGTGTTATTGAACACAATTATGACAAAATAGTGCACATAAACAGTATTCTCAGTACAGTGTTACTATTCAAACATTCCCCGGCTTAGTTTGCTCAGAGCGACATCTGATGACACTGGAGCGACACTGACTGGGAGGTCTCAGGGCTCGAGTCTCGACATTGGCGGATTTTGTATACTAGTTAGATAGGTACTGGAAGGTTGAATTCATCCTCTGTATGGAGGATAAATCTAGTGGTTTGATGCTCCGATCGGTAGTTTTCCATGTTTTTCAGTAAAATGCCCGAACACAATTCGTCTGTTTTGTTCTCTTCGAACAGTACTCTAACAAACGAGCCATGGAACGCGTGAGATCTTTCCTTCCTCTTTCTTGCCCCCTCTTCTCTTCTTACCCATACAAACAATTAATTACATTCACTACGCTACTTATCACACATGTCGGAAGACCGGTCGGGAGTTTAAAGATTTTTCTGGCTGGGGCTGTGCCACGGTGGAGGAATCTGGATGGGAAAAAAAATAAAGTACACATGTAGGTCGGCGCCGGATCTCGCTTTCTAGCGGGGCAAGGAACACCGCCACCTCCTACTAGACAACACATCCTGTACTCTATCTCCTATATAGCAGTTGACGCGCCCGGAAACACAAAATAACCACTCAATTGAAACAGAATAACATCGGAGCATTTGCGGAAATAAAAGTACCGAAATGTTTTTGAATGAACTATATCACAATTTTGATAATAGAGGCCTAGCTATTTCGCCAAAAAAATAAATATATATGTATATATATATATATATATATATATATATATATATATTTCATTCTAAGAGGGATCGAAGTTAACGAAACGTGTTTATTTATATCTATACTACTTACTACTATCTATACTACTATACTTTTATTTCTATCTATAAAGGTAACTTGCAATGTACTAACACAATTACAAATAAAAATAAAAAACAATGCAATTAATGTGTAATTTTCAATAAATATTTATTCAATATCATGGAGAATTTGCTTGGAACAATTCCCAACACTTAAAAACATCTGAAGTAATTATTCAATATTCTTTGTCAATTAGGTTTTAGTTTTTCGTGATAGTCACAAAAATATTAGCTTTTTACTTTTGAGAAAGCTACGTGTCTGAACCCGTTACTTGAAAATTTCATCGAATGATAACGAAAATATTGGTACAGGAAAAACACACTCTTCACTCTTCAGTGAACACCCACGTCCCTTCACAATTAAGTACACAGCACTTATAGACCATGGAAAAACGTTAATTGAATAGTTTCACTACACGCATAAGAAACAATCTTCATAGATATAGGTATCAAGCAACTATAATAGTACTTCTAGTTGTTGCTGGAGAGCAAATCTTGAATTAATGATTATGCAAATAAACCTCGTCAGACTGCCCAAACTACGGTGTTAACAGAAAGCGTAAATGAAGATTGTCGAATCTAAGCTTGCTAAGCCTGTCGCCACAAAAATTGCTACCAGCAGGAAGGACTGAAATAATACAGGAGACGATATATATATATATATATATATATATATATATATATATATATATATTTTGCATTAAGCAAAACCCCAGTGTTTCTCGGCTACTCTGTTCTCTATACTGCATCATATTTGGAATTAACAGTTTTAAAAATTCACCTACATTTTAATTATTACGGGCACCAATAAGCAAATTATTACCTTGATTGATATTAACAATGATTTATCTGATAATATCCTCATATCAAAAGACTCAAAGAAAGTGTAAAGTGTTGAAATAATAAATAAGGTAGATCTCTATGTGCAATTTCTCACCAAATCCCAATTTGCAAATGCCAACCAAAATATGGTGAATGTCTGTCTACAAATTCTCAACAAACGTGTTGCTCTCGGTTTTTTCGAGTGGATTTCAAAATGTTTGGGAAATATTATTGTATGTGTAGATTGATTCATATGGCCGCATACTTAGCTGCTATGCGTCACTGGAACAACGACCCTTCGTATATCGAACAGAAACTTCATTTAGAACACGAACAAAGCACACGTTTCTTGATGGTCGATGATGTGACACTTCGAAAGGAATCACCTTTGTGTATCCTTTATTTTTTATGGTCGCTCTTTAACTTCTAGATCATATAGGAAGCACTCTGATAGTTTTACCAATCACAGTAAAACTATCACTGTGGTCCCTATATGATGACATGTAGAGGGAAGACGTAAGGGCGACATAAACAAACACACACACACACACACATATCCATGTTCGAGGTGAGATTCCAACACGCAACCCTTCGAACCGAGGCAGCTACGACCCTTCAGCCTTAGTGGCCTCGCCTATCCAGGTCGGCGTATCGTTTATTCCGTTGATTTCCCCGTCCTTTCCATTGTTTCTTTCCCCTAGTGCGTGGTCGCGGCGCCTGGCGCGCGCTGCATCTGAGACCTGCTGCTCCGGCGGCTGCGCCGAGGCAGACGCTAACGCCCGCGCAGTCCCCAGGGGGTGCGCGCGTGCCGCTACAGCGCCCGGGGGCGGTCGCACCTAATTATTGAAGTAGATCCTCCGGCGCGGCGCGGCGCGGAGCGGAGCGGCATTGCACGACGTCGGGCGGCGGTAGCGGCGTCAACGCCCGCCGCCCTCCGTGCTCCGCCGCCCCCGCCGCCGCGACCCTGCCGTAGCCCCGCGCCGCGTTTATTGTTGTTTATGGCGTGTCGGGGCCCCCGGCCGGATTGCGCTGATAAAGTTTAATCCCGCGGGCCGCCCCGCCGGCCCAGTGTCCTCGCGCCCTCGCCATCGCCCTCGCCCCGCCCGGCCTTGGACGCGGCCTCGCCGGCCCCGGGCCCGAGCCTGTCACCAGCTGCACGTCTCACGAAGACCGAAATACTCCTTTTCCACTCGACTTCCTAAACACTTCTTCAGATTGCAGCGTTTGCTTTCAGAATCACCTCGTTACATTATTTTCCAAAGTATCCATTTTGGTGAGGTTTAGGGGGTTCCTTACAAACTCACGAAGACAAATAACGTAAATCCATTGTATTCGCTCCAAAAATGTGGAATATATATACAGTTCACATCAGTCGCGAGTGGATGCAAAAAAGAAAATTTTTTCTCTTGAAAATTTTTCACAACTGGAATGATCTGGTACATTGCAAACGCCTCCGATAGTCCATACAAAAATCATTTCGTTTTTGAGTGACACGATTATTAATGTTTTCTGCACCTCGAAAATCTGACTTCAATAATCATTCCTCTGAAGCATTTTTATTGAAATTTTATTTTAGTTTTACATGCATGTAATTTTTGTGTGTGATGTGTGGTGTATGTGTGGGTGTAAGCTCTGGAATTTGTTACATTAATTTTCGTGTATAAGGTACTCCTAGCCTAAATAATAGTTTCATTCAATAACATGTCCGTAAATGGGATTAACGTATCTTGATTCCTAGACTTCAAAGAAGGTTGATTTTAGTTTTCATTTCTTTCTTGTTTTGTTTCTTCACTACTGGATGTAACATATTACTACACATTACATTCGACATTGTTTTCATTTTATTGTGCCTTTATTTTCTCAAAGTATTATTACGTTGCGGAACAATTTATGGGTCAATTTGTCACAATTGACAGAATATTTAGTTGTCCCCGAAAGCCAAATGCGCAGAGGTCTCACTAATGCGAAACCACAACCATAATTCACCTCCTTTCAGGAGGTGAAAGTGGAACGGCAGAATTTCTCTTTGGAGTATTGTGGGTCAGTAGCTATTTTTCACTTTTTCATTTCTCTTTCATAAAATTCTTTCTCTTTTACAATGCTACAGGCGACCTACTTAAAGAAAGTTGAGATTTTTAGATTATTTTTCTTCTCGGTGGCTGCCAGTAAAAACATTCCTAAAAGAAGTAAGTTCAAATAATATCCGATGGTTGACATGAGATAATTAGTTTTGTAAAGCGACCCTTCAGCCTTCGAACACATGCCTATATTGTTTAAATCATCTAGCAGTCGTGCCTTGTGATCCGTGGAGAAATACAAGAAATGACGGTTTGCAAGTGTTGAAGACGATCTGAGTTATTTCTGCCGAAGGGAACACGTTTGTCCCGGAATATGAAGCTTTTGTATCTGCTATTTGCTTGCAGTTTCCAGTGCTTGCTTCCGCCTAACAGCATGAGAGTGTTCATGAAAATATTCGATGCACGTCTGTAAACATACAAAAATATCCAGAAATACCTCCTTATATTGTTATGTTTTTTTCAATTTTCCGTTCTAAAGAAATGAAAATGTTTGCAACAACCAAACGTATTTCATGAGGAAGATGTAAATTCTACCTGTCTTCACATTCCAAAATTAACATTTGATTTCTTCACTGCAGGTCGACCACTTAGAAAAAAATCGTCATGGCGTCGCTTGTCTCAGGAGGCGTAGCAACGCCTTCCCCCGCTGCTCCCGAGCGGGAGCTTAGGTGAACTCGAGGACCCGCCTGCAACTGATTCACTCTTGCAACTTCGTTCTCACGCTTCAACACTCTAGGATTCGGGACGTTGAAGGCCCGGTTGCCTTATTCCCGCCAGCCCAGGCCAAGGCGACGGCGACGGCAGCTCCTCATGGCGGGAAGTCGAACCTTGCAGAGAGGGAGCCGTTCCCCTCCACCACTTTTCGCGCATGCGCAGTCCAAGGTTTTTTTGTCTAAGTGGTCGACTTATAGCCATGTGCATTAGACTGTCGATAGTCGATATTCAGCCATTTCACTTAAAATTACGAAGTGTTCAGTCAATAAAGAAGGGAAAGGAATGAAAATGGCTGAATACAATTAATCATATTTCACCCACGTTAAGGATTCAAGTGTCTACGAAACCTAATATCTGAAAGTTGTTAAGTCATTAGTTAATGCAGGCAGCTAATTATTCTAGAGATTACCACTAATAAATCAGAAACCAATTGATAGAGACTGTAGACGTGGAAAATTTCTGTTCCTAATATTAGTGTATCCGATCCTAGAGGTCACTAGGGTTGAAAATATGGAGTATGCTGTGTCCTGTGTCGTGTTGTGGGCGTTTGTAACGTCAACATGCTCGCCCTGTTTGCTCTGCGTGGATCTCGTACGCGATCGAAGGTGTCGCGTGCGGGGAAGGCAGGGGCCCGCCGCGGGACGCGACGCGACGCGACGTCGCTTAACAACCGCCTTCGGGCCGCTCGTCAACAGTCCTCCCTAGTAATAACGTTTAAAAAATCCTCTGTCACATACTCAGTTGTCAGTTTGCCACAAGATCAATTCTTTCAAAAGAATGTAAATTACCAAGCGGTAGCAGTGATAACTATCTTATGCAGGCGCGAGTAAATTCAAGTGCTTTTCACGACGAACGGAAACATTCAATGTCTTTTTTATAATATTTTATAATGTCTTCTTTTGTTTCCTTTACCAGTAAGTAAAAATAAGATGTTTTAAATATATCATTCGATTTTCACAAATTAGAGCATAGTTATTTCTTGGGAGGGGGTGTGCAAATATGACGTTAATTGTTGGTTGATAGTAAAGTTTTTTCAATTGTAATTGAGGTAAATTAATAAAATGTTAAAATGTCTAAATGTAATCGAATTTAAATAATTATTAGGTATCTTAGACCAATATCAGTAAACATATGGTGAACAGCCTCTTACGAGTACGCCTATTTTAGTATATTAAACTGTATGAAATTTCGGTATCTGGCAAATCTCTCACTGGTATCGAAGGTTGGGTAAGGTTGACAAAGGAAAACGTGAGGTTAGTCTCCATG
The DNA here is from genome assembly GCA_031308135.1 of Acheta domesticus. Taxonomy (NCBI): domain Eukaryota; kingdom Metazoa; phylum Arthropoda; class Insecta; order Orthoptera; family Gryllidae; genus Acheta; species Acheta domesticus. The sequence continues at coordinate 250,762,987 of JAHLJT010000631.1, forward strand.
TGCAAACCTTGTATGACAATTCCAGTATTTTCGCCATTCCATTATTTCATTGCAATATTCCATTATTTTCCAGTCTCTTCAGTTGACCAAAGCCACTAGAGGCACATATTAACGTAACGTACGAAAGACAGTGTATTAGCATTTTGTGATTTTTCGTTGAGTGAAATGAGAAGGATTCTTATTTATGAATTGCCTTTCCTAATAAGTTTCAGACACATCATTTCGTTTCCAATATTTTTCTTTGTTGACTTTATTTTCCTTCTCATACCTTTCGTCTATCGCTTTGGTTTCTGCGCGCCGTTCCTCAGAAGCGGTCTTAGAGGCTGTGCCTCAGTGTGCCAGCCTGCCTGCGCGGATATCTACCTACCGTGTGGTGTCTCTTACCCCCTTCCGCCGCCGCCGCCGCCGCCGCCACTCCGCCACGGCGCGGCGCGGGGCGGTGCGGTCGTTGGCTTGGTGACGCGCGGGGGATCGCATTACTCGAGTGTGTCACCCGGAGGCTAATTCATATTGTATGAAGCGTTATCGCACCTCGATCGTGGCGTGCGCGTACCGCCCTCTGCTCCACCGCCGAACCCCACCCCCACCCCACCCCGCCCCTCCCCCCGCGCCGCCGGGCATGCATGCGTGCGACCGGCAGGCGCTCTGGCGTGCGGGCAGCCGCCGCCGCCGCCGCCTTCGCCTCCCCCTGCCCCTGCGAGCTCGCGTGACATTCGCAGCCCTCGTTCCTCCCTCAGCCCCACCTGCCTCTTCGTATGCTTCACCCACGCCTCATTCTCTCCTCCTCCGCCTTGTCATCCGCCTGCTTTCCCACCTCTCCCCCCCCAACCCCAGTTGTGTATCGAGCGGGCAGGCGCTGCTTGACTCGGAGGGGGAGGGGTGGGGTGAGTGAATATCTCGCGACTTCATTAGATAGCCGATCGCAACGTATTACGGAGCGCGGCAATTTTTTTAAAACTTTTCTCTCCGAGTTTTCTATAGCTTCTTCCGCGCGACGTTTGGGGTGGCCCGCAGAGAGAAAAGGGAGCTGCGAGGAAGGTAATCACGAGGTAATTGCCCCTCCACCCCACCTCTTGCCGCTAAGCCCTTCGCCTTCGAGATTCCGCTCCCCCCCCTCCCAATCCCTCCGCTGCTGGGCGCACGCGGGGCGTGCCCGCTCGCCCCTTTCCTGCTGGGTGGAGGGAGCGGGGGCGTAAACCGCCCGCCCAGGGCGCGGGCGGGCACGCGAGTCGCGGGACGGGGTGGAGGAGGAGGGGGCGGCGTCCACCCCTCCGGGCGCCTTCGTCGTGCGCGAGCGATTCGTCTCAGGCGGTAACGAGGGCGCGGGTAAACAGCGCGGGCGGGCCGCTCCCGTGGTGTGGTCGCCGCGCCGCGCCACCGCCGGCGGAGAGTTATTGGCCTTGATGCGCTTCGGAAACGGCGGTTTGCCGCCCGGCGGGCCCTGCTCTTTTGTTTCCCCTGGCTTCGCGTGCGCCGAGACATTGTACGCACTTGGCTGCTGGTACCGCCGGCTCTTTCCAGGCTCATAATATTGCTTTTTTGTTCTTTTTGTCGTTTCTCCAAATTAACGCCGGGTTATTGGTGTTGTTTTAGATGCTTGTGGGCGATTCTTAATTGTGTCAGGAGAAACGTTTCTTGTCGCAGCGTGTTTTATGTGTGCGATGCAAGTTCGTATTGCATCGTGTTTGTCACTGTCAGAGTGAGCCTTATCTTTTCAATTTTGAGATACACTTCCGCTCACTTGCTTATGGCGAATTGTTTTAATCTTCCTTACGTGAGGATTTATGTGATAGTTGGTTGTCTGCCCACTTTCGTTTCTATAAATTTCAGTTCTTTCAACGATGTAACGTATATTTCTGCGTTTGTACGAAATTTGAACGAGCGCAGCACACTAATTCATTTCTATCTCGCCATCAACGTCGTACGCAACGAGACACCTTGTGTCACCCAGATACTCACTGGGGCTGAGTGCGCTAGTTCGGAACGTCAACTACTGTGAAAGCTACTAAATTTCTCTCCTTTCTTATCGACACCACTCCCAACAATTTCGATGCATCACTCGTACGTTTTAATCACTCCGGTCGCTCTTTCGGCGGCGGGTGTACGTGATCCATATGTCTCGCTATCACACGGCTGGTACAGCTGCGTTCGATTCCATAACAGTATTTCACAAAGCAGGGCGGCGCGTAATAATATACATCACGGGGCGACGATGTCGTTTAGGACACGCGTTTGATATAACACGCGTCTGCCGACACGATGCAACGTGTGGCGGCCGGGAGGTGGTGTGAGGGCGAAATGGAAGGGCCGAGCGGAACGTGTGCAGGTCCGCGGGGAACACTGGAGGATTTCTTTATCCGCCGCTGCGAGTGCACACCGTGCGAGGGGTTGTCATCCCGATGATTAACAATAAACCAGGGGAAACGATTACTAATTACCTGGCGGTTCGGCGTCCCCATTGCTCTTTCCCCGTCCCTCTCCCTGCCCGCTCACCCGCCGACCCCGCAACCAGGCGGGCGCATCCGACTGTCTCGCGCGCCCCCTCCGCGCGGGAGCACGCGAGCGGCGGCGTGGCGAAGACTGCTGCTGATACTGCCAACACTGCCCACACTCAGATGGTCGCGGCGGGGAGGGGGCAGAGGTCATAAATTTGTCCCGCGGACCGTGAGTCGTGACCGCGCCGCGACCGCCTCTCCCGCCCCGCCCCTCCCCTTCCTCCCCGGACGGCCGCTCGCCCCTCAATGATATGCAGCCCGAGCAGCTGTGATAGTGTATCGCCGCTCAGGGCTAAATCATGTCGCCTGCCAATACCTGGCCCCCATACATTCATACGGCGAGCCCAAAAACACGACCGGTCTCGTATCGGGCCAGCCGCCGCCACCACTACCGCAGCTCTACCGCTGCAGAATTATCTCTCGGGTCGCCCCACTCCCCCCTGCCCCACTCCCTTGCTGTTCACGCCCCCACTCTTGCTCCGCCCCGCCCGGCTCCTCCCACTCTTTCCCGTCCCAGCCTTCTCTCTGCGCGGCGCCGCTCTCCCCTCCCTGCCCAGTGCAATCACGCAATTGGAAATTCCAATTACGTAGCGCTGCAGTTAAAAGTGCACCTCGACGACCTGCGGGCTTTAATGGTTGCGATGGCCCTTTCAACGACGAATTCGAAACTTTCTCATTCCGGAGCGCGTATATTATTTAATAGCAAATGCCGTTCCATATTTCCTTCTGGGTTCGGACTTCGCTGTAAATAGGGCTGGCCGCTCGCCCCGTCGAAGCACAGGCTGGGAGCGACGGAATGGAAAAGCTGCCCCAGGAGACAAGCAAAATGCCTTCCACTTTAGGTGGGCCATGCATGACGCATCAAGTTGCCATTATTCTGAGAAGAAGCTCTCACGTAGTACTAAATTCAGCTCGGATGTGAGGCGGTTTCAGTTTGCTTGTGGTTGAAGAGGCTGGTGAGACGTACTCAAAATAAATGAATTTATTGTGTCTATTCATTTAAGTTCATGACGCCATTCCTCGGTAGTTAGTAGGCATGTGCGTTTTTATGAAAGGCGCCTGGATAAGAGAAGTATATAGCATTGAAATAAATGTTGACAAAAATATTTCCGTGTATAATATTGCTCTCAATGCTAAAATGTCTGTTAAGGTACGTTTACATTATATTCCCAAGTAAATTTCCCTATTGTTTTCTAATGTAAATATTCTTAGAGACGATGTCGGTGTAACTACAAGTACCCGACCAGCAATAATTATATTTATTAAGTACTAAAACGTGTATAACAGAATGTTTGAAGAGCGACGAATAAAATTATTTTGTCTTCAAATTGTAAATTACTTTGCTTTCTAATCGATTAAAATAGTGTGGGAAAAAGTACACAAATAAACATTGTTTTTAAATTAAGGATAATTTAAAAGTAAGAACTTTTTTTAAAAACGTGAACTCTTTTCACTTTGCGAATTCTTGCTACAAATGAAAGGTTTACATGTAGACAATACATGTACTGCAACTGTGAGTGACGCGTGTATGTCGAACAGGAGCTCAAGAGCGACGGGAACGTGGGTGGGCCTCCCTGCCTCCATCTGCATGCGACTGGCGCGTCGCCGCAGAGCGCGTCCGACCGCATCGGGCCAATTACAACGAATCGATTAATCGCGTGAGGCATTCTTGTGCATCGTGATTACGATGAAGTCTGCAAACATGTTCGGCGTGCTTGATGTAGCAATTCTTTCGTGTTTATTAATTAGCGATTATGAATGTTATTATTTTTAATATAATTGTGGCGCGCTGTGCGGCAATCGATGCGTAAAGCGATTGCAACCCGCTGAGATACCCGCCCGCCGCCACCACCCCCCTCGCCCCAGCTACTACATACGCCCGCTGTCCTGTGATGAATGTGATGGATGGCTTACAGTAGCATGTGATAATAAGCGTGCAATTTATTGTAATGCAGTTGGCAACGATTTTGCGATATTAAATTACAGCGCTGATTGCTAAATTGTAATTCGGAATGTAGGCGGATTTATAACTCGGGAGTTAATCTTCGCAATATTATTCGAGCGACGAGGCTTCCTTTATCTGTCTGTTTGCTGCTCTGTTGATTGTGTTTTTATCTCTTCGTGCTTAAGAGAGAGGTATGTTCGTGCATGACGTTTCGCAAAATTACTCCGCTTCAGATAAGTTATCGTGACAGCACACGGTAGAGGAGCTGGTACGATAAAAATCTCCCGTTTTTTTGGGTTGCAAAATATTTCGGTGTCCTGTATCGCTGCGCGCCGGGCGTTTGTATTTGATGTTGCCAGACTTCATTGGCCGCCTGCGGCTACGTGAGTGCCATGTGTTTAGTTTTATTTTGTTCGTTGTGCACGTTCTGCAGAATATACTTCTGTGTGCATATGTAAGTTATCATATTGCTTAAAATAGTTTTCATCTTATCGCGATATTTTTTTTAAACGTGTCACTTTTTTTTAAAAAAATCATGTTTTTGGACTGAAAATTTTAGCTGATACTACTTTAAATTCCTTTATCTTATCAAAAATAAAATGAAGTTTGCACAATTTTCTCATCTCTTTATGAAAAATCGAAGATGACATTTATTGTTAAAAATGCTTTGTGTAATTTATATAAAAACTTCCACAAAAAAGCCAGAATCGAATGCCTGTAATCTGACAATATATAGTTTAGAAATGGATATAACACTTCAAAAACATTGTAAAAGGTATTGTGAGGAATTTTTATCTTGATTGTATACACTGAATGTTGACTAAAATTGTTTCACTTTTGTCCCTTATCATTCCCTCTCCTATTTTTGAGAATGTGTTCATTACATATGCCTTTACTTTCGTCCCGCTCTTCTCTTTGTTGATTCACATTTCCCATTCCAGCATCCATATTTTGCCGAGCTTGTTGCCTAGCTTCGCCTGCATCCTCTTTGTATCACCATCAGTTGTGGACCGGTTCTCTCCGTGTCTCGTCCTCCGCCGACCTCATCACGCACCCCTCCCTGTCTCTTTCCAATGGTCGCTTTGTCCCTCCTCCGATTCTCTTCCGCGGCCGCCGTCTGTCCCTTCCGCGCAGCGCGTTTTCGCGCACCCCTCCCTGCGCCCCTCCCCCCCCCCCTGGCCCGCCACGCGCTGGCGCTCACCGCCCGCGGCGCACCCTCCATGCGCCCTGCACGCTCCGCAGCGCCCCTCGCGGCCCCGGCGCGACTTAGGAAACAATTGCGAGCGCGCCCCGAGCGCCGCGAGATATTAGAGTGCGGTGACCGCGGCTGTGGCGGCGGGGACCGCGGCTCCCGCGCCACACAGCGGGATTGCGGAGCGTTGAAAACTAGTGGCAGTAGAAGCATGAGGGTGCTGGATGCAATGGTCTAGGTTTTGGTGGTGGTGGTGGTGGTGACGGCATGCTTACATATGTAGTGTGTATTATAGCATTCGTGTAATGGCTGCACTGGCTACGCTGACGTTCCGACCATAGCTGCCAAGTAACGGGTAACGGATACGGTGTTGGAGACCCAGGTTATGAGAACTCTGCCAGTGGTAGCGGTGGAAGTAGTGACTGCCGTTGCATGAAACGAGAGAATGTGGTGATGGTGAGGGGTGACAAGAATTGTCGGGGTGGTGGTGGCGGTGGCGCTTGCGGCGGCGCCGCAGATCCGGTTATTGTGCTCGCCCCTCGACGCCGCGCGGCTGCGGACACCACCGCGGTTCGTTACATCCGCTCGTTTGCGCCGCCCCTCTGTCCCGCCCTCCGCCACTCCACGCCACGCCACGCCACGCCACGCCTCCACCGCGGTTCGGTCCGTGCCGTACCGGATGTTGGGTGGAGAGGCGGAGTTTGAAAGATATCTCGGCGTTACTCGCGGAAGTTTCCTACGCTGACCATTCGCCTGAGTTGACATCTTTAGCCCTAATTGCCAAGAAAGTGTAATGAGACAAAAGATACTAACTCAAATCTTGACATTTTGGATGAGACAATGATGACAGTCTCTTCCATCCCGTAGTGAATGTTGGAAAGGGACCTTTATTTCTCTGGGGTCTTCTCAGTGATCCATAGAGGAGGCGTTTGAAAGAGATCTCGACTTCGAGGAAGTTTCTCACCCTGTCCTTTCGGGCTGTAATAGTCGAGAAAATGCAACGGGCGTTGCCTACCCCAAGGCACTCAAGACAAATTTTGTCACTTTGTGGTCCCATAATGAAAATTTGGTCGTCATTCGGTATTTCACGCAGTATGTTTTCGTATACATGTTTTCGTATAACGCAATATGTTTTCGTATTAACACAGCATACGAAAACTCTTTTTCGGCATTGGAAAACGTCAGACTTTTCACCAAATACACAATATTAATGCCCATTCTGTATGAAAAAATCGTATACGAGTATAAACAACTGCACCATCTTTCGGAAGTACTTTGTCGTAAGAGCGGCACCATTTGGTAACGAAGACTTTACAAACTTTACCTAACCTTCTATTCTAATCAATGATTATAACTTAAAAGTGATATTATAGTTTGTAAAATATTATAATTTTTCTAATAAATATTAGTGTTTCTCTATATATTCTCACCACATCTGTTCTCTTTCATTGTTACCTGTGCTGTTGTGAAAATGTTGATGTGAATATGTTTTATAAGAAAAGTGATTGTATATTATATTTAACTTGAAAATAATTACAAATTTCCCGCAGCATGTGTTGAGAAATTGAGAATTGAGAAATTGAGAAATTGCACTATTGAGAAATATGGAATAGGAAAACTATCATAAAATGTTTTTATAGAAGGGACTTCTTTGTCGGTCCCAATACACACATCAGCATAACATTTTGCGGTATACGAGTATATTATTCCTCTCTTTTCAGTAAATTAAATTCTTTTTTCATTGTACATTAATTAGTTATTTCAGTAATATTGTGAGAATTACATGATGAAATACGTGAGTGACGGTGCCGCATTTCTCTAATTTACAGTCAATGCATCTAAGCACCGTAGTTTTCATGATTAAAATGTTGTTGACAGCATTCATGTTTATCGCGATTGGGTGACATGTTTCATTCCTAAGGTATACATTTTCTTATCTCAAGTTCGAATATTCTTCCGACACTGTCTCTCTGCCTGGATGTAATCAGGTGGGACTCATTTTTCTCTCTGTCGACATTTGTGGCCTAAATCGAATAGTATGATACCTCCGCTTCACCGTGCTTCCTCTTGCTTCCGCTTCCATGCTGCCTCTTCACTGTCCCCACTTCCGTCTCTTATCACCTTTACTTTACCACCGCTCCTTCAACCTGTTTTATCACACCCTGTATTACTTCACCAACCCCCTCAGCGCTTATCCATTGCTTTCACGAAGACTCCCACTCCCTTTCGCTGCCCATTTCAAATTTATCTTCCCTTTCCTTTGATGATTGTTTCCAACTTCCAGCTACGACTCGTTTTCCTTTTCCCATTCTGGACCACCACCTCTTCCACACCATCACTACCCTCGTCATTGACAAGGCGCCTGGTTGCTCCCCTCTTTCCCCTCTTCTCCCCGCCTCTTCCTCCAGCACCTTCTCTTCCAGCGCGACCGCCGCCTCCGCCGCCGCGCCGCCTCGCCTCTTAAGTACGTGTTGTTCCCGGACTTAGGCAGTGCGGACTGGTAATGCGAGCGGGGGGCTTCTTCTCGGCTCCAGCGGCGCCCTCCCCTCCCCTCCGCCCCGCCCCCATCCGCGGACGCACCGCAGCTTTTATCGCGCGGTCTGCGCTGGCAGCGAAGCGGGGAAGACAGCCTCCAGCGTCTCTTCCGCCCCTTCATCCCCCTTCCCCCACCCCATTTCGTCCTCTCCGTCCTTTCCCCGTCCGCATCGTCCCCGTCGTTTCCCGCAGCCGCGTCCCGCCCCGCCCCGCCCCACCCTGCTCCGTCCCTCCGCGCCCCGCCGCCGGCCGCTGGCGCCGCCACCCGAGGCCCGTCTCATTTGTGAGCTAATCTTCTTCAATTGTTTCTCTTGCATACATTTGCATCTCATTGTGAGCGCGGGGGAGGGGTGGAGGGAGGAGGCGGGGGGGGGGCTGCAGCGAGGCAGGAAGAAGGCGCGTAGAAGTGGATGGGAAGGGGAGCGGGGAGAGTAGGGTTCATTTTTTGTGCCCTGACTGCAACGCTCGGAGAAGGAGCATGCATATAGATCGGCTTAGCACTGCGAGGTGGTAACAGAATTAACGTGCATGGTAATGAGATATATTTAGATACTACTCTCCCAGGTAAATATTCGGTGTGTTACTTTAATGTGTTCAAACTCGCTGGCTTATGCTCTTTATCTTGGGGGACTGCTGTAGGATATTATTTCCCTGGAATTGGGGTTGCACAGGATTACCTTTTCGTTTGTTATCGATAATCTAACTCTACTACCCTCTGCTGTCACAATTTGGGTTTGTTGTAATTTACATGCGAACATCCGGATCTCCTCGTTTTGAAAATTGGGAGCTGTCTTATATTCTAGTTGTTTTAATTTATCGCCACAATAATTCATTCCTTTGAATCGTGTTTCAACCCTTAATACTCTTTTACATTTTAGGCAAGTAACAAAAAAATTGAAATACCTTTTTTAACTTTCATGATTGCGTTTTACAAGAAAATAATCCAATTGTACTTCTTACGTGGCATATGTCTTGCTTAAAATTCAAAAATATTTTTGGCTCATTATATTTCCTTTCGTTGTATGATAAATGTAAATGTGGACGAAAGAACAGTTTGTTAATTCTGTAAATATAAAATATTGTTGAGTGTTTTAAAATTTGAAGTCACAAAGATTGTTATATTATGACGACTCAAAATATTTAAAGATCTGTGTGTTGTCGTCGTTTTTTAACATAATAATGGACCCTGACATACGTGAAGTCTGTTAACCTCCCATTTGTCTCAATAGGATAATGTGAAAGTATTTACTATGAGAGTTGAGTGCGGTACTTATATGCCCACTGTGAAAAGGCGTGGAAACATTCATTGTAATAATCCTTAGTGGAACAATTCGCATCATTGCCAATACCCGCAATGATCTTTTATACTCCTTGCTGTGCAACAACTCCCCCTCACTTGCATGCGTTACCTTGGGATTTCGAGTGTAATGTTTCCCCTCTCTACGACGTCTCGAAGTTGGTACCTTGTTTGCTGGTTAAAAGCCCGAAAGCTCTTGACGGTTAATTGAGCCCCCGAATGCTGAAGTTTCTGAGCACCGAGACTGCCTTGCGGATCAGAATACTGTCCGTTTCTCAGAGGTCGTGTAGTTCAAGTCTCGTTTTAAGGATCCGGGATGGGGACTTAAGTCGAGGGTTTGGCGTAGGTAAGGAAAACGATCGCTTGGAAGAGCGCCTTATTTCCTGCTTCCTGGCGGGCGTTGTTCCCTGATCCATGCTGCCAGAAACTTCTGATCGGATTTAGAAGGTAAGCCTTTTATATGAACTCCTTGTAGACTGAATGATTGTTTTCGTTGCTTCTCGTTGTGTATAGAGATCAACTGTGTCGTGTTGCCTAATAACTTCCCTTCAAATATTTCCCCCGTATTGTTACAATTATTTAATTATAAAACTGAGGGCGTGTCTCTACCTAAAAATGAAAGAGATCCGATGTCCCGCCGATTTCTGTGAGGTATACTCATTTTCCCTTGCATTGCCGGATTTTTTAGTATTATTAACAGTATATATTATTGTCAATATTATGTACAAGGTGTGTCAAAAAAGTCATGAAACATATTTTTCCCTGCGCTTCTGTTGGTCGCAGCGCGCTCGGACTGGTTGGGTTAGGTGGGGGTGTGTGTGAGGCGTAGCTTTACAGCACACTAAAGCTCAGTCTCCTCCGAGCACCGGTAGCGCCAGCGTCCTTGAATAAGTGCACCTCTATTCCACGATCTCGTCACAGCGCGATGAGTGATTTGACTGAACAACATTGGGCGATCAATTTTTGCACGAAGTTTGATAAAAAGCCTTCCGAGACTCATGCAATGTTAAAAGCAAGTTCTGTGCAAGTTGCGAGGTGGGTGAAAAAGTTGAAGGATGGCCAGGAAGGGGTGAATGCAGAAGCAAAGACAATGACGTAGAAACAAAGACAATATGAATCGTGTTCGTGAATTATTGAATTGAAAGAGTTTGTACCCCAAGGTCAGTCCGTTAATGCTATTTACTACAAAGATGTCCTGGAAAGATCAAGAAAAAAGGACCTCCGACGTCGCTGCTACGTGGCTGCTGCATCACGACAATGCAACTGGTCACATGTCTGCGCGTCCGCGAGTACTTGGTGAAGCACAACTTGGCAACGCTGCGTCAGCCACACTACAGTCCCGTCTTCTCTCCGCCGGACTTCTTCCTGTTCTCCAGGATTAAAGCCGCCCTCAAAGAACGCCTTTTTGAGAGCATTGAGGAATCCAAAAGGCTGTGACAACGCTCTTAAACGAGGTTCAGGTTGTGGCCTTCCTAGGAGCTTACAATCATGGATGAAGCGCTGGAAAAAATCTGTAGATGTTAACGGCGATTACTTTGAAGAATTTTAAGCCTTCGTGCATTTATGGCCAATAATGTTTTTCAAGTATTTCATGACTTTTTGGACACACCTTGTATAAAATTGTACCTAATGTCTGTCTGTGTTTTATACTTTCATGGTTGTGGCTGTCGTATTTCATTGATGATCTACATGATTCTCATATATTTAGCCAATTTGTAATTTGGCGTTTTCCGTGGGTCGTTTAGGAGAAATTGTTTAGTAAAACATTTTTATGAGAAAATAAATTTACTCTGTGAATATTTGCATTTCCAGTGTGTATTTATTGTAGTATCATAGGGACATTGTCGAGGGTAGCTAAAAATAACTACTACAACAATGAATGTCACGATGGAAGAGTGATTTGCAGTAGGGGAAAGTAGTCGGGCGACGGAGTGTTGTCAAGCGAGCCAGCGTTGCCGGAGAAGCGAGAGCCGCGAAGGCACTCCCGTGGAATGTTCTGGGATCTCTCGCAGTAAGACGGAGAAAACCTTTGTGTCCGGGCGGGCGCGGATGTGCTGGGGTGCACGAGGAGACTATGTGCATGGGGCGGCGATTGGCTTGGCTATTCGCTGGCCCTGCCGCTCCACGCGTGCACAGATCGGGGATAAAGAGAGTGAGCTCCAAAAAACGCCTCAGAGTGAGAACTTTGTACAGTGTGACCAAGAACGTCTGATTTGTGCCGTACGTCCACAGAAAGCCTAGTCTAATTATATATTAGCGGGCAAAGATGAATTGGCAAGGGAGAGACAGAGGGATGCATTCCACGTACGTTCGTGGAATTTCAACCCCCTTCCCCCTGCTTATTCCGGTCGTCATGGAGACGTCCGCCTGATGCGGGCATGCGTTGTCCCGCGGCGCCCGCGCGGTCGGCGGGTTGCGTATCCGAACGCAACGGCCTGGCGGTGGGCGCCTCGAATGGCGAGGGCGTGGCGGGGCGGGGGAGGCATCCATCCGCAGTAATTAAGCGGGGGAATCGCGCGGCGGTCCCATCTCGAATCTGCGCGCCGCCTTGCTGCGTCTTTCGACCGCAGGTCCCTCGTCTCGTTACCGAAGACCACCGCCCGCGCCGCCGTTCGCGGCGTGGCGGCGTGTGGGGCCGGCACTGCCTTGTTGCGGGAGGAGCCCCCATCGGAAGCGGGCAATGCCATCGGTCTTTGGAACCAAGTTTGTATCAACAAAGATGGTTGATATGAATTATCTCTCTCCCCCGCCCCACTTACACAATTCCACTATGCTGAGAAATCGTTAACATGAAGCCAGTTTTATTCTTCAGTGTTAAACGTTTTTTATTGGTGCATTGCTTGCTGGCAATGTGGGTTTTCAACGTCCTCTGATCACGAGACTTCGTAGAATATAATGCAGGCAGGGTATAATTTGAAGATATGGTCAAGATTTACTTTGTATTCAAAATATACTTCCTGTCGGATACAAATATCTAACAAAGCAATGATGAGCATCTCGGAAACACACACACACACACACTCTCTCTCAAACACACACACACACACACACACACAGGATTAGTCCAAAAATCCAATTTGTAGGAAATGAGAAAAAAACCGTCCACCTTTCGAACTCACCATCCTCGCTCGCCTATTTTTCTTCACTCGTTTTCTTTGAGACTAATACACTTTAGGACCAGACGATATTATCTTCTGATGCACAGTACGAAGTGGCATCGTTAATTCCATTCTCTCAATTTTGGACTAATGCTGTTTTTGCGAGAATCCGTTCAATTGTATTTGAATTTTCTTTCTCTATATATTTCCCTTTTTGGTTCTATTCATTTAAATCTTTCTAAGCGAGAATTTCGAGAGTTTCTTTCAACGACGTGTGTTTACGGCGTCCTCTGTTTCTTTTGTATAGGAAACCATTCATTTTTTAAAATTCTCTATTCCTTCCACACTTTTCACGTGACCAAACCTTTGAGATTTTTGTACTGGATATAACCCTAAAATAAATGTTCTTTTTCTTTTTTACGAATTTAGACATAGTGGAATTTCGTACCTCTACGGAAGATCTGTTTCGTACCTACAATGTATACATTTATTTGAACTGCAATTGGGTATCTCCCGATGGAAGGTAATAAATAATAATAATAATAATAAATAATCATCAAAATAATAATAAAACTAACAAAACGAAGATGCAATAATCATACTATCACTAATATTAACTATTATCACAATTATTTCAAGTCTACCATGACATTCAACAATTATTTGTTGGGGATACTATAAATCAATACAAGCTTCATAGACAGTGGCTAAATTAGACTTTAAAAAGGCATTGATCGCGTTCACTACACTTTACTGCACTCTTTTGCTTTGAATTACACTGACCAACACTTCACAGCACTGAGTTACTCATTTAACATTATTACTCTCAGCTTGTTCTATCTTACTTCTATAACTTCAGACATTTGGAGGAAAAGCTTTAAAAGTTGCTGCAGGTAAACTGTTCCAGTCTCTAAATTCTCCGTTACAAAATGAAATTTAATTGTGAATTTCTAGGTATTTCCATGTTTTCGCACCTTACCACATATGTCTTTTATAAAATGATTATGAATTACTGATTTGCAGCTGGAAAAATGCTGAACAAAACCACACAAAATGGCTTTCCAAAAAGTAGTAAGCACATATCTTGAGGAAAACAAAGAAAATACTTTGTTATAACACTGCAATAAATTAAATATTTCGCTAATATATTCTTTATTCTTCTCGAATTCTGCTACAACCTAATTTATATACAATTGCATGTGGTACATGAAATGCGTCTGCAGTCATACAAACATACAGCCATTTTCTTCTCAGAATAGGAGCTTGCGGAAATAAATGATAGTCCACATCACTTCCTTTAGTATTTTGGTTGTAATTATCAAAAACTGCCACTTCACAATTCAATATATTCTCAGAATGTAATAAAATGAGTGCCTTAACTTGTAAACACCAAAATATATCACACACGCACTTCAAAACACTACTTTTTTACTGAGACTGTAATAAAACTTCATGTTAATGTTGTATACTTTACATCCTATGGATGTACATTTTTGGCACCACCAGTACTTCACAAAAAGTGACCAAAAATATTCAAACAACAAACACGGGCAGCCATTTCACATGACAGACTGCTTAAACTTTCTCGCCAGTTAAGTTATGCGCAGAATGACCAAAATGTAACGCACTACGCAGCCCATTGAGCATCCCCTGATGAAACCATAAACACCTCTGTAAGTGGCCGGAGGTTGCATATTTTTCTGCGTGCATTGAAAATTACGAATATAGCTGTATAAGCACGGCCTAGCTAAAATAACGAAAAGAAACCGACTGTTCGAATTGGGTCATTATTTCAAACACATGATGGATTAAACAAAAGTTCTTTCATCTTTTTAATTACATGAATAGCAGTAGCCTGTAGAAAAAGATTACCAAAATGTCAAGAATTCGACATTTTTCATTAATAACTTAAGCTAGAACGAATGTCAACGGGAATTAAAAATACATAACACTCCCTCTGTAATGCAGACTGCAATTAATGGGTGATGAGTGTAAGGCACGATAGTGTACTATTGCAATGCTTTACATGCAATGTCCATGTCAAAGTTTATATGAACTAAGTACGTCAGATATAATCAAAGTTAGTTTCCTGTCGTATGTTAATTTGATGTGTCGGCAGGTTTCCCAGATACGTGAAGATTTGTAATCATTGTTATCTCTTCAATTAGGTTAATTAGGATCACTTTAATTTCACTCGAAAGCAATCTCTTCTCCTGTAATTACGTACATAATTTGATCTCTCAAAGCATACTACTTCTTCAATTATGTACACACAAATAAGCGAATAGGCGCCACTTCTTAATTATGAGTAATCAATTTGCTACGTGAGTCGAGAGATCGTAAAACCTCTGATATGGTTTCAGTACGTGCCGATTGCCAGTGAATTCATTCTTCCCCTTTCTCACTCCCTTTATATCTGAATGGCAACATCAATGGTCCTATTTTGGAAGAAGTGTTTCAATGTTGACCTCAATTGGGGTCATAACCTTATCTTCTTGTTCCCGCCCTTATTTTACGGGCGCGTTATACATTAAAAGAGGAGATGCAGGACGACTTTTTCGTTTTCGAAAGCATGAGTATCTCTTGGTTGTATTCGAAGCGTAGTGTAAAAGAGGATTTAATTGAGGGACACAGGTGCGTGAGGTGTCGGGGGGGGGGGGGCTCTGTATTTAGGTTTACGGTTACGAAGATTGCTGGGAGGCTGCTGGCGAAATAAGCCTGGTTTCGTATTGCCCCTTCCAATTATACTCTGCTCGCATGTCTGCGTATCTGCGTGTTTGATACGCGAATCCTAGCCTTCCTCCTCCGAGCGGCCCCTCTTCCTCATGACTTGATGAATTTCGTTTCACTCGTGCAGTATCTGGTTCGCATATAGACTATCGAGCACGCTATGATATTTCATCGGCTTTCGCACATGTTGTGAGAAGTGATAATGTCTCGTTTTTGCGGTACTGTATACTCGACCTTCTTGGTTAGTGTTGAAATATTTATATGTCAGATAGGTATAGGTCTCAAAATAACTTTAAATTTCCTTTTTTGTGTAAAATACGCTGTGAAAATGTACTTGGGGTATAATTTCAAAAACGATGGGGGATAATAGATGTGATTCTTGTTAACGTAATGTTTTAGCAACTGCACAGCAACAATATTTATTTGTGTCTTTATAACTGTAGTAGTTAGTATAGTTCCTTTTGTTACATTTGTACATACTTTTAAAATTTGGAAGAGAGCTTGCTTGGAAATTTCTTTTGTGACATTCTTCTAGGTATTGTTTGTTAGCATTAAGCGCCTACTTCAAGTTAATACTATTTTCATTATTTCGTGAATTATTAATTTCACTCTTGCTAGTAATGATAACACGATCAAAACACACAAAATTCCGTTTGCAATATTGAAATGAAACTCTTTCAAGTGTAAATTGTATTTCATTAGGCGGTAGAAGCAATGGTCCCTGTTAGGAGTTCGAGTCATGGAAAAGTTGATTTTTATTCTTTTCCCAGCAATTTACTTTAAAGATAGCCGGGCAGATTGAGTCGTCTGAGCGCCGAGTGCGTGCGGCCCTCATCTCGCCCGCGTGCGCTGCACGAAGTCTACGAATCACTCAGCTGTGATTATGACACATACACACTCCGCCGGCAGCGAGATAACGAAGGCGAGCGCCGCTTTGTAGTGGACAGCCGCCTCGGTTTATGCGCCTTGTAAAGACAGAGTGCCCCACGGCGCGGGGCGGACGCTGTTCCTCACGCATTCGGCGGCAGTGCCGTGCCCGAGCAAGAGCGAGAACTACCGTGGATGGGGGAGGGCGGCTCGACACTTGAGGAAAAGGCAACGGAATGGTGGGGGTGTGAGATGCAGCAGTATTGATTTGTCAGTGACGATGATGTTGGCCATCAATGCAGCATTGGGAATGTTAGTAACGGTGAAGGTAATTCAATATGCGACATTGGCAGTCGTGATTCCTAACACGATGCTTGCGAGTAGGAGTCTCTGAGGAGATAGTGGTGGTGTATCTGCGAGGAGATAAATGGATGAATGGCAGTGCACGTGCCTCCACTATATTCTACGGCGGCGTAATGACTATTGGCTGCATTCTGGCGGTGACGGCCACATAAGAAGCGGTTACTGTGGTGCGGTGCTGGTAGTAGTGACTCTTGTATTAGGATGTTGTAATCTTAGTACGTAGTAGTGACGGCAATGTGAATGACGAAAGGTACGGCAATATAAGGCGTTTAAGTTTCTCCCCGGTGGTGTAATTGCCCCCCTTTACAGCCTCGGTTTTCTGCGTCGGTTGTGTTGTTTCCATAATGCAGGTCACTTCTTCTTCTCCTCCTTCAGCAGCCTCTTCCTCGCAAGCGGATGCCCCCCTCCCCCCTCCCGCTCGCGCTGTTTCTTGGAACGCCGGTACAGCGTCTCATTTCCGCCGCAAAATCTCCATTAAGGCGCGAGTTGTCCCTCGAGGAGTGTGGGAGGCGCGGCGCGGGCACGGGAGCGGGCGGGGGGCCGGGGGAGGGTGAACGACGTCGGAAACGGTCGGGCAGTTACAGGGGAAGTACGAGTGGACGCGCGGTTTACGACGCGCTGCCGTTCGGGCCCCGCCGCCCCCTCCGCCCCCGCCGCCGCCGCACGAGGTGTCGTTAGCTCTTTTGTAAAACGTTTCCGACCGAGAGGTGGAGACGGCGAGAGAAGATGGTGGACACGCTCGTATTCGAAGGCCTCACGCGATGCGTACACACGGCTTTGATGGTGGGGGTGGGGGACTTTGCTTGCCCAAATGACGCCGTTCGGACTCAAAATGCCCCCGGTATCCATACTGTGTCTTCTTCTCTTTGGCGCTGTGGACATTCAAGGATGCGTGTTGCATTTCAAATAGCACTTGAATGATCAATTACGTTTATGTTGCCAGGTCATTACATTATTTTGTTAGGGATAAAAAGTGTGTCCTGTAATATACGTATCTGTATTCTCTCCGCATAGAATTCTAATAGCTATTGAGAATCACCCTATTCATATGGATATGTGTATTTGTTCTACATGTGTAATTAGTTTCAATTTCGAATTCTTAGCAGAGAACTTTACCCATAATGCAACATCACAAATTAAGTAAAAAAAGAAGGAATTATGTAACGAGTTCATACGTGTTTTACATACTACATGATCTATTACTAGTAGTATTTACATTATTGAAATTTTAACTCAACAACCACATTGTCCTCAGGATTTTTGAGAACATCGAGAGGGGAGTGTTATGTGTCATCTCTTCTTCGTACACCATACATTGTGTTGTTGTTTTTTTTTTCCTTTGACACTGAAAGAGCGAAAATGGTCGATGACTATTTGACTGTATTTGAATTTCGTAATACAGCACCAGAAAAGGGACAGAATTGCTCTTCCGAACTTTTTGTATACCGTATACACACTTGTTTTTTTATATTTTTTAAAAAACAAAAAGAGGTGTCTGGAATTCACTTGGGTGCCTCACGTCGTCGAGTACCAGCGGACGCACAAAAGGGCGCGAGAAGTGGGCACTCGATGCCGCCACTCAGTTGCCTGTTGGTGCCGCTGCTTTTTGCCCAGCCGCTTCGTCCCGCGCCACGCGCGCAGGGCGTGGCATGGCATGGCATCGCGTCGCGTCGCGTCGCGTCCGTGTGTAATTAAATATTCGGGCAGAAGAGCGCGCGCGGAGCAGTGCGGCGTCGCCCGGGAGAAGAGCCCTTCGCCTCCCTGCCTCACCCTGCCCGGCCCAGCCCGGCCCGGCCAGGTGACCTGACCACCGCTGCGCTGTTTACCCTGCAAGCCCTTGCGCTCTCCAGGGCAGAGCCCTACACGCCTCCCTCGGCCCTTTTGCGCTCTTCACGCAACCTCCGGCGCTCGCACGGCAGCCTCGCAGCCTGCCTGCTCGAGTCTTTCGCCCTTTTATTGTCTTCGTCCGCTTCTGGGATCTTCCTTCCCTACCACTCGTAATCCATATTTATTTGCGGAATTTCCATACGCCCTATTTTCGCGAACTTTTTTTCATTTGCCCTTCGCGTCTGTGTTATATCCCGGTCTGTACTTTTCTTTGTGGCGTCCTCTCGACCGCAAAAATACAATATGTTTTCCTATAATTATTTTGAAGAGTATCTATATATTTCAATCTCTTTCCCTCACTCTTTCTTTTTCTCTCCGCTCCTCCCTTTTCCCTTCCTCGATTCATTTGCTTCTTCCTTCTTCTTTCTCCTTACTCCCTTCTAATCACTTCTCCACTCAATTGAAATATGATTCTTAATGTATTTAAAATTTTCAATGCTTTGCCATTGTCTTCAATCCGTCGTCTTACGCTCATTATCTTTTTCTATTTCTCCTTTGCCTCTTCGTCAGCACCTTTTTTTATATTCAATTTTCACTTCCTTGCCAAGCGGATGGTGTGTTGTCACTTGCTCTCACCATGGAGACCCGTCGCTCTTCATGGCCATTTCTCTCTCCCCACTCGTCGAATCACCCCGCCCTCCCGTGCGCCCCTGTGCTAACCCTCTCGCCATGTCGCCCCGCGGACTCTTCGACCCCCACCCCCACCCCCACCCCGTTGCCCTATGCCACGCGTGACGTGGCGTGCACTCTTGTGCCACTGCTTGCCCGCGGCCGCGTGTAAAATGGTGTGGTCACCGCTCGCCCAGCGCCCAGAACGCCTCTGGCGCCGCGCAGCTGCCTCGTTCCCGGGACGCGAGCGCGAGCGTGAGCGTGAGCTCGGCCCAAACCCGTTCGCTCGAGCGATGCGGCCCGTCCCAGCCCAGCCCGGCCCGGCGCGGCGCGGCGCGGCGCGGCGCGGTGCGATACGGTGCGGCGGCGCGCTCGCGGCGTTGTCGCTCTATGGCCTCGCGCGACGCGTTGCCAGGCGCGGAAAAGCGACGTTTTGTCCAAATACTCGCGTCGCGTCGCTCGACGATTTTTCGCCCGCGGAGCCGCTCCGCTGCGGGATGCCCTCTTCCACGAACGCGCTCGTTCGCGGAAAAGAGCTTGCGTTGGCGGCAGGTGTTTCGTTGTCGAACGGTGGGTTCGGATGACATTTTAATTTGATGGCGTTGTTTTTATCTTCGTGTCTTACGGCAAGAGTGTAAATATCAATAAAAATACGTTCACTTTTTCTGTTAGGCTATTAGAAATATTGCATATTGTTCATATTCTCTTCCTGGAAGTAAATCTAAAATTTCTACCCACATATAACTGGAACCCGAATGGAGAAAACTGTGGCCCTTTTGTAACATTTTATTTTGATTTAGATTTTAATTCCTACGACTGGGGCGCTGGATTACAAATATTAAAAATACATTTTTGGAAAGTTTCGTCCATTTTTTTCTTTCGGTTAAACTCTTTCATGAGTAAGCTATCAATAGCACAATGAATATATTGAGTAGATATTATGACCGCGTGGATCGACGATTCAGCTGATTTTTTTTATAGAAAACAAATTTATTTTCTTTTAACCAGTGTTCTTTCTTGTCATGTTAGACCTCATCACAACTAAAATTAGAAGCAGAGAATATTTAAAATTCATACTCGCCTTTCCCCCTTAGCGTGTAGCCTGTGGTTCTTATCCGCGGCTCTGACGCGATGCAAAGACCATCTGAGGTGATTACCAGGATGCGACGGGTTACATTGTCGTAGTTCATGCGTTTTTGTATGGATTAAAAGTCTTCGAACTAACCACATAGATATATTTGCAATAAATTTTATATTTCATAAAACAGAACAGGTCCCAAATTAAATACATTGTAGACATTTTTTTCATCCCTTAGCATGCGCATTAAACCTAATGTGCTTTCATCATTGCGAAGAAATGTATATTTTGAGAAACGCCGTCGGCTTCATGTTTAAAGGCAAGGAGAAGAGAAATTCCTCCGCCCGGCGACGTGGTCCAAAGAGGGCGAGGGGCGAGTTGCTCTGAGGCGCCTCGCAACCGTGTCTCCTCCGCGCATCGCTTCTCGCGCTTTTCACCCTCGAAATTCCCTCCGCCGCCGCTGCTCGTCAGCACCCTCTTTCGCCTCCCCTCCACGTCCCGCACCCCTCGCGTGCGCCAGGACGATAAGGCGCCTACATCGTTTTATATCGGCACTCCCCGCCACGTCTGTATTTTATCCGTAATCACGCGTCCCGCCCCGCGCCGCCCCGCGCCGCCGCTGCCGCCGTGTCACCGCGTGTCAGATGGAATGATAGACGACAAAGCGATGCGTGCCGTTGGTAAATTATTGACGATTAATTCTGATGGATACGGAACCGCTCCCTCGCCCGCTGCCGATCACCGCCGACATCGCTGTGTCGGTGGTTTCCCAGCGGCGGAATTTTTTTATTATTATTATTTTTAAAAACAAAAAGGCAGGTTGAACAATGGTATATCCCGTTGGGCACAGAAACTGGCCGAATGTCTTTTTGTTGATTTCAAGAAGCGATGTCAACGTTTACTGTTAATTAATGGTTTTCCATATTGTTTTTGTGTCCGGAGTGTTAGTGGTTAACGCTACTTTAGATGTAAAGGGACATGACTGGGTTACTTCTTTAATTAATTAGGACGATTTTTATCGAATTTTAAATAACTCGTCGTTTGATCACCTCACTCTTCTTAAGTATTCATTAACATTTCATCCAATCCAAATTCTTAATGCAATTATATTTACTTTTCATATTATTCACTGTCTAAAAGGATTATAGTGTTATAAGATTGCACTTACAAGTATTGTCTATTTTCTACTGCATTTCTTGATTGTGATGCGAAAATAAAACGGTGCTGCGAAAACACACTAGAAACAAAATTAAATGTTTCGATCGACCTGGTTGGTCGATCGCTGGTTGATGCGTTTCAGTTTTAACAGCATTGTGCCCTGGTTAATTTGGGGGCCCCTTATTCTTACTTTAATCGATCTCCCCCTCCCCAATTTCGATGCTGAGTTGTAAAGAAAATGCTATCAATTAACATTGTATTTTTGTAGTTTTTTAATATTTAGAAAGTGATTCAATTTTACATTATTCGAACAAATTTAAACATATATGTGTAAGTAAGAATAACAGATGTATAGTCCTCGAAAGATACAGATTTATAATTACATTCAAAAAGACAACAAATTTAATAGTTTTAATTTTTTATTGAATTGTAGAATATAAAACTGAAACGCATCAACCAGCAACATTCCATATTATAAATATTATCCATTGATGCGCAACACATCACTTCGTTACGCTAATTTTGTGCATATGGTTTAATCACACATTACTTTTAATACTTTCTTCATTTCATTTTATGTTTTGAAATATGTAATATTAATTTTTTTAAGAATCGTCTGATGATGAAAAAGTTTAGATTTTCTGAACCCTTCTTATGTGTTTAATGTTGAAGCTAGAGATTTCATTCTTACTGTAATTTATTTCTCAGTATTAAATCTTTAAATTATTACCTTTATATTTTTTGAGAAGAGTAGTTATCGTGATATTTGAAAGAATTTTTTACCATTGTATACTGAGGTAAGGAGACTATTTATTTAATTAGTTTGGTCTAACTAAAACTAGTAATTAGTTTTAAAAGGAGCAGGTGTGAAAAATATTACAATAATTATATTAAATAATTATTGTTATATTTTTCTATGCTTTAACTTTTGATAGCGCTATCAGGATTATTCTGTTGCGAAATGATTTGGTCAAACCACTCCGGAGTATTGTTACTTTGACAACGTCGCGTTGGCAACAATAGGCAGTAGTGGCCGCCGCCTCCACTGGTTCGTATTATTATTAACTATTATTAACTGTTTTACTTACGGCTAAAATTCTGTCAGCACTGATGATGCGTAAAAGTACATGAAGACCCCTAAGAAAAGAGTACAGATAAATCAATGGCAGAAATCTATTTTAATTTAAAATGTTTTAAATTTAAAAAGATGTATTTGAATGCTTTATTTTTTAGGAGATTTTCAAGTGATAGCCGGAGTGTTAGTAAGACAGAAATCGTCTCATTTTATTTCATAACTTGCAAATATCACTAGAATGTACGTGATGTAGCTATAATATGATGATAGCAGAAAGTACTTATTATTAGTAATTTGTACTTATGATAGAAAGAAGTTTGTTTGCCGTTCTCTGGTAGTTGTGCGGAATATACAGAAAACGGGACGTTGGGTGCGTCAGAAGGGCTTCGGGATTTGGAATATCTGGAATCAGATGCAGGGTTCTGCATGTTAGTAGCTGGTTGCAATGGAATGATAACCCTAGGCTGTGAGACGGAGCCCCTCCATAGCGTGCTTTGCCGCCCGCCGTCTCGTCCCCACCTACGCCCTGCGGCTCTTGTCAGCCGCATCCGCCCTCGCCCGCCCCCAACCTGTCAGCGACGCATGCACCGGTACTGGCGATGGGTGGGGCATGCGTTTATTCATACATCCCAAGCTTACGCGACTATCGCACAGGAGGAAGGAACGATAAGAGGTTTCTGCGGAATACGAAAATATCATCTAATAAGCAACATCAGAAGGTAGTGTCAGTGCATCAAGGAATATTATTTTAGTGGGGGGGATATAATCAGAAAAGACCTTTAATCATGAAATGAAGTTATAATTATAACAGGATTATTCTGTTGCGAAATCATTTGGTCAAATCAATCCAACGTATTGTTACTTTCACAACGCCACGTTGGCAACAATAGGCAGTACACACACAACAATAGGCGATTTATATTATAATGTGTGTTTCAAGATGGATGCTTTCCAGTGGGAAAGTGATTTAACATATGGCTTCATGTTGTTTATTTAATAACGTGCTCTGTACGTGTCTTAGAATCGTGGAGAATATACCATCGGAGCTTTAAGAAAGGGAAAAAAACGTTGATACAGTATTCATTAAATCTTGTAATGATTCGAACCTAGACATTTAGTTCTACAATGACAGCGTAGCGATGTGATGACGCTGAAAGGGTAATGTTTCAATAATGGGAAAGTACGAATTCGGTGAAAGTGTACTTACATGTCGTTAAACTTTTTTACGCCTATATTATAGAAAATATAAACTTTATTTGCAATCGTTTTCGTGTAATTTATTACAAGTATATGCTGCGGTATTTATTTAGGATTTTATTCGTTTGTCTCTTTGTTTCATGAGGAGGAACTTTCAGATATAGAAATCACTGATGTTTTAATTCCTCTATAGGGATGTTACGGCTAGTGCTCAGGCTCTGTGCGCTAAGGAATTGAAAACCTCTTTTCTAAACACTGTTAATTAGTGGCCATTTTTTATGCGGAGATAAGTTAGCAAATTGTTAGGCTCACGCGAGGGGCACATCAGCCGCGATGGCGAGCCTGTTAGCCGCGCGGGCAAGATAAAAAAGTAATTTTCTAAGTGACTCTAAAACACAAGGGGGAAATGTACAGCTTGCGCCGTAGTAATTATAAACATGGTTCATGACTGCTCGCCCAGGAAAGGGTAGTTCGATCGTGAGGTTATGAAATATTTCTGGACTCCCACGATTAGCTTCTGTCAGTTACGCAGAAGTTCCTGACGTTCTAATGGTCTATAATTAGCGAGTCGGAATGCATGACTGTGCGGGATGAGCCATTTAGGTGTATTGAGGTTATTCCGAACGTCGTCAAATTCCATTTTATCCTAATTGAGTTTGGCGTATTCCCGTTGCTAAATTAATATTTTAATTCAGAGCCCATCCCGCAGAAACTGCACATGGAAGTTATTTTCTACCATTTGCTTCAAGTTGACGTGCTAATTGTACTGCAGATGATGGGGAAACTGGACATCTGTGCAGGAATGAGGGAGTTTTGTCTCGTTTGCTGTCCCAGAGTGGAAGGGACTAATGTATCGCACGGAAATATAAATCTAGACTGGAGCCCGGGGTCTTGGCGAGTTATGGCGAAAGCGTGAGTACGCTTTGTTAGAATGCCCGTTTATCAGAAGAGCTGTAATTTTCAGTGCTATTCCGTTCGGTCAGCAGTTACGATCGACACACCCTCATGCTATTTTATGAATTTCCGTATAGAACGTTCTTCCTGCTCTTGCACTTCAATTAATAACCATTCGGTCAAAGTTGCCCAGAACTGAAATAGATCTGTCATAAAACTTATGCTTCAGTTATATTTTTGGAGCAAATCAAATTATTTTAATTGGTCTCTTTTCAAAGGAACTGCAGTTTTAAGTCATATTAATGACGAATTCTACTTTAAATTAAATAAAATGTATTATTTTTTACTTCTCAATACTTCGCACATATTTTTGTAAGTTGTAAATACTTCACCAGGTACAATTTATTGACAGATGAAATGTATTCTTCTCTTTCCGTCTTTGTTGTATCTTGTGTGAAGTTGTTGTGCAAACGAGAGGCAAAGGCCTAGAACGCAGAGGCGACGAAATTTTGCTTCCTGTTCACACGAGGTCATGTCGTGTATCTCGCTTGCATATTCGCAGTAATTCGTTGGATTGAATCGCCACTGTCGCCTGTGGTAAAATGCCGTAATGGGATTTCACGGGAGATGATTGTAAGAGGCTATTGTCCAACTTGCCCTTCCATCCCGAGCTTATTTGTATGCAAACCCAATAATCCTAACGCTACTTCGATCTGGAGGCGCGCTCGTCGCTTTATTTGCCAGGTACGGCGTGCAAACAGGATTATTTTCGGCGGCGGGATACCCCTCACTAGGTCCCTTGTCCGTAGGATGGGGGAGTAGGCGGGACGCGAGTAAACCTAACCGAATTGCGTGGCGTGGCGTGTCGTCTGGCAACTAATGTGGTTGCTGGGCCGCAAAGAGAAGAGGAAATCTCTATTATTTACTAGGCTTCGCAGTTCATAAAGGACACATGTGAAATTGCGTTAGCATCCTAGTTGGTCAGTTCTTGTTTCCAGACCCTTTCTAATTTTTAGTTGTATATTTTCTCACAGATTTTTGTTGCAAATTTTTGTGGGGATTTATATTATCAGATTTCTCTGCTTGGTTGCGTCTAACATGTGTTTATCACGAGCATTTGTGCACATATAATTTATATTTTAATTGTCATTCAAATTTCAATGAACTAATTTGGACGACATTCAAGATAATTTCATGATTGCACTTCTAATTTTTTTGTTTTCTAGTTTCAACGTTTGTTCTCTTATTGTTTTTTAATATTAACTTTAATAAAATCGTTTCAAGTGATTATAATTCCATTATTGCCATTTCCAATTCATAATTGTTGACTATTGAATATTCTATTCAATGTGAAACATGTTCCACAACAGAACATACTTTCCTGCATTACTTCTAACTTTTGCCATTCTCAAAAATTAAGAAAGTTCAAGGAAAATGAAACATGCACCATTTTTAAGCATCCTTT
Source organism: Acheta domesticus (assembly GCA_031308135.1). NCBI lineage: Eukaryota > Metazoa > Arthropoda > Insecta > Orthoptera > Gryllidae > Acheta > Acheta domesticus. The sequence goes on from JAHLJT010000631.1 coordinate 250,788,872, forward strand.
ACTTTATGGGAGGAAACAATTGCAATAAAAAATTGGAGCAATTTGAAAAAAAATTAAATTTACTTTTACTTCATCCAAAAATTATAAAAAAACTATTCGTATTTTCAAAATATTGTTTATGACCTTATTTAAAGTTTTGTTTTTAAAACATTAGAACATTGAATTTTATTTAAAAAATCTCCATGATCAATATTATACTTTTACAGTGTTATTTATTTGCAACTTTCGAAAATACAGAGAATATTTAGAAAAATGCAACTGCGCCATTTTAAAGCTTCACTGTAATGGGAAAAAGTTATTCCCTACATATTACGTGAAACGACGCGAAAACCACTCACATTTTTGAAAAATTGTATAGAATGTTCTTTAAAATTCTGTCTTTGAAGAAAAAAATTCTTTGAGAGGGAAAATCTCTAAATTCAATTTTTTAGTGTTAGGAAGACGGCGAAAAAGTTGAACTTTTGCAAATTTCGAAAATTCGGGGAATTAACAAAAGTGAGTCTTGCGCCATTTTTAAGTGTCCTTTGCTTTATCCGAAGGAAACATTAATATAAAATCTTGAGCCATTTTTGAGAACATTTTTAAATTGTTGAGCATTTATGTAAAGTGCACCCATAAATCCAAATACATCAATTTCACAGAGCCTCGTGTTAAGATCGATCGAGGAATATCAGTTTTAGAGAAATTCATTAAGTGCTAGCATTGATCACAGACAGGAGGTAACCGAGGCCGAAAACAAATATTTAGTATCAAGGATCCACAAACGTGGATTCTGACTACACTAGATGTCAAAATAATTTACTACGTAAGGAAAACAAGATTCGTCCACTTTTTTTATATCAGGACTACACCTTTTCGTATCAGGTTTCCACTAAAGGAGTTTTTCTGATGAAAAATCGAGACTTTCCGTTGCTGCATTACAATGCTTTCACTTTACTACATAAGTGCGTAGTACGATGAGAAAGTAAAAAGTTACATTCTGAAAACTAGACTCTTCACTCAATCCAGGATAATGTTAATTTGAAATACGTATTTTTTGCCTATGATTATTGTTATAAAGAATGTGCGCTTATTTAAAAATAGCTAAATCGAAGTAACTGAGTAAATCTTGAACAGGAGTAAATGTAATATCTGGAGACGTAGTTCTTTACGTGTCCCAGTGACGAATTTGAAGAGTGTGCACCTGGGCTGAGGGCTGGCGGCGATGGCCGGGGGGCGGGGCGGGGCGGGTCGCGCCCGCGTCGTGGCGTCGCGACGCTTGCGGGGGGCGGAACAGGGCGGGGTCGGGCGCGGGCGCAGACGCGGCGGCTGGCGCCGGCGCCACGCCGTCTGGGCCCGCCCGCGGCCGCCTCCGGAGACGCTGCTGGTGATGCGCGCGGCCGCCGCCAGAGCGCTCGCGCAGCGCGGAAGCTGCGGCTCCACGGCGAGAGCCGCCCTCCCTCAGACGAGCCCAGACGCCGCTGAGGGGCGCCCGCGTCGCCGCCGCGCTCTCGCCGCGCTCCCGCCGCGCTCCCGCCGCCGCGCCCCGGCTCGTTGCGCGCCCTTTCGCATGCCCCCTCAGTGTGCGGAGCCGGTTCTTGAATTTGGCTCCTGCCTTTCTCTTGATGGGTGATGGGGTCCACAAGCAGGAACTATTTGTAATAGAAGTAAAAATAATAATGATAATTAAAGAACCCATTTAATAATAATAATAATAATTATTATTATTATTTATTATTATTATTATATATGACAAAAGCGCGTATGCATCACCCGAAGTCTTCAGTTGAACGCACTACATTACCGAGAAATATGGGTGGGAGAAGACTGGTGGATATTGGCAATCAGCTTTGTCAGCAAGTGACTAATATGAGAAAGTTTTTCATTTCAGCAGCAAATACACCACGTCTACATAAAGCAACTTGTAAAGCAGATACTTTTACACCTTTAGAGTTGTCACGACAAGAGGTTTCTGACTTCACATGCCATGATCGTGAGAAGCTGGATTCATGGATAGCGAAATCTCTTCATGGAAGACACCCTCATGAGATGAGTCAAGCGCATGTCGACATGAAAGCGTCGAACGTCTGGCTCATATCAGGACAAATCTTCCCAGAAACTGAAGGTTTCATGCTGGCCATTTAGGACCAAGTGATCCCAACAAGAAGTTACTTGAAGCTAATTGTCAAAGATGGAAGTGTGGAGAATGAGTACTGTCGATATGGTTGCCCAACTGTTGAATCAGTCCAACATGTTACTTCGGGATGCACACATTTCTGTGGAATAGAATATAAGCAACGGCATGACGAAGTGCCCAAGATTTTACACCAAACGTTAACTGAGAAATTTCAACTTCTCACTGAAGCTCAAGTGCCATATTTTAAGTGCCAACCTGTAAGTGTGCTGGAAAACGAAGAATGACGTTTATATTGGAATAGAACTATTTTAACAGATCGGACGGTAATGAACAACAGACCAGATTTGACTGTCTTTAACAAGAGAGAAATATGTCGCACTGTTATATATTTGTATCCCAAATACTAGCAACCTGCAAAGTAAATTCGCCGAAAAATTAATAAGTACTCAGAACTCGCTGAATCCATAAAGAAACAATGGCATGTTGAAAAAGTTGAAATTATTCCAGTAATCCTCTCAAGCACAGGTGTTACCCTAGAAATATGATGCGGAGCCTTCAACATCTGGGAGTGAAAGTGGATATATACAAACTTATGCAGAAACCAGTGGTGATAGCTACGACAAGAATAGTACGGAAATTTCTGATTTATGCAGTTTAAATTAGTGTTTCATGTTGCATAAATATTGTATTTTGATTGTGCTTTGATTTTGTAAATCTGTACAATTAATAATATGAATTACCAAAAAATTAGAAAAATAAATAATATATCGTCAATATAATATAGCAATATTAATCATATCGTCTCAGTTTGTCCAATTCTAACAAAGATCGAATACTTCAAAAGACACGGCAGGGTGTGTAGTTACCTTTACTGGCAGATCTGTACCGCCCTCAAAGTTCCAAACACATGCCCCAAGTTGTTGGGGGTGTTGGACTTGACACGGTATTGTACGACCAACAAATTCAAACCGATCGCACGATAGCAGCAAACGAACCAGATATTGTTATCCGTAATTTGGAGAAAAAATTGTGTGTACTTGTAGATGTTGCTGTGCCCTGTGATCAAAATGTGGTAATCAAGGTCGCAGAGAAACGTCTTAAATACCAGAGTTTGGAAAACGAGAGCAGCCAAATGTGGGGCGTAAAAGCATTGGTCGTCCCAATAGTTATCGGTGCTCTGGGATTTGTTTCGCAAAATTTGTGTAAGAACTTGGCTAAACTTACAGGTCATTCAAAAGACTGGGAAATGCAGGAAATTGCTTTGTTCGGAACAGCTCGCATTTTGCGCAGTTAAGACAACACACAGTTAATAGGCACCGGTTGAATTTTTACACATTAAAAATACGTCAATAAATACTGAGTTACTTGCACTATTAAAGCAGGAAAGAATAATTTGAATGCTGCATTCATAGCAAAATTCATAGCATTCTTGACTGAATAAAACATTTAATTTCCGTAGTTTGATAGGATATTGCGAATGTTTTGATGATGGTTCATAACTCTACATCGATAAACGCATTTCGCAAGGATTAAACAAAAATCATTCAGGAATTGTGTGGCTGATTAGTTCATTTGTTGAATGTTTTTGGGTCTTGATATTCAGAAAGAACGTTTGCACATAATACAGTCTCCATTTGTGTTTGTTTTAAAATATCCATGATAAGTAGTGAGGGCTTAGTTCGAAACGTATAATGGATATTTTCGGGTGATATTGTTAACTAAGAAATAATTACAATTGTTTGAAGTAGATAGAAGTTTAACATTGAAGTTTTACTGATCTGAACCTTCATGCTAATAATAATGTCGTCTCTGTAGATAAGATTAAAATGAACAACGTTATCATGACGTATGTTATTAAAAACTGTATGTAAAATGTTTAAAATGCGATGAGAACATCATTTGCGATACTTTTTATTGCAGAGTTTATGGAAGAATTTTCTCTGAAACTGAAGCGTCACACCTTACGATAATGTATGAGTTGAAAACTATTGAGAATTTTAATGTTTTTAATGTATTTAATGTTTGAATGACGTATTTCTCATTGCGCTCAAGTAAATCTGCGCGTCTGCACACAACGTGACATGTTGTGTGTCAAATTTAAATAATTTCGTGGACTTCCGTCAACAAATAACCTAGGATTTCAGGTCGTGTTAAAAAAATGTTTCTACGAAAAACGTTTTCCACTTTATGGTTCCGTTTTCCTCGAGGATGTAAAAAGTGCAATTTGTTTGCCTGCAGAAACAATTCATTACGTCCGCCCTCATCACCTCCAAAATTAATTTGGGTAACCCACTGACTTATTTGTCATACAACTAAACAATTATATATAATCAACAAAACAACTTACTTGTTCGAATAACGCACATTTTGTTTATCCTCCCAGTGAGTATTGTAATGAAATTCTCAGGAGCAGAAAACAAGTGTGCATACTGTGGTCGTTCGCCCATGGCATGTAACGCAACTTAACTGTTTTAATGAATTACTTTTTCTCATCTCGGAACTCCCCGCCGTCTGTGGAATTAGTACTTGAGCGTTGCGTACGTTGGGTTTGTTTATCTTATTCCCCCGTTCGTTTGTGCTCAAAATTTAATTAACATTGTTTCTTGCGGGTAAGTTCCGAGTGTTTTCGAGCTATGCTGTATACGCGGACTTCGGTTTTTTGGAGTTTGTTTTCAAAACTCTGGTTCTTGTTTTGAATTTCGTTGTTATTTGGGCGTCCAGTATGTCTCTGCGAACGCAGTCGTTCCTACTTCTCCCGAACTTGAAGGATGTTTGCATGTTGGTTTTTTTCGCGCTACATATTTGTTTCTTGTCACGTAGCGAAATCTTGCGGCGGGCACATGCCTGCGGCCGTGTTCTTGGCCTACTGCGAGGGTTGGGGCCAGCGACGGGCCCCAGACAGTGTTGGCCAGGCCCACTCGTTTGACCGTGGAATCCCCAGCATAGTTTAATGCCGTGGTCGGCGTCAGGCATGCCAACCTTGCGCTTGACGGCGGCGGACGTCCAGCGCTTCCGCTTTTCCATCGCGCGTCCGCCCCTTGACGTGACCCTCGCCGCCGCCCCCTTGACCTCTCGCCGCGTTCGGCCCTCCCTCGGCCTCCGCCGTGAATTAATGCGTCTCCTCCCCTCGCTGGTTCATGGATTCCAGTTTAGACGCCTTCCAACCTTGCCAAAACTCACGTCCTTTGAGCTGGGACTTTTCATCACCAACCTTACCAACGCCTTCTGTATTCTTCTGTTTCAGTCACAACCACTCCCTCACGCTTCCCTTGTCGTTTGTCTCATGCGCCTACTTTTTCTTTGTGTCTTATCATTAGTGCTCTTTGCTCGCATCGTTCCAACACCACTGTCGCTTGTATAAGCCTTGCCTTGACCCCAGCCCTTCTCTCTTGGCTGTTCATGCGCGCTCCTCCCCCCCAGCCCATCCTTCCCTTCCTTTCTTTCCTCCTCTCACCGTGCCGACGCTTGCTATCGCTCCGTTCGCCCTGCCCTGCGCGCTGTCCTTTGCCGGCGAAATAGCTGGGGCGTAGGCATCGGCGTTCGTATTAAACGTTTCTTTCCCCGGGCGTCGTCGCCTCACACCGCCGGCCTTGGTGCGTCGAGGCGAGGCGCGGCGCGGCGCGGCGCGGCGCGGCGCGACGCGCGTTTGAGGACCCATGGGGCGCCGCCCTCCGCGACCGCTCCGCCGCGCCCCGCCCCTTCGCCTCCTCCGCCGCGCCCCCACACATCAAACGCCGACGTCCTCCCCCCTTTTTTTCGACTGCATGATCATTGCTTATTGAATTTTATCGCGTAGAGCGAGAAGACTTTCTCCTATCGAGTTTCGCGTAAATTCTAAAGTATTCTCACAACGCACGTTTTTTTCTTTCTTTTTTTCTTTCTTCTATTTTTGCCGCTGCTGTAAAGACAGATCTCATTTTTTTCATGTTTCTGGAGTTCCAGTGTTATTGTAAAGAAACGTCTTTCTTCCCCCCAGTGCGGATGTGCGCGCCGTCTGTTTCTGGGTGCCCGGTTTGCAACGGAGCGGGGCGAGCGACGCGCGCGGGCGCCGCGATATTCGTACATTTTCACGCTTTGTATCCGCTTCGAATTACGGGCGTGCGTGGAGATCGCATTGAAGTGCCTCTCCATGAATGAGTGCGCTCTGTATGGACACGTAGCGTGGATTTAAGCGAGGCGGACGGGAGGATTTCGCGGGGCGCGCCTGTCGCGGGCGATCGGCGCCACGCGGAGTGGCTTCGCGTGGCGTGAAGGGGCGAAGGGGCGGGGCGTGCCGGGCGGGTGAGGAGAGGCGAGGCGAGGCGCTCGCGCGGCCGCTGGCGTAATTGGCTCGCGTGGGGCCAGCGCCACCGCGTCGTCCGAACGGACACACCCTTCCTTGCCCCAGGCAGCCTTCCTGCTTGGCTACCTGCCTGCATCTCTGCCTGCCTGCATGTCTGCGTGCCTGTCTGCCTGCATGTCTGCGTGCCTGTCTGCCTGCATGTCTGCGTGCCTGTCTGCCTGCCTGCCTGAATGTCTGTCTTTCTATCTGCCTGCCTGCCCGCCCGCCTGCTTGACTGCCTGTCTGCCTGCCTGCCTGCCTGCCTGCATGTCTGCCTGCCTGCATGTCTGCCTGCCTGCATGTCTGCCTGCCTGCATGTCTGCCTGCCTGCCTGCATGTCTGCCTGCCTGCCTGCATGTCTGCCTGCCTGCCTGCATGTCTGCCTGCCTGCCTGCATGTCTGCCTGCCTGCCTGCATGTCTGCCTGCCTGCCTGCATGTCTGCCTGCCTGCCTGCATGTCTGCCTGCCTGCCTGCATGTCTGCCTGCCTGCATGTCTGCCTGCCTGCATGTCTGCGTGCCTGCCTGCCTGCCTGCCTGCCTGCCCGCCTATCTGCCTGTCTGCCTGCCTGCATGTCTGCGTGCCTGCCTGCCTGTCTGCGTGCCTGCCTGCCTGCCTGCCTGCCCGCCTATCTGCCTGTCTGCCTGCCTGAATGTCTGTCTTTCTATCTGCCTACCTGCCTGCATGTCTGCCTGCCTGCCTGAATGTCTGTTTGTCTATCTGCCTGCCTGCATTTCTGTCTGCCTGCATGTCACTCTGCTTGCCTGCCTGCCTGCTTGCCTGCCTGCGTGCCCCTCTGGCTGCCAGCCTGCGTGCGTTTTGGCGTGCCTCTCTGTCTGCCTGCCTGCCTCTCTCCCTGCCTGTCGGTCTGCCTGCGTTTCTGTCTGCCTCCCTTCCTGCCTGTCGGCCTGCCTGCCTGTCGGCCTGCCTGCCTGTCGGCCTGCCTGCCTGTCGGCCTGCCTGCCTGTCGGCCTTCCGCGAATTTCCTACGGTGAATCGTGGGCCGGTTGGTCTCTTCACTGCTGGTATATTCTTTCATCATGTGCTGCTTAGCCTTTTAAGAAGCGTTCTCTGGGTAGAGGCGCGTATTCTTAGTTTCGACATGGACTCTACTTGGCACGTAATTTACTCAACAATTGTTTCAATCAAATGATATGTTTTAAGGCATTAGCGCGTTTTTGTTTCAGTTCGTTTATGCATTTACTCTTCGTTTATTCCAGTTTCTTGTGGTAAGTATGTCATTAACAGTCACTTATAGTCTCACTCACTTAAATATTCGATACCCGCTCGATAATGCGATAATAATGCTACATTTCTTCATTCATTTACAGAGACGTTTATTTTCTCAATCAATCAATTAATAAAATCACACGCACATATACGCGCGCTTCCTTGTGAAGATTATTCGTTGTTTATTCGTTCGGGTTTTTTTCACGCGTTTCATAATTAATTAAGTCATTTTCTGTGTCATTTCATTCCGTCGTATGTTTACGTTTCTCGATTAACACATCCCTGTTCATTGTTCTTCACGTCACATTTTTTCTTCTTGGCCTCTGTGACACATTTTATCATATCATATCGTTGTTTTGCATTTGACATATTCGACAATTTCTTAAAGGTTCTCCTCCATGTACTTTGCAATCTCGCCGAGTTGTCTCGTCCTACGTGGCCCGCGATCCCACAACATTTATCAACGTCAGCCTTCGGCTTCATCTCTATATTTCATTGAGAGACGTCGCATATGGCCTATCAAATGACACTAGCGTCACACCTCGCCACCCTTGATCTCCTCCATCGCGCCCGCCCTCCGCGATTTGGCGTCGCCTGAGCCGGCCCGGCCCAGCATGGCCCGGCATGGCCCGACCCGACCCGGCGCGGCGAACTCGCTCGCGCGGCATTATCCCGTGTCGCGGGCGCGGTAAGCGATATTAATGTTGATGATCCATTATCGGAATGGTGTAGCCGGGCGAGATGCCGCGCGGCGCGGCGCGGCGCGGGGCTGGGAAGGGCGCCGGGGGGTGAGAGCGGCGGCGGCGGCGAACGCCGCGCGGCAGCGGTGACGGCGGCGGCGGCGCCTGTGACGTGGGTATGTTGTGTGTACCCGTGGCCGCCGGGGACCGCGCGGGCCCGCCCCTGTTGCGGCGTAGCCCGTCCCCGCTTCACTTCCCCTCACCTCCCTCCACCCTGCCCCGCGCGCGACCCCGTCCCGCACCGCCGACACCATTGTTCACTGCCAATACTCAATTAATCTAACGACGGGGTAATTGGTCTCCCTAGGACAGGAATTCCAAATACACCTAGCCAATTCCCCGCGGAATCTTCTGTGTGTGTTTCCATTAGGGACAACCCCTGAACTGTTACACGGGTAATGATTAATTCTGCATCTTCAAGTAGATTGGTGCGGCCTCCTACCTCGTGGGTACACTCTGCACACGAACTCTCAGACTAGGAGGCCTTCAAGACGCGTTCAAGGAAGATCCCCTGGGAATCATGAAAGAAGCTTCCCTGGAATCTAGGGATTTTCCCCAATGCTTGTTTTGAGAGTTCGGCTACAATTTCATTTAATAATTGAACGTAAGAAAACGAAAATTCAAAATTCACAATGCATTCACAGTTCAAACAACAACAACTCGTCCGAAAATTCCATTTCTCGTTACTCTCTTCTGGGTCATTATGAACATTTTCTAATTCAGGCAATATTCCATCCAAATCATGTCCCAAATCCTTTCATTCCATTGCTGACAAATATGTCGAATATAACCTATAAACATTTAGCATGAATAATTGTTGAATATGGCCCCCATCATTTACTTGTGTGATGGTGGGAAAGTATTTTAAAAATATGAAGTGATAAGGGATCTAGAAAGAGGACCATGCATACGTAAAGAAATATAGACTTTAGACGATCAACATGTACAGCTTAAAAATCGAAAAACTGGACAAATTACGGCTAAGCGTCAAAGACATGTACACATAATTATTACAAGTTTCTATTGTAAAAGTTACGACAAAAACATTCTCGGAACTGATGTGATAGTGTTGTCGTCAGGATCACCAACAATTATCATGCGAGCCTCGGCCCAACTTTGTGTTTCCACGATTCGGCGAGAAATTCAAATTAAAAAAAAAAACCTGTACAAATGTGAGAGCAGAATCTGAAGGGGTTATAGGTAGTCTATTACGATATATTTATGTATTCAATCCATATAGATTCCATTTTTGACTTACTCACGTTTTATTAGATGTGCCTATTGGATTGGAATCGTTGGTTGTGCCTCTGATGGGATTCCAGCTCCAGCTGGAAGCAATGCATAGCCAGTTCGTGTGTGCCTCACCGGCGGTGGAGTTTCTCCGGCTTCCATCTACCGCAGTGCTGCTCTACGCATCCGCGGCCCGCCCTTCTCGTAGGACGCGTGACGTGGAAGGCGAGAGGCCCCCAACCCGCCAGTGCTGGTGGGCGGCGGGAGGCGGCTCCGCAGGCGGTATTATTGAAAATAAAAGCGTCTAAAGAAACGTAATAACGATAAAAGAAAGGACCCGCGCCCGCCCCCGCACCGCGCCCGTCGCTATTGAGGCCACACGCCCCCTTAAAGGGCGGCCCAAGCTTCTGTAGGACCCGCAGCGTCCCAGGGCTTGGGAGGAGGGGGGAGAAGGGGTGGAAACGGTCTCCCATACTCAAAGAATCACGCCCGGTGTTCCTGTCTCCGCCCGCACTCTTCTAGTGCTCGTTTTACCGGGCATGAGTAGCGCGTCGATACTTCCTTTCGGTGCAGGTTGTCCTTTCTAGAACACCCTGCACCGTTGCCCTTTCCTCGCGGCGTCGTTCACGTATCTCGCCCTCCCCGTTTTGTATGATAGTTTGGCTACGCATGCCTTTTGGTTACGGACGATTGTGCCTCATTTATGCGATTCGCGACCACTCTTCATGTCATCTAGCTTCGCTCCGGCACTCCCGTTGTCCATGCGGTACTCTCGTTTCTATGTTCCTTTCCTCCTGGTCAGGACCCTCTTGCAAAGTCTGACACCCCTTTTTTTAGCTTCTCCTGCGTCTCGTTCCGCTCTACCTCCGCCCTCGCCCTCAACTCCTCTGGCAGCGGTAGTGGGTGGGTGGGATCGCAATGGAGCACAAAGAAATAACCCAACAGATTTGCAATAAAAATTGCAATTTCCCCTCGCGGAGGGCTAATGGATACTTTGAACACATCTGTAGCACTTTCCGATTGCTCGAGTTTCCTCTCCTTCGCCGCCTCCCCGCTCCTTTCCTTTCTTTTTCCCTGCTCCAAAGCGGTCGCCGCCTATAACAGCCCCGCCCCCGAGCGGCCCGAGTGCCCTCCGACCACTCAGGGGTGGGGCGGCCGCCGCTCCTCGGGGACGCGGCCTCGCCCATGGTGGCCGCCCCGCGCTCTCATGGCTGCATTGACACCATATTGTAACAGCGGAAACAATTAATCAGGTCGCCCCCGCCGCTCCGGGCCGCGCCCCTGCCCAGCCGCCTTCTACCGGGAGGCCCATCAGACGCCACCGCCCGCGCCGCCACCGCCGCTCTCAAAGAGAATCGGCGATGCCATGAAACAGGGAAAACTCCGGATTGGCCCGCCGAGCCGGCGCCCTTGTATCATCCTCTGTGAGCCCCCAATATCCATGGATCATTGACGATCGACTAATGCTTCCATAAGCCGGGCAGCGGTGCGGCGTGTGCCCGGCCGCGCCCTCTTCCGCTCCGCCCGGCCCCCGCCCCGCCCCGCCCAGCCACGCCGCCCGCGCACCTGGCCCGCCCAGTCCCCTCCCCCCCGCTGTTTCATTACTCTTTCGCCGGCGCGGCGCCGGGCCCGCGACCCCGCCGGCGCGCCCCGACCGCAGGTGCGGCGGTCGCCATTTGCACCTGCCCGACTGCCGGCTCCCGGTCCTCTCTGATCGCCGCCGCCCCCGCCCCCCGCCCCCGCCGGTGACCGAATACGCGATCACGATTGCTCAGCGAATGGTATTGATACACCGGCAAATCTCTTGTCGCACGGGACGCCAGGTGGATTGGCGCAGTTCGCAATGAGTAACACTTGGCAGCTGAATCGCGCTCGTGAATCTTACATGTGCGAGAGAATTGCGCAGATTGGAAGCTGCTTCAGTAATCTTTCAGCCATTTTTTAGCTACCGCTAGAAAGTAGTCTTTTTAATGTAGCACTTCATTATTTTATCGGTCTCCTAAATTCCCTAACTATATATTTACTACCTTTTATCATTTTGTAATTACCCTATTCTCTATTTTTATTTCCTGTTCTATCTTTGATTTGAATTATATACTACAGACACTTATTTTTCTCCTAGTTTCATTTTATAATTAGGCTTAAGTAGGCCTAATTTCGCTGAATCTGGATCTGCAGCATTCATTCCGTCACCGGGGGGGGGGAGATCTCTCCCTTCAAAGCATACAAAATTTAACTTTGAAAAATCAGACAAATTATTAATATGTGTCAAAATGGAACATTACTTATCAATTTGTTTTATTGCTTACGGAATACTGATAATGTTTAAAACTTAATATTTAAAATATGTCACCGTGTTTAAATTTAAACTATTTCTAATAGGAAAGTAATGGAAACAGAAAGGTTAATAAAAATATCGTCATGTTATTGTTAAGTTGTTTATAAATTGAAATACGCGCAACTTGAAACTTTTGCGTAAAAACTTAATGCTATGAATTCAATTTATAAATGTGTTACCTTTAATTTTGTAAAATGTTCTCCCTCAACTAAATATTTTATGAACTCACCCTTGTTTCGATTTGTACTGCTCCGTACAGTACTCTCTTCCGTTTTCGGCACATCTGTAATTACGATTTATAGCCCCTTTTGTTTTAATGAACGATTTTCTACGAGAAAACATTTTAATAATCGTATCCCGGAAGAGTTCTTCAATTTTTGAAAGAAAATCAGGATATCAAACATGGTATTTGTTTTCAAAATGTAGGATTGTTGTGTAATTTACAGGTAGTTCATTTTCTAATAATGGCTCTGTGTTTTTGTATTTTATATTTATATTATTTTCTGATTTCTTAGGTGTAATGTCATCCATTGTTTTGTTTTGTCTTGTCTTTAATGTAATACATTTTTACTGTTGGTAAGTTTACATATATAGTATTCATTTCGCGTTATTGACTATAGTTTATATTTTATCTACGTTTTCATATTATATCTGAAATGTTTACGAACTGCTATTTTAAAATTTGTGTTTGTCTTTTCCCTTTTTCTTGGCCCTTTTTGTCGCATCTCTGATTGTTCAGTAAATAAAAATCATAATATACGTGTTGAGGTTAAGTAGGTGGAATTAAGTGGTTTGATAAAAAGTGCCTTAATAGGTGAACTTTAAAGTACCTCTTCATAGATAATTTAATTTAATGACGTTGCCTTAAGACGTTTTAGAACGTGCTTTCAGAAGAAATATTTGTTCTTGTCGGCCCTTCATTGGATTGATATCTCCACGTGTTTACACAATCATGTGACACTTTGTTCTTCTAATGCCTTTGAACCCTGAACAAACTGCTTGCCGCAGTCCGCAGTTCCGCAGCGTTGCCTTCCGCGAGACGAAAAGTCTGCCGGGGGAGAAGAAATCATAGGCTTGCGCTGCGGTAACAGAGAAGAAACGCAGAGCACACAAACTCCAGCAGCTCTTTGTCTTCCGCTATCTTATTGCAGTCTTCTTCACGGTTCGAGAATAGCCAGTGATGCGTTTTGTTCGCCCCGGTGGCAAATCGAGAGAACAGAAAGGCGCTCCTTCGTCTGGCTGCGCTGCGGGACAGAGAAAAAGGTCGCAGGCTGTAGTTGGGTTTCTCTGCGGGGGCGCGAGCGAGCGTGCGGGGGCGGAGAGAGGGGGGTGGGTCGGAACGCGTGGGCGGTGGAGGGGGGCAGGGTCAGGCGGGGGAGTTCCAATGCTCATACCTGACTCGACTGCCAGAAGACGAGTCCGCGACCGGGTGCCGGAAGCGCGACTGATGAAGACCTTCCGGCCACGAGATCGCGGGCGCGCGGAGGCAGCGGCTGGGATATCGAGGACACCCTAGCTCGGGTAGACTCCGGAGACGTAGGATAAAATCGAGAAAACGTGGCATGTCACGGCAGCGTAGTAGAAGTGTATTATTTTTAACCTAACTCAGAAGTCTGTTGTGAAGAAAATCGGTAAATGTAATTATAAGATGACAAGTAAATTAAAGGCTAATTCTAGGTTCATTTCTTGTAACACAACACCAAATCTATTTCCCTTATTATGATTCATTGACTTGTATAATGGAAAAACTAACACCTTAAATACATGGCGCATATTTCTCAATTTCAGTTTGATTTCTTCTGATTTCGTGGTTCTGTACACCTTCATGGCAACACTTCATTACATTTTATTGCACTAGCGTTAGTTTAGAAGTTAAACTTTTGTAAATCTTCTGATATTAAGACAGATGTGAATATCGTATTTAGTAGTACAATTAAATGATATGTGAATTCGTGTGTGTGTTCGTTTGTAAAGCATTAAGAAAGATTTAAGAAAAATAAACTTTGTTCTTTCTGAAAATTTCTTTCCATATGAAGAATCGACATTTTAATTGTTTTTAAATCTGTAAAATATCTGAGACTAAACTTAGAAATTGGGCTAATCTGGAAATGGAAATAAGATTCACAAACACCAAGTAACAATAAAAATACTGTTGTTGAAAACATTAATAAATAGAAATAGCAATATGTTACTGGGCACAATATAAATGAAAAACCACAACATCTATTCACAGATTCATGCCCAATTTAGACAAATGACTGTGATACCAACATATAAGGTTCAAATTTTATAATAGTAGAAATCGAATATCTAAGATCAATAACACGCGTCTGAAGACTTATAACCAACAACCAATTACTCAGATAACTTCATTTAAAACTCATAAAATATCACATTGTCAACTTATTTCCCTATTTCTCCATCAGTCTAGTTTTTATTTCTCCGAACAATCTCCCAACATTTATTGACTTGGCAAAAATCCTTCTTTTAAAACCAGAATCAAAAGAAGATAACCTCTGCATGATTTCCACAAAAAGTATACTATCTAGATTGATAATCTGTAGAGGCCTTAAACGAGTCCTTTTCGTCAAAATAAAATACATGTGGTCAGTATTTTCATTAAAATTAAGCGAAAAAACAATAAGTATAGTTGATTGAACAGATGTGTATCTACTCCATCATGAACAATAAAGTTAAAAAAATCACATTGTTTTGAAGATATTGTATCATCAACAGAATAACACTGTATGTGTTTTTAAATTATTTGTCCAATATAATTTTTAGCGTTACAGCTCTTTATACTATCTCTAACTCTCGTTATACTATCTAGATTGATAATCTGTAGAGGCCTTAAACGAGTCCTTTTCGTCAAAATAAAATACATGTGGTCAGTATTTTCATTAAAATTAAGCGAAAAACAATAAGTATAGTTGATTGAACAGATGTGTATCTACTCCATCATGAACAATAAAGTTAAAAAAATCACATTGTTTTGAAGATATTGTATCATCAACAGAATAACACTGTATGTGTTTTTAAATTATTTGTCCAATATAATTTTTAGCGTTACAGCTCTTCAGACTTCAAACACTACATGCTTAGGCTTTTTCTAAAACCTCATTGGTTCTCGGTTCGGAGAATGGTTTGTAAGTAATGCAATCCAATCGTTGAATATGAAGCAATAAACTGCTTTTGAATACGGAAATTGTAGATTTACATCTTCGAAAATAAAAACGTATAGAATGTGAATGTGTTAGAAGTATATGATGAAACTAGTACAAAATGTTGGGCTTTATTGTAAAAGAACATGTTTTGAAAACGAGCGACGTTAGGTGCAAGTTTTCAAATTTGAACGAATGCAAAAAAGGAACATTATAAAGGAGTCGCATACATTGTTTTTTGTAAAACATCATTATAAATTTGTGGGAGAATGTAAGCTATTTTTTTGAAAGAACTTCATTTTAACATCACGGGTATTTGACATCATTGCGAAAACAACGGTGGTTGGTTGTTCGATTTAACGCTACCTCCACACGATTCTCTCGCTGTGATTGGCCGAGTGTGCGATGAAGCAATTATTCTTGCCACGAACGGCAAATACATCATAATCCATCATTTAATGAACGTTTTCTTTTAATGTAACGATTTTTTATAATGCTGGAATACAAAAATATATTTATTTTTTCTAAACGTAAATTACAATGAGCAACCCTTGTAAAACGATGAATGAAGTGGTGTGTGGTTGGCTCTGCGTGGCCGTGCGTTTCGAGGGAAGGGCGTAGAAGGCGAACGCATTGCGTGGCCGTGGCGCGCGCTTGCCGGCCGGGAGTCACGCCGCACGCCGCTGCGGCGCGCCGCCCTGACCCACATCGCGCTCGCCCGCGCCCCGGCCGCTCGGCGCCCCGGCTCCCGCCGCCCGCCACGCCCGGCCTCGTGCTGCGCTCTCGCGGCCCAAGGAAAGTAGCCGCTTGTCTAGCTCACTTGGTGGGCGTTGGAGATTCTATGTGGATCGCAACATTTTTATAAGGAGGTGGTTTCCCAACGGGGACGGTATAGACCCCCCAGGGGTCGATGAAATTTTCAAGGGGGTCAATGTTGATCAAGAGGTCAATTGGTAGTCAAGAGCCCAATAAAAAACTGCATCTTATCGGTATAATCAAGACACCATTGATTACATAAAATATGAGCTTAGTTAACTGTTTACTAATAAACAACAAAACGTGTAATTATAAATTACAAATTCGCTGCTCTTCTTTTGTGTCAATCTTTCTTCCTTAGGAATTAGGATGATTGGAAAACTCAAATTATAAGTACGCATTGACAACGATAATCTATCGCGCGAGAAAGTACTCTCCGCAGTACGCGCTGAAGAAATGATTCTTTAAAAAGTTTTCTCAGCCAGTTCTTTAAAAAGTTTCAATATTCTCTAACAATTGCATTTCCATGAAGATTATAAACTCAAAAGGGGAAACATCTTCCGTAATTGAAAACTCGAGATATTTACAAGAAGATTATGGTAAAAAAATTATCTATAAGGAATTTACGTGGAATTCTTTGGGTCATGATTATGAATGCTGTTTATTATAGAGAAAACGTAAGGAGGTCGATGAAGGATACGTTCTCTGAAAAAGAGTCGATGAAAGAAAAAAGTTGGGAATACCTGGTGTAAATGGATCTACGTAATTTCACTTAGAACAATGTTTTTTTTTTCCTCATCCAATGGTAGGCCTAGTAATTGAAAACTGTAGAAAATGTTTAGTTTTATTTCCGTGTGAAATAAACTTCGTACCGTGTAATTTGCTCCAAAGGGGCTATTTCTGTTTATTTAATTACCCCTTAAAAAAATTGGCTGAAATGGAATTAAATGCATTTGAACAGAAACTTCACATAAGAATGCCTGAAGAAGTTCTACTTCAAAATTTCATATATTTGTTCTGAATATTTTATTTTTTATGTTTATAATGAGGGGTCTGATCCTATTTTCATATCTAATACAACTTCGTCTTCTTTAAAGTTCTATTATTTGTGTGTGAAAACTTTCCGTGCCTGTTTCTTCAAATATTTTTTCGGATATTTTCTTCTGAAACTGAACTATTCTGCTTTCCCATTTTAGTTTCTATTCGACCTTTTGAGTGTGTTTCTCTGGTCATTATGTCAGTTTTTTAAATTAACTATTACTTGTGTACTTTCCCTTCAAGGAATTTTTAAATCTTCTTGAGATATATTCAGAAGTAATGTAGGCCCACATAATTAATATTCTAAGTTTTGGAAAGCAGTTCGTGAGGTTTTATATTGTAGATGTGTACTGTCTTAATTTACAAGAAATATTTCAATTAGGTGTCTTCAGAGTTGTACTAAAATGGCTAATATATAATATACGTTTTTTTACAGTTTCATTTTTTGTATTTTTCTGGGGATTTTTGCATGTGATGCATTGGTCTACTACTTAACTTTCAGCGAATATTTTTTATGGGTCATTAAATGAGTTAAGACATTATTCATTACTTCACTGAAATTTGTATTCTACAAATAATTTAATATTTCGTTACAAAAAATATTTTAATGACACGCTTCAGTTCAGTAATTTTACAATTATGTCATTGGAATTGGAGTTACACATACTAACGCTTAATCAATCAATTCAGCATTGAAATACATGGGTTGCTGTTAAGCATTCGTTTTTGCTGGGTCATTGACATGCACTCGTGAAACAAAATGTTATGGAACTATTGAATCCAAAACCTTACGTTTGTAATCTTGACTTTGGAGAAGATGCATTTCTTTCATTAAAAAAAAAAGTTGTGTTATTCATAAACCAATTGGTTTATCACGAGAATATTTGTGATTCTTACAAAATTGCACATCTTCGTTACGAACGTCACTAGAAATATCAACGCGTGAGGTTCCTACAGATTCGAAGCCCGCTGGATTGCTAACTCGCGCGGGGCGGACGGATTCTTAAATCGCGACCTGGAGGCTCCCGAGTCGCCCGCCCTCAAGGAGCTCGGCGCATCTGAGAAATGGATTGCTAGATCCAGAGCCGCCCCGCGCCGCCCCCGCCGTTTATCTTGGCGCGTCGGTCGCTAAACCTATTGCGGGCGTTGCGGCAGTGTCGCACCACCCCCTCCCCTCCCCTCCCCCGACCCCTGCCGACACCGCCACTGCCCCGCCACCGCCGCCGCCACCACCGTCTTCACCGCCTCCGGCACCCCCGATGTTTTATTCAGCGGTCTTTTCCCAGAGCCCGCGTCGCACCGCGCCCGCACCGCACCGCACAGCGCCGCGCCGCGTGGTCCCTCGAAAGGGGTTCATCAGCACCCCACCCCCACTCCCCTCCCCTCCTCGCCCCTTCCCCTCCCCCTCCGACCCCGTCCGGCGCTGTGCTTTCCGCCGGCTTTTCAAAAGATTCGCTTCATGAGAGATGACCGCCTTGCGTCATTAAGAGCCCCGTGATGCGCCGGGAGGCAGCGCAGGTGGGTGTTGAATTGCCGCAACGTGCAGTAGGATAACAGATCATGGGGTTTTACACACAGTCCGGGTTTACTCTTTTTTATCTTCATTCCAATAGTTCAGAACATAAAGAAGTCATTTTTAAGTCAATTTATTAAATAATTACACCACTTTTCCGCCTCATGTGTTCCATTTCGGTGCGGGAATTTTCACATCTAAGAATCCTAGATTAAATAATCTGTCTATTCTTCTTCATTAAGATGTTAATTGCCAGTGATATTTATCGATTATCATATCGTATTTTGTATTTTTATTTCTTTGTATGAGTTATGAAATTATATTTCACTCTAAATATTTCTTGTTACCTGCTTTAATGTGACGCATTGAATGATATGTGTGCATATTTTTATAAATTTTAATGCACTGTCGTGAATCGCATTATTATTTTCTGTGAAAACGTTATGTGTCAAAAGATATACTTACAAACAATTCGTTTAAGTATCAGTACTGTTACTCTCTCGTTTTTATATCCTGTTGTGTTTAAAAACTATGTTGAGTGTACGTGTGCCAATTTCAGGCATTATAATTTTTAATTTCTCCCCTTCGTAAAAAGAGAAAGTATTGTAATCGTTCTCCGGAAAACTGGAAACCTCTGTTGTCGGGTCCCGGTAACGAAAAAATGGATAAATCTTGTTCCTAGGTAAAGTAAATTACTTCCTCTAAAATCTTGTGTAGTCAGAATCCAAGTTTTATGGGTCCATGATATCGAAAAATCGATTGATGGCAAAACGTCTGTCTGTTGCCTGTGGTGAACGCTACCATCTAAGCCTTTCAGCCGATTTTTTTTCCAAATTGATATTCCCGGATTGATTTAAATGAATTCGAGGCCCTCCGAGATTGAAACAGATATTTTGAGTTTGAAGCTACTTAACATGATGCCTGAAAAAGATTTTCAAAATTTTGTCAAAAATTGCTACAATTTTTTGATTAAACCTTGACCTCGGTTAGTGTAAAGAACGCTTAAAATAATTGTACAAGTCTGATTTTAATTGAAATCCCTGGTTCTTCGAGGATTGCAAAAGTTCAGTTTTTTTTCGGCGTCTCCCTTCAACTACAATATTGAAGATAGAGATTTTATATTTTAATATAATGTTCTTTAGAGAGAAATTTTCAAATAGTCATTTACAGTTTTTGGGTAAGTAGTGAGTAGTTTTTGCGTAATTTTGAGTGAAATATAGGCAATTTTTAAATAATTATTTTCTTAGAAAAGGCTCTCAAATTTCGTTTTTAAATTTTATCCTCATTTGTATCAAAGGACGATGAAAAAGAGATATTAGACTCATTTCCGTTGAACTCTTCCTTTTCGAAAATTGCAAAAATTTTATTACTTGAAAACTACAAATTTAAAAATTGAGATTTTCATTTTAAACAAAATCTAGTCTAAGAAACAGCTCTTTAAAAATATCGTGATCTATTTTTTGCAAAACAAGTCGTTTTGATGCAATTTGGGCTTGAAATTAATACAATTCATAAAAAAAAACCATTTAAAAACCACCCCTAATTTTCTCTCCATTATTTTCCACAGATAAAATGCGTGGGATGCTTTAAGGAATGAAGTAGGTATCATTTACGTTGAACTCTCTGAGTTTACATGTTGAAAATAATGGAATAGATAATTAAATATTTAAGCGTTGGCCATAGCGAAAATGTCAGAATCAGCTTGGTGCAGTTGTAAGGCGCACTGTGGGTTAACTCGATGGACCTGCGTTCGAGTCAGTGCAGGAAAAAAATGTTTGCTGGTTGAAAACACATTTGCATGTTTATGTAGTAGTAAAATATTGTGTAGCTATTACAAATAAAGCTAGAAAGTATGCGCTGTTTTAGCTCTATAAGTTCTGTTTGAACCAAGTGTTTATGATTTCAAACAGATAAATAGAATTAAACAAACTAAAAATTCAAGGAGTAATTCTCGTTTCCATTTCCGCAATTTCCATTTAAACGAACGAATAAAACGAATCAGAACGAATAAAAGTAATCAGTTCAAAACATTTTATTAACTCAACATATTTTTATATAGGGCGACGTTCGGAGATCTACATATCTAATTTTCTATAGTATTCCTAAAATATTCATGAACTAGTGGCCTACAGCAGAACAACTGCCGAACACGACCGTACAAAAAGGTTTCCCAGGAAGTAGCACCCACACGTATTCAAGAACAAGAATTAATCTCTTCTGTAAACTGCATTAATTTATTTTAACAAAAAACAGTCTTCATGAACCGTGCTATGTATTATAAACAAATGTACTAATAATATAAAAATTAATGTAATTAGTATGTAATAAAAATTACATACTAATAATATAAAAATGTTGCTATTTCATAACGAGATATGTAAATAGCAAATGTTTAGTCGCAGGAGGCCTCTTCTCGGAGACTTGCTGTCGCATAATGTCAGTTGTGGCGCACTACGAATGAGAATTTTTTCACGTCTATGAGAATACGCGAAATAACACTTAAATTTTCATTTTTTCAATTAAAATCGAAATTGTTAAATTACGTTTGCATTTTGTTCGAGTTCCTGCTTAGCTAACAAAACGAGGCTGAAGACTCTTAGTTTTCCTTCATTTTCGGCGCGTATTGGAAATTGGTAATAATTTTTAATAATTTAAATAATAACATTTCCGCCAGCTAATGAAAAGTAATTTGTAGGATTAATTTCGTCTGGAATGAAATTATTTAGAATTGTTTCTTTTCTCTTCAAATTGAGACCGCCTTAACTAATTAAACATTTTAGGCTATTGTCTCAATTTCATTAACATGAATCACTGGAATTTTGAAAAAAATGTAATTTGAAATGATCTGAACCTTTATTTAATATACTCTTTTGAAAAAGTTCGTGTTAATTTCTTTATTACAAAATAATATTTTCCGTATCTTTTTTATTGTATTGACAAATAAATGATCCGATCGATTTTTTTATTCGGTAGGAAACTCTTACGTCAAAAATGAAACAGATCGTGTTAATATATTTCAAAGCATTGAAAGAAGTGTTTGAGGGAAAACTAGTATCTCCATATAAATTTCTATAACGAATATGTAATTTAATTTACTTCATTGATGATTCTATGTCAGTCTTGGTTCTGATACCTTCTGAAAGCGTATCTCATCTATGAAAAAAATCGCGGCTTCAATGGAGTGGCTTTTGCAAAATAAATATTTGGTCTTGAATATCGCATATAAATACATTTGTATAATTGGAAAAGGACAGATAGACATTGCGAAAAATTCATGTATTATTACACTTCTCTACGTTCATGGACGGTTTTGGCTTTTAGTAGGGTTGCGAGTATACAGCATACGGTTCCAATTTACTTCCTTAGTTAAGCTATTTTATCTAATGTGTATAAACGTTTGTGATATGATTCATCTACATTTTCAAATTAATAGTGCAAGGTCAAGATCGATGTTCAAACAACTATGAGTATACTCAGTCATTTTACACTAAATGTTTGTAGATTTAGAACTTACTGCGGTAACACTGAGTTTAGAGTTGTAGGTTTATTCAAGATTTTTAAGCATGATTTCCCTACTTGATCAGGTTTTTCTAATTGTTAATAAATATAGTAAGTACTGTTTGATAAACTTATGAGCACATTTGATTGGATAAACATTTGGTTAATTTAGCAGGATTTCATTTACATCCCACTTCTCAGAAAATGAGCTACCGGCCAAATACACGTTCAATGCATTGAAGTTTTTACATAAGCAAGGTAGCCTGCGGCTGGCTGCCGGATCGCCATTCGGAGTGTTATTTTTGTCTCTCCCGTACGAACCCGGCGCTCCGGCGCCGCCGGGCAGTCACCCCGACGGACGGACGGACGGACGGCGGCAGGGGCGGCGACGACGGCGGTAGCGTCCGGGGCGGCCGTGGGCGACCGCGCCCCGCCCGTCCGCCCGTCCGCTCGCTCTCTCCGCTTTAGTTTGTTATTCCAGTGTAATTGAGTAAGCATACCGCTTGTTGTTTTAATAAATTAGATTTCCAATTATTAGCTAATGAAGTCGGGTGGACGAGGTCTGCTTCCCGTAGGCTGTGCCGGCGCGCGGGCGCTGTGGCCCGGTGGCCGGGCGGCGGCGGCGGCGGCGGCGGCGGGTTCGCTCGGCTAGGGCGCGTTCCACCGCCGCCACCCCCGCGCCCGCAAACATCGCCGGCGCTTTCATTTCGCTCGTTCCTGTTTTCGAGTCTGCGAACCGTCGTTTGTTAGCTGTTTATTTTTCACGTTTTTGCTACAGTGTGTCTCGTTGCGTGGGGGTATTGTCGTGGAAACGCGGGAATAAATATGTGCGGGGGTGATATTCGCCTGGATGAAATGTCACACGTATCTGTCGGATTGGTGTGGATTATGGGAATGTAGTAACATACCCTTTGTAAAAAAAAAAAGAAGAAAAAGAAGAAAAAGAAATGTACATACGTCAAATACTTGTTAGAATAATTACATTTTGAAGGTCCTTTATGATGTAAAGTTACTTTATCATCATAAAAGGGTTGATGCTGATGTCGTGTGGCATTAGGAATAGATTTCACTTTAAAGGGTTGTTCTTCGAAAATGTTGACTTTGCAAAAGCTGATACTTAATTTTCAATTTGGTTTATACGAAATATTGCTCCTTTCAGGTTAGAAGTTCCTTGAAGGTTTCTTATGCCCCTCTTTCTTTAGCATGGTTAAAAGAAATTCTGGAAATGTAAACTACTTCTCTAATTGCGGGAAATTTCTTATTTATTTCAGTAATACTCCATTATTCGCTACTCTATTAATACAGTTCATTTGCGTTTTTCGATATTTATTAATTTGGCTTTTCCAAGTCTTTTTTGTTATCATATTGCCTCACTTTATTACGTTGTTCTTGGAGTTTTCAATTTATACACATTGCATCACTATTTAATGTTTCCTCATACTTTTCTTAGTGCATTTATACACACATGATTCCTGGTTTGATTTGCCATCAGCTGAAGAGAAGTTGAAATGATCTCGGCGTGCAAATTCGTTTTGATTAAACTTCCTGAGTGCGAAGAAATTTTTACCAATTTTTTTCCTATTCAATTTCCATGTTACTCTAAATTGTTATTATAATCAATAATCAATTTGGAACTCTAAAACGTTACTTCTTCGAAGAGAGAATGCAATAAAACGAAGTAGTGAAATAAACGCATTTACAGTATTCGCCAGAAAGAAAAAAAAAACCAACACGGTTGCTCATGATAGAACTGTTTTCTCTTGTGCCAGTAATAGCAACTTGTGTGGTAGTAGTCCCCAATAAATCAGTTGTTAACGTTTCCCCGAGAGATGTAAGGCAAGAAAAGACGTGATGCGACATGCTCACAAGACAAGACTTTGTTCTTTGGGCGCTCTCTGTGGACAACCGCCGCGGTAGACATGCATGTCAATGCCAAATGAGATCTGTACAAAACCGGATCCACCAAAGTGCGTATTTTCTGCCATATTACCGCAGCGTACGCAGCAACGAAGGTTCCGCTAATCTCTGCGACGTATTATTTCCTGATACTACCAGTCTAACACGGCGATTCATTAAAGAGCCAATGACAAGCCGTTTGTTATTTAGGTCGGTAATTGCATGTCACTGTTGCTGAGGGGGCGTTTACTGGTGCGTGTTATGGAGCGCTGCGGGCTCCCGTGTTGGACTGCGACTGTCGCTGATGGCCTACTGCGACAATGCTTCCTATACAGCTCAGATTTGCTTGGAATAGGGTATTGACTTACTCTCCACTGAGTTCAAATTCGAAAGCCAGTTGTCGGCTTGTAAGTGGTTTCAGTGTTCAAAAATGGTAAAGTATTTCAGATGGCCTATTTTCTTTTAATGTTAGTTAATAATGGTTATTTATGATGCGAGTGGTAAAAGTGACATTTAATTTTGCGAGTAGGAAATGTGGCGACATGAGGCCGATGGGCTGTGAGGCGCAGTCCGACGAGCGAAGTACAATAGCCGCGTGTCATACTCTTTTTAGACTGCCTTACTGACTTTCATTTTATTTTAATTCAAGTACACAAATTAAGGTCAGTAGTATTTGATGCGATCAGACGAAAGTATTATGTTTTCTTATTTGAATTCACAGTTTTATCTGAGCCCGTCTTCCTTTCAGCACTAGTACTAAAAATTGAACTTTAAGAGTTGAATTTGTGCTTGCACTGAAAGAACCGGTTTTTACTAGTGGGTATCTAAAAAATACGTTTTACGGTTGCCGTTAGTTTTAAAAGTGAATTATACTCGTGACCTATTGAGCAGTTGAGAAATTTGAATAATTACATTTCAGGAGCACATTTATTTATTTGAAAACTCCTATCTAGTTTTTAAATCATTTCTTAATAGCTTTTCCGCATTCGTTATTTTAACTTATTTATTTATTGTGACGCGTGTCTTTATTTTGAAGAAGCACATGTAACTAGCAACATATTGTCGTACCTAATTGCCCTACACAATTAACCAATATCGTTTGTTTGGTTCACTTTTTCAATGTTTGATTACCGCTGAAAATTGGCATTTTAATTGAATGGCCCTTTTGTTGTTATATTATTTTGCATTTTTGTGAGATTCAGCGTGGTAGGTACAAATTGGTAAAGCGTTATTGTTTTCCTTTTCGATATCTCTATGAGAGTAGTATTGGTAAGGTCATTAATGGGGCCTTGAAATCCGAAATATGTTCGAAAAATGTTGAATAAAGTAAATGATATCAAAATTATTATTTCCTTTGGAAGTCGTGGACGCTGTTACTGTAGTTCTATCTTTATTAGTTATATCTTTAATACAAGCGCATATTGTTGCTTGACCTGTGGCCCTCGGCAGCTCTGAATGACAAAACCATTGGTAATTGTATATTTAGATTCAATGTATAAGAAATTTTAGGTAATATATTTCAGGAAAAATAAATATTTGAAAAGGCTATTCCAAACTAGTCAGTTTAAAGTGGGTTCGTAAAATTCTCTGATCAGTTTTCTCTGTATGTTTTACTTGTGGATATTTACTTTCCGATGCTGACGTGTATAGCTGATGGGATTTGGAAAAAAAAGATTTATAATGATGACGTCACGTCTCAAAATTGTGAGTTGTTAAAAACTTCAGCAGGTCTCTGATACAAGAGGTGAATGGGAGCTCTGAAATCAACAGAAGTTCTTTTAAAGGGTTTTTACAACACAAAATTTGAGAGATAGAAATGATCCTTTCGACGTGGTACTCCCCAGCAAGCACCTGAAATGAGCTCTTCTTTTAAAACTGAGGTTTGTCGTCTGTACCTAGTCCACGGGATGGGACAACGTGCCTGTTGGCGTTTAAGAGGCCTGCTGTCACCATGGTGGCACCGGTGGCGGTGGCGTCGACGGCGACGGCGGCGGTCGCCGCCAACGCGGCGCCGTCCGGGCGCCGCCGAGGTGAATGCATGAATAATGAATAGTGCCGGATGGGAGATTAGTTAACGCCGTAAACGCGGGCCCCGAGGTCGCGCGCCGCGCCATCGTCCCGCCCACCCACTTTGAACCTCCCCTCCCTCCTCTGCACCTCGTCCTCGGCATGCCTCCCCCCGCCCACCACTGCTCGTTTCGCCGCGATGACATCTTGGCCCTGCCGCGATGACATCTTGGCCCTGCCATGGCATTCCTTCAACCCCTATCCCACGAAGTCGCCGTTCCCACGCAGGCGCCATTACTTCGATTGCGATCGCCGACAGTGTCGTTGGGAAAACACGGAATGATGAATGGGGTTGTGAAACGGATCTTGTTATTTCTAATCGTGAGGGAACGTGATAGGCCAATTACCCAGAGCGGCCGATCGGCCGTTGTATTGCGCCGGAGGATCGGAGCTAAAGGTACAGCGGGGGAGTGGCTGCCTTGTACACCGCAGGACGAGTTCATATTTATTAGAGCAGAGGATGCGAAACGCCGCTATTTGTGGTCGTCCCGGTGTAGCTGGGGCGTACATTCAATTACGCAGGTATCTTGGAAAAGGTCTGTTCGGGGAAGCGCGCGTCTCCTGCTGGGCGGAGCTGGCTCAATTACGGTATTGTCAGCGCACGCCCTGGGGCGCTGGCGGCGGCGGCGGCGGCGGCGGCGGGCGGGGCCCAGCTCTCCCTCCCGAGCGGGAGCGGGCCGGGCGCGCGCGGGCGCCGCGACGCCGGCGCCGGTGGGCGGCCGGCGGCGTCGGTGGCGGCGGCGTCGGTCGAGAGGGGGCAAAAGAGGGGCGGTAACCGCCGCGTCGCGGGTGGGGATGGAGGCGCCCTCCCACTGGACCGCGCAGCCTTGCGCCTGCTCGGCCGCGGCCGCGCGCGCGCCGTCGCGCTGCCGGGGCCGCGCCCGCCCGCTCCCCCCGTCCCCGCCCCCTCCCGCCTCGGCGCCTCCCCACCCCGCCCGCCCCCACCCCCGCCCCACCCGGCGCGCCCCCGTGCGGAAAACTGCGCGCGGCGGCAGCGGCGTCGGCGTCGAACCCCGCCCTTCTCCGCCCTCCGCTCGCTTCGCCTCGCCCCGCCTCGCCACGCCTCGCCCCGCCGCTCCGCGCCCTGCAGCGCTCCCCGCCCCGCGAACACGCCCACCGCGGCCCGTCATCTCCTGTTATTGGTCGCAGCATCTTGAAGAAGCGGCCGGGCCTCCCCGCAGCCGCGCCGGAGTCGTCGCAGCAGCGCCGGAGCCGGCGCGGTGAGCGCTCCTGCGCGGAGCCACCGCGCCGGCCCCGCCGCCTCCGCCCCGCCTCCTCCCCGCCCCCTCCCCCCCGCCACGCCACGCCGGCCCCGCACTCCCACGGCAGGCACCGCGCCAGTCGACTCCTGGCTGCCGAGAGCGCAGAGTCGACCAAGAGTTTCTTCCTATCGCCCCTCCCCGTTTTGCTCGCAGCGGCGATTCACAATCCCTTTTTTTGATGCCGGCTCATTGTAAGAAGAAACTGTGGGTAATTTCTGTACAGTTAATATTAAATATATTTACTTCTTTTGAAAAAAGGTTCTGTTTGACCCATTTACTACCGCCATTTTACCCTCGTTCGTTTCCTTTTTTTACCAAATGAATCTTACAATGCGAATGCGTGAATTAGTACAGTTATATATTTTGTAGAGAATATTACTTTCAGACTCAGATTGCTAGGGCATTTGAAGAAATATATTAATCCTCTAGCCCATAGTGTGAACGTCAATAATGTACTCATGTAAAGAATCTGCTCCTAGGAGTACAAGAAATTAGGTATTATTAGAGATTACGAGACATTTCACAAGAAACAATAATTCTGTCGGAAAAGTTGTTCTATTAATATTCTCTCAATTTATGACAAATACATAGTTATTTCGTCTTACATGCCCACAGTACTTACCTTGTGTATTCATGCTGGTAAGTTGTACTTTTAAATATATGATTACAAGTGCTGAAGTAAACTATACCTTTTTAACAAGCAGTATCAACATTAGGTAGTCTTCGCTGCCTTCTCGTAAATCTGTGCTTATAGCAACAGCGTTCTTTCCAATCGCCGGCGCAGCGGAGAGCGCGGAAGCGGCGGAGGCAGCAGTGACAGCCGCTGCCGCCGCCACGCACACGCGTGGGCCTCGCGGCAGGAAAGAGGTGGCGACGGCAGCGGCCGCGACTCACGCTACCTGTTGTGCCCTTATTTATTCTGCCGTGTAACAACGTCTTCCATACATTTCCATACATTAAGCGACGGCGGCGGGGGTGGCGACTGCGCGACGGTTGCGGCCGGGCGCGCCACCCCCGTCGCCGCGCCCTCACCGCCCCCGCCAGGCGCCCGCCGCCCCCGCCCGCCCCGCCCCCCTCGGCGGGCCGTGCGCCCCGGCGAGCGATAAGGGCGTCCTCGGCGGCGGACGGGACCCACGCGTCGCTCGGCGCCTTTTTAAACGGCCCTCATTTATTACTTCCTCGAATTAATTTGCCCCGCCGCCTGCTTTGTTATATTATTATTTCTTTCACGGTTTCTTCCTTCCTACGTTTCCTCCTTTAATTTATCAACTTCGCGTCTCAAAATTTCGTGTTTATTTTTCAGGCTACAGCTCAATCTGTGAATTACGGCACATCCGTGTCATAGAAACTGAAGCGAATTAATGACCGAGAGAGAGGAGCTCTTCATTTGTGTGGAGGTTTAACTTGATTTTTACGACGGTTGTTCAGTGTTTTCATTGCTTTTCGTGTTTTGCTGCCTCTGTGCTGCTGCGAGTAACAGTTTTTGTGGTAGATGTGGTCGGATAATTTTGCTTTTACTTCTGTTTATCTAAGTAATTGTAATTCGCTGTGTTTGCGTAGCCATCAACAGTTATTGTGAACTATTACAAATATTTTAAGGTTTTTCTTGTTATGGTTTGTTCGCGCTGATATATCTATGACTTAATTATCGTACTCGCGTGTTTTTGCATGCATTGTATCGCACCAAGGAGGGGAAACAGCGTCTACTTCATTAGGACGCTCCTTTTCATTACTTTATTAGTTATCTGCTTGCAGTATGTGTCTCCCTCTTCCGTGAAAGTAGGAGAGAACACTGGAAAATTATTCATTTAGCTTTGAGAGCCGATTAATTTTTGAATCACGTACTTAATTGGGATTGAATGTGCAACTAATTCTATTACTGCTTCACAAATGACAGTTTATCTGAAGTGAAGTATATACGGTAGTAATTTATGTAGCGAGTGAGTCGCAGACACGCATTTGCCAAGGCAAATAATTACCTAATCTGGGAATTTAAATTGAATGATCGTGCGCCTCCTCCGTCGTGTTCTTTCTCGGAGGGCGGACGCGCGAGACTTTCGCAGCGCAGGGTAATGCGGCGCTCGCTCATAGCCGAATGCGTTTGCGAGATAAGCCGGCCCCTGGGAATCGATGCCCGGCGCTGATACTCGCTCTGCAGCAGGCAGCGCTGCGCGGATCGCAGCCGCGCCCCGCGCCGCCGCCGCCGCCGCCGCCGCCGCCGCCGCTGCCGGCGCTCCTCCTCGCGCCATGCAGTGGTTCGTAGCCTGCGTTCCCCGGTTCGGAACCTTCCCTGCCAAAGTGTGTCACGCCCAATTTCCATTCGTCCCATTCCACTTCAACTTCTGTCGGTACTTTTGTTGATTTATCAATTATTTATGGTTAAAAAATGGGGGAGAGATTCCAGAGCTCAAGAAAACGTGCACAGGTTGTACATCTCATCCATACATCTCGTAAAGTTTTAACTGTTCATTGACAAAATGAATGAAATCTTGTCCTGACCCGATGTTCCCTATTTTCTGTCTGTCGTCTCAGCCTGCTCAGATCGCTCTGTCTGGCAGACATGCCATGCCTTGCCCTTTCATATGGAGGCATGCCACGCACCTCTATAGATTCGTAGACTCCCATCGAATTTTTCATATTTTTTCTTTGTCTAGTTTTCATTCACTCGCTTCTCATTTTATGTTTTGTATTCGTTATGAACTTAATTTTTCTTCAACTAAACGTGGGAAGTTCATAACTTCCATCATTGGTTCATCGTCTTTTTATCAGCATTTTATTTACCTCTCGTTTTATTTCCACTTCTTGTATCTTACTTTCGTTGATTATCCATATCTCTTTCTGTGCAGCTATTCACGTGCTCGGCTTCTCTTATCCTCTCTGTGCTCCCTCCCGCCCTGCACTACGCCGGCTTCTTCGCTTCGCACTGCCTGCCACCTCGGCCCCTTCTTGAGCGTCACGACCAAGGCGCCCGGGGCGGCCTTCCCGCGTTCCCGAAAATGGAACACAGCGCATATCGCGGATGCTCCGACCGAAGACGAGAAGTGAAAAAAGACGAGAGAGAAAAGGGGAGAAAAAAGAAAACAAGAGTAGAGGCAGAATGACATTCAAAACAGCGAAACATTTATCCAGTAGAGGATCGCATGTCAGCCAGTCTTAAGGCACAAAGAGAACCTCGCATAAAGATTACGCAGTTGTGTGTTTATACCCATAGTTGGACTGCAGCCAGCTCTGAGCTTTTTGGCAAAGTAACACCATGATATACTCTTACTCGGTCACACTACAGCCTTCAGATCCAATTAGAAATAAAATCAAAAGTGTTATGTTTTAATACAATGAGCATCGCAGTTTGTTTTTCAATATACATTGAGCGTTAAACGAATTACGTTGTGTCTGAGAAAATGGAGAAAATTAAACAATCAGTGCATTAATTAGTTGTATATAATGACAAAATAAAATTAAGTTCTTTTTACAAATAACTGTTTAAGAACACCACCTCGTAATATTTTTATTTTAACACTTCAATAAATTATTCTAAGATATTATTTAATTGGCCCAGCCTTTGTTTTTTCGCCTTCTTTAAATAAGAACAACACGTCTAGTAGTATTTCATGAAAGTACATAAACCTTCTCGTTAATTCAAGTTTTTCTATTCAATTTTTCGGAATTAAAATATCTTCTGTTCTTATGGTTCATGTAAATATATTTTTCAGTCATTTCATTTGAGACAAAAATATTTGCTTAGATGCAGGTCAAAATACACACAAAAGTGGCTGTGCATTCCATAGCGATGTCCGCTGCGGCAACGTCTGTTCATTTCGCCAATGCTCAGGACATTACCGTAACATTTGGAGTGGTGCACCATCCCCAAAGTGAAGCATTACGGTAATTTATAGCCCTAACCTTTTACCGAATTGTAGTCATATTTTCATGTTGTGGGTTTGGCATACGACCAGGAACACTGCCATGCATTACCCTAGTACATGCATAGCTACAGTTAAATGAACCTATGGAAAGCTGGAAAGTAATATCGGGGGCCCGCCACTTGCAACGACCTTCAGTAAATTACGAATTTTGCGCCCGAAACACGCCCCGCCCCCTCTCGATCGTAATGACCGCAGCCCCACAGCCGCGGGCGGGTGGCGGTCGCGACCGCAGAGGGGGCGGTGGGCGGTCAGTTTGCACGCGGCGTCAGGAGACGGCCTGGCTTTCCTTATTGAGGTAATCGTGATATGGGAAATGGGAGCAAACAGGCGGTGTCTTGGTCAACATTTCTTTACGGTATGATTGAGAGAACTACTATTTATTTGCAAAAAATGCTCTGCCTTTGAAATTGAAAATGCCGAATGCTTCTGATATTGCATGGCGTATTTAGAACTTGGGTTACATCTTCAGTTTTTGTAAGATTGTTAATATTTCCTATAGTTTGTTTTGGGTAGCTCGAGGGGGGAGAAGAAAGATTTAATAAGAAGCGAAAACGAAATGTTTGATTTAACCTTTTAAAGCATTGTGTTTTGATTGAAGCCTCAAAGAAAAATGAATTTATTTTTACAGCTTAATGTTCCAGCGTTATTTCAGTATTTAATGTAGTAACTGCCGACGTTTTTCTTAATGTTTCTAACAAAATACACTAGTGACGTTTTTTAAAAATAGTACAACGTGTTGGTTTTCATTTTATTTATTTTTCAATTGATATAGGTACGTATCTGCCAAAAAATATCGATGCCGTAAATTTAATGAGGGATACAGCTTTGAATGAAAGTTCCCTCCTTGCCAATTTGTATTCAGTACTTGCGATGGTTCAGATCATCTCCTAAAGCTGTTTTAGCTGCTATGTCTCGTGTTTAAGTTGGAGGGAGAAGCCGGTATAAAACAATCAGTAGTTGGCCTGTAACGAAGCTCATAGTCAGTAAGAAGATAAAATAAACTATTTTACCCAACTCTCGCACAAATTTTAATTAAAAAAAGGCCCTAATAAAAGAACGTTTTGGTGGTTGGGAGACCTCTAGCAGTATAATTTAAGGATGTAGGAACAAATTGATGTTAAAAATCTAAATAATAGACACCAGATAGCTGCAACATGCAACATGTCTTGCATAGTATGTGGGCGCGGCAGTGAGGGTGAGACATGTCATTATTAATTTCAACGTTATTACAACAAAGAAAATATTGTGCAAATAAAATACACATGTGACTTTTTCTAGTAGTAATTGAGTTTTCGTTTATTTTACCTAGGTGATTTACGTTTTCAGCTTTATGAAAGACCTGCTCTTCACATGCTACATACTTTTTAAAAACAAAGTCTTGAGATTTTCAATGCGGTACAGTTAGAAATTAGATTGAAATATAAACGTTAGTATAGTTCAGAAGTACGTGTATGTTCGGTCGCCTTGTGCTGGAAAGTGAAAAGTCATAAGTGAATGAAATTCACCAAAATCTGTCTTCGAAGCTTCGTCTAAAAAACAGACTTTCACGTTACAGATTTTTTTCCAGTTTTTCTTTTTTATTTCTTCTTCTTCTTCTTTTGCTCATGCTGTGTTCCTATTTGCCATTTTGTTTGTTTCGCAGCGGTATAAGTTTCGGAGAATATTTTCATGAATTATAACTGGTTCACATTGCTGATTACATAAGAAACTATCTTTGTTTAATTTTTTTTCTAACATTCTGCCTCGTATTCAGAATAAACTACGTAGACGTAAATTACGTCACATCACTTGTTCACAATTGATCCCGGTTCATGTCTAATAGATTTCGACGCGCACGCGTTTGGCACGATGCCTTCAATTTTCCGCTCGCGTATTGCTTCTTTAGGACCATCTATTTGGCCTCGTGTTCAAATTTACTCTTTCCGTTCACCTCGCCGAGCAGCTCCGCTTCCCCTTCCCTCGGCGTTAAACGCCGCCCCGCCCCCACCCCCACCCCCTCCCTCGTCGCTCGTCACCGAGTCCAATATCCCCGCGACAGCGGGTTCATTTGAACCTGGAGACGCTACTGTTTTATTGTTATCTTTAGTTTTCCGTTCGGTGCGAGCCAGTTCCGCTCGTTTTATTTATCCGGTTGCCGCGCGCCGCGCCGCGCCGCGCCACGCCACGCCACGCCGCGCCGCGCCGTCCTCGTCTTATCTCGTCCGCTTCAAGACTTCATGTCCTGCTGCGTCGGTATTTCCCTGCGGGTTCTCGCTGTAATTTTTCTCCTCCGCCCCCGCCTCGGTGTCTTCCGCTCCCCCACTACGCTCCTGGCTCTCTCGCGCCTTCGCGTTTTGAGCCCCCCTCCCCTCCACTGTCTCCCGCCCTCCCGCGCCGCGTTTTCCCCTTACGCCCGTCTCCCATGACGCGAAATTGTAAACGGCTCCATTCCCGGAACGCGCGCCTCGCGATGCGGCGGGTATTGAAAGTCTTAAACGGGTCCTGCGTGGAAGTAGATCGCTCCTGCCAGTCGACGAGGGCCCATCGCCGCCCCGGCGGTCACTGCGCGCTGTTCGCTTCATCGGAAGATGCGTTTTAATACGTGCGCTGCGGGGACTGCAGGCCTCTTGCGACCCTCCCCCGTGTGCCTTTATTGGACCTCTGCCTTCGTCTCCATTTTCGCATCAACGCGGTGTTTCATCACCGTTTTCGTCCTCTATACCATTTCCTTATTTTTGGCTGATTCTGTTTTCAGCATTCATCGGCGTCATTCTTTCTACTTCTAATTTTTTCTAGTGCCCATTTCCGGCCTCTTTTTCTTTCAGCAGGCTTCTTCTCGTATTCTTCCGCCTTCTTAATTTGTTCCTTCGTTGCCAAATATTTTAAGAGCATTTTATATTAGCGTGATTTCATAACATTTTATAAGATGTATTGTTTAAAGCATAATTGTAAGAATAAAAATAAATTGGAATGATTATATTTTCTGTGACATCTGTTACATGGATTATCCATTGATAACGTTCAGGGAACTTTCAGAGTCGTATAATTGTAACACCTTCTTTTCAGTCGTTTGTGGTATTTCATATTGAGCATTAATAAAATGACTCATCAGGCACGTTTGTATTGAACATGATTTTTTCTATGACTATGGTTGATGACAAAATGTTATTCATCTTACACATGAGCTAATATCATAACATAATACTTACTGGCGACATTGTATTAACTTGGATGTCTTCTGACCTATAAATTATTTGTGGTTAATAGCAGGGAGCTAGGCTTTCTCGCATTCAACAAGCAGCTGTTTTGCGAATAAGTAAGATCGTTATACGTAAGATGTTATTTAGTTTTTAAAAAATGGAACAAGTTTTTCAGGAATATCAATAAAAAATATTTATTAGAGCAATAAAATTAGCATAGTCCTTAACTACAAGGATTTTTCACAGTCCCCATTGCTCATTTGAGCCTTTCCTTAGCTTTTAATATTCAACGGTTGACTTGCGAAGATTTGAAACTCGCCCGTAAGCAATGAAGGCGAGGCGAAGAACGCGGCCTTAAACTTCGGAATCAAAAAAACGAACGTCGGCCTCCTCAGGAGAAGTACGCGGATTCTCGGCTTTGAATATTGTTCTTTACTGCTCAGGAAGGGAAATGTGCAGGCGAGGAAGGAGCGGTGAAGCCCAAGAAGGCCTTTAACGTTGCACTTAAAAATTAAAAACATGCAAAACAGCCCGCAAAAGAGGTCGTTAGGAAGTTAGGACGCAACATTCGGGACTATTGTTTCGCAACTTTTCTACCCTCTTTTGTAACGCGCGCGGCAGGAGGAAGTACGGATGAGGAGAAATTGGAAATTCGGTTGTGGCAAAACAAAACTCGCTTGCATAGCTAATGAGGGAATACGAGTCCGTGGAAGAATTTCTCTTTGCTTCCTTTTTTTGAGACGTCGCCGCCGCCGCCGCCTACGCCGCCGCTGCATTGGGCATCGGCCAATTGCTTATTTTTGTATATAAACACACGCAACGCACTAAGGGGTGTGCGTTATTTATGTTGCAAAATGGGCGTATGTTTTATCTTTGTTAATCTCGGTGAAAACGTGCAATATTTCGCACCACGATGAACATAATGCCGGCGGCCGTAAATTTTTCCCGTTTGGCACAGTATTGAGCGCGCGCTGGAAGGGCACGGGCGCGGCGAGTCGGCGAGACGCGGCCGTGGCAGCGGTTTGCCCCATTAATATTCAGCGACGCGGGGGTGCCCTGTTCCTTTGAAATTCATTTCTTGGTGTCGGGTCAAGTTGGAAAGTCTACGACGAAATGCTGCCATATTTCACCGAGACGCCTCGGAAAATGAACTCTGCACTTGAATCCTCGCGCTCCGCGGGGCCCTCCTCCGGGTGAAGGGGCGCCGGAGGGGGAAGGGGGCGGTGGGGGTGGGGGCGGAGGAGCCCCTCGAACGAAGGGGAGTCGGGAATATTGTATCTGCCGCCTTGACGCGGACCGATGCACGATCTGCGCACCACGGGGAGATAAATGTGTACTTTATCGATACACCTCTGTCGGAAGTGAAGAGCATCTTGATATATGATTCAATCAAAAATGAATTGATGGCTTTTAATTTATGGAATTATACTAATCAAGTTAAACTTGTGAAAAAAGTCTATTTAAGTGTTTACAATGTTGTTAAATAACAAGTTTTTACAATGGTGAATTTCAAAGCGACACATTTGTGATTATTTTTTTTCGAAAATAGTTTGGCGCAATTTGGTTATAAATTTCGAAAATGATATACCGAACGGTAATTAATAAATTTATAAATGACTAAAGAATTAGTTGCTGAAGACCGCTATTACCCGAATAATGTGAGACAACTTTATTTCGATGGTGAATTCATTTTAAATTGTACATTTTAACCAGAGTGTCTTTCAACGATGGACTGAGTGTCATTGACATACTAATTCTTTGTACCATTTATGCCCCCACTGTTCTAACTTCCTGAATATTTTAATTTTCCTACATATGGTATTAATTCAAACTGTGTATTCTAATATCACCAGAATACGTGTTTGCATTATTAGTTACATGCTTTCAACGTACAATTTAAACACAATTTACTTTTAAAATATTCTCGATTGAGCCAAGTCACTAGCATTATCTCGAATCGATCAAAATGACCATCGTATACAAAATTAAAATAGACAAAACTTTCTACAAGATGCAAGTGTTACAAATAATTTGTCGACAACTCTTTCAGGCGCTAGAGTGCGTTGAAACACGGCGACTTCCTAGCCCTCTGGCCAAACGGAAGAAATACCCTTTCCCGACATATGTACTGTCTGGCGAAAGTGCTCTAGTTTCACATCATGATTGAAAACGACGGTGACTAATAATTTGCATTATTACAAGATTAATACTATATTACTCGCTGAATCAGGAGAAACGCATTTGTTCGTGTGTGATGTTGGTCTACCTTAGCTGTAGATACCAAAATGTGACAAAAACTAAATAAGAAAGTATAAGCAATATTGCCTGTACAATGCAGTATGTGCTTATAACATTTTTACCAATAATATATTCTGTTATCTTGCAAATTATGATGTAAAAGAAACAAATAAAGGGGAAATATTAGGTGTGAAACAAAAATATAGGAGAAGATAAGTTCATAAATATTTCATAATGTAAGTTTTAGTATAAAAAGCATATAGTATAAGAGCATCGTTATAGAATCATACGACGGTTAAAGATTCGTCAGGTTCTGTGAGAAAGGCAAGTCGGTGTATGGGTAGAGTTGGCACGATTTTTTACTTGCAATAGTAATAGAATTGATTGTAATGTATCTTGATATTAAAAATATGTTCCACTGATTTTCTAGACAATCGCATTTATTACAATTCCACAGGTATTTATTTTTTCATAATAAGATTTATTCAAATATTTTGCAGTTTACGTTTCAGGTAAATCAGGTAAAACAACAATCATTAAAATGAAATAAAAATAAAAGTATAAAAATAAATAAACCACATGATAGTTAAATTATAATAAAATCACTTTTTACATTGACACATATTTCATGGTTAGGCAGTGTAATAAATGTGATTGTCCATAAAATCAATGGAACCTGTTTTTAATATAAAGATTTTTCTCTTGCCCAGAAATTACGTCGGGCATCATTGTACGAGAGTAGTGGCGAGTTATATAATCATGACAATTAACAAATAGAAGCGTAATGTTTCATTGTCCTCAGCATGGGGCTAACCTACCTCCTAAAACCCAGAACGCGGATTCGATCCCTGCATATGTGCTTTAGATTTTGGGACGGGCGAAAAATCATCTGTGATCACATTATTGCAGCAAGTAAAAGAACTCGGCTAAATGCCAGGCAAAACTGTTATCCAGCAATGCCCGTTCAAATCAGATGCCATATTCACTTAGCCAGGAATGCCTCAACATTTCTGAGACCGTGGTTGTGATGTTCCTTGGCGGTCAATATGGGAGTCAAAATTTACAGGCAACGCAGGAAATGACTTCCTGCCGTATTATTCTAGAGCGATGCTTCGTTTCATTTTATCGTAATAATTACTTACATCGTACATTTGTGAGCTTATATTTTTGTTTAGTACCTAAAACATTCTCATTAGTTTTATTGTTTCTTTTGCATCATAATTTGGCACATGACATAACATGTTGATAAAAACATTATACATGTAAATATTGCATTATGCAGAACATATTGTCGCTAGTCTTTTCTCTCATTTTCGTCATTCAACAAAGTCAGGGGTACACTCCCCCCTCGCCCCCGCGTGGGTAAATGTGTTCCTAGTGATTCTGCGAGTGAGGGAGTATTGATCATTTAAGAATCAAAATAATTAATGAGTTATAGTCGATTTCAAGCGTGGTGTAGTAAAGCTAAAACTTCGCCACGGGTTAATAGAGGAGAGAGCTTTTCTCCCGTTTTTTACAGAAGTCCACGTAGTCGCCGGGTTTCAGCGCGGTCTGGAGCCTAAAACAATTGTCGACAAAAATGTATTCTAATACGTTCATCTTGTGGAGAATTTTATCTTCTTTCATTTTGTATTTGGAGGTAATTTCAATCGATTCGATGTATAAAAGAAAAACAAAAAAATGCGAAAAACAAAAAAAAAATGTGAAACCGACATTTGACGAGGTGGCAAACCTCAAACTCGAATTCAGCACCCCCAAAAAATAATATAGAACCAGTGAGAAAAAACTTCAGTATTTTTTTACTTCATCGGTTCTTCTGCACCTAGTGACTGGTCGCCTAAGTACTGTTATCAGTTTATGTTTGTAGGTCGTCGCTTGACGCACCGTACAAGCAAACAAGCGCTTCCCGATTTGGCGACTGTCATCGATTCCGGGAGTGACGCGTCGTTGCGGACGACGGAAGTCGCTCTCCACGCCAGTTTCCTTCGTAACGAGAAGTTATCGCTCATTACCGCGCGGGACGACCTAACGTCTGTTATGTCTGGGAAATAAATTAGCTCTCCCGAGAGGACGTGATGTAGTGCTCGTTCGTTGGATGATGACGACTTGACCTCGTACGTTTTCATTATATGGGTGGTTCCCTTGTTTTAATATTAATATAGTGCGTCTCCATCACGAGAAATTCTGGAGGGAAAAATTTACTTTGAAATATTTTTCTTTAATTGATGGCCTTTACCGTGATGGGAATTCTTGAACTTGAAGAAACATTTATTTTGTAATATGAATAAACGAGAGTTTTACTAAATTTCTCTGGAGGAACATCGGTTACCGTGTGTAAAAGAGAAAAGATAAAATAGAAATATCTATGATTAAATTTCATTTTTTCGTCTGCTTTGAAGACACTATGTCAAGCGTGCCTTCAAAGCTTTGTTTTCATAGTCCATAGAAAAACAATCGTGTAAAAATGAGAGATTGTGCTTACAGCTATTTGTGCGCAAAGTTTTTGTTAATACATCTGAAACGGCGTGAAGTCATCGTGAAAAAGGGATTTCTTTCGCACTCTGATGTCACGTCACTATAAAATAGACTTTTTGCGGAAAGACGACATTCGAAGAGGATGCTTTATTTCAATAACCGTTAATGGGAGTGATAAAGAAATCATGTGTAAATGAAGCATTTCCATGCGATTTAAAAAAATGGTTAAAATTTTGTGAACAAACTGATCGTATTTTGCTGGATTGCGAATGCTTTTTTGCCTCGACGTTTGAGTTTCGGCCAAAATACTGAATCTGTATAGTGCTTAAACATATAATTTCTTGCTCTTCATATAAAAATAGCCATTTTATCATGATTATAAATAAATGTAATGCTGTATCGCAATGCATGGTTCTATTCTCGACTCTCATTCTTCTTCTGAATTTTATGTGATAGTTGTGTTGTCATGTGTTAAAGAATGTTATAAAAACTTGTTATAAAATGAAACCTATTATAGCATCACGATTAAAAATGTTGTCTCAGATGATTACAAACATTTGAATTAAGTATAAAAGATATGAATAAATGCAGAATTTACATTCATTTTCTTAAAATATTTGTTCATATTACATTTCTAGACTTTCAAGACTAGAACTCAATATATTGATATCAAACAAATTTTCTTAGCAGTTATAACAAAATGTTAACATAAGTGCGTTAGGTATTTGGAACCCTCACTTTGAATTTGTTTGCTAGCATTTACCGCATTACGCTCCGTGGCGGACCTTCGAACAGGCTATCGCCCTCTCAGCCTTTGCATCTTGAACTCTGAGCCACGGCGTCCCCGATACCATCCAGGAGCCTGAGATCAGATTACCGCGCCGCCACCCCCACCCGCCAGCTCACCCGCCCGCCAACTCACCCGCCCGCCAGCTCACCCACCAGCTCATCCGCTCATATTCGCCCACCTGCCCTTTCGCCCACCCTCCCAATCACTCACTTGCCCGCCCGCCCGCCCGGTGGGCCCCTCGCCGCGCTCCCGCCCCGCCGCACCGCCCCCGTCTTGCGATTTGAATATTTTCCGGAGAGAGCGCTATTAATGAGGCAGTGGAGTGCCGGCTTCCTCGCGCGAGACGTCTGATGTATTGCGCACGACGCGCCTGGCAGGGGCCCCTCCCCCGTGGTCCCTCCGCGGCCCCGCCCCCCGCCCCCGCCCCCGCCCCCGCCCGCTGCCACGCCCCCGCGTGCGCCGCTGACGCCTCTGCGCTCCAGGCGTTGCGAGTTACGCATTCCGTTTGTTGTTTTATTGAAAAGGGGTGAATGTATGCAACACGAGGCGGGCCGGGCGAGCAAGCAGC
The DNA here is from genome assembly GCA_031308135.1 of Acheta domesticus. NCBI lineage: Eukaryota > Metazoa > Arthropoda > Insecta > Orthoptera > Gryllidae > Acheta > Acheta domesticus. The sequence continues at coordinate 250,829,210 of JAHLJT010000631.1, forward strand.
AGGGTGATGGAAAGGGTGCGACGGAGAGCGCTTCGTCGGTGAGAGGGGACGGGGTGCAAAGGCGAGGGGGTCGCCAGAGGCTGCGACCCTGTCACGTGGCGACGCGGCCGCGTCAGTGATGGCCATAGCGGTATGTTGACATCGTTGAGAATGATACGAAGGGCTCTGGCGATGCAGAGAGTCGGTACTGATAACGTCCTCGGAAAATAATCGTATTAGGGGAAACGTAATGACAATACGTATTAGAGGGAAGCCAATGTAAGTATCGTATTCTTCTAAAAGACAGACAAATCTGCGTTAGGAAGTGATAAATATGTTCAGCGCGATGAAAATTTGAGTGTGACGACTGCTTTAGTTCAATCTGGAATGCACTAGGAGGCAATCCTGGATATGATGAGTCGACAAACGTGTCGCTGGAGAATGTTACGACAGTACGTATCGCAAGATTGATATAGTTATAACAAGTAGTATGTGTAACAAGAGAAGTAAGCTGTAGTAATATCAATACAGTCTGATTCAACAGAACCCATCCTGTAACCTCCAAGATCTCCTTGCGTCAGGCGCGCCCTCTGAGGACGGCGAGCTACTTGCTTTCGGGCCGCCGCGCCGCGTCGTCCCCGGAGTGAGGAGGCTGCGTGGGGACGGCGTCCTCGCAAAGCACTCGCTGCCGAGGGCCGCCGCCGTCCCCGATGTGGTCGCGCGCGTCCCCGCTTGCTGCTAACGCGAGCACCGCTGTTTGATGAATTTACAGCTTCCCAGTTGGCTGACGTTTCTTTTGAGGCAACACAGAATTCCTCTCTCGTGTTCGTCGCTACGGATCTCTCCGGATTGAAATTCCTTTTACATTGGTTGCAACTTTGTTGTCTACTTTTTTTTAGTTTGGGTTTCTCGCGTATTACGTACGTAGTACAAGTAAAATAATGTTCTGTAATGCTTCAGAAAAACAGCGATATTTTATACAAAAATCTCGTTATGTGCGGCCTGATACCGAAAATGTGGATAAATCTTGTTCGTATGCGAAGAAAATTACTTCATCTAATACTAAGTTGTGTAATCAAAATCCACGATTTCTGGATTTTTGATTCCGAAGTATTGGTTTACAGCAAAATTTACGGCAAAATGTGTGTGTGTGTGTGTGTGTGTGTGTGTGTGTGTGTGTGTAAGTCAATCTTTTCTGTCCGTCCATCCGTCTGTCTGCTTGTTTGTGAAGAACGCCAACAGCTAAACCCTAGGGATTTTCGCCAAAATAGATTATTCCCTGCTGATCTTATCGATGTCGAGGCTCTTTGATTTTGAAACGTATATTTTGATTTCGGGGAGTACTTTACACACAAATCTCAGCATTTTCTATTTTTTAAAAGGTTTCTCTATTTCTTAAAAGGTTGACTACAAAATGAGGTACTAGTTGTTAGATATTGTTCATTGATAGGTATTACGCTCCATTCATCTGTGTCTGTGATGTTCTTGGATTTTGGAAAAATAGCTTTTAAAATTTCCATTTTCATTATTCACTTGATTTTTTGAGAAATACAATTGAAAATATAAGTATTTAAGTATAATAATAGGAATAATCGGTAGATTTGTGTTTAATATTAATTTTGGTGTTTTCTTGTATGATTATTTATAAAAACATTTTTACTTGTGCCAAAATTACGGCATTTTTTTCAAGTGATCGCCTCCAAACGAACTTGGACATAACCATACCCACCTTCAGTTACACGAAGCATACGTTGTCGCTGTGGCATTATCACTACCTGTCAGTACCGGCAAGCCATCCGGTCCTGATCGTACCTCATGCGTTCCCTCCAGCAAGTACAAAGGGTTTTCTGCTTCACATTTGTCACCGCCCTCACAAAAGCGTTAATTTCATTGTTACGGCCGGTGCCGCTTTGAAGTCGACCGCCGTCGAGAGGGGTTATCGACCAATAATTACGAAGTAACGCACGACCTTACTGAGAGCGCGTTGAACGAGGTGGTAGAAACAAAGGCGGAGGCTTGCCAGGAAGAACTGTAATCGCAAATGAGCGAGCAGTGGCTGGGGGGGGGGGGGATCAACGTCACGGCCTCTCTTGCAGGTAGCGTGTGATCGCACTCTCCGCCGCCCGAGAGTCGTTCTGCAACAGCGGTTAATTTTCAGTGACCCTTAGCAATCTTCATTGTTCATTCTTGTGTGCTGATGGAATCAGAAGTCGTTGTAAGAGTCTGCTGTGAATTCTTCCTAGAACGAGAATGTAACGTGTCGGCCAAGGAAATGACCTCATGATTTCCACTGGCAATTTGCTTGTCAACCTTCATTCTTTCCATGTAAGTTTCTCTTATTTGCATGCACTGACAACGATAAATATATATTGTGTGTAGTGTTATAAATATCTATTCTCAATTCCTTTATTTTTAACGCTCATGGCGACTTGTTACCATAGTCGTTGATTGTCCGTGATAACATTTCTTGAATCATTCCACCAGTGAGGAAATTACACTTCCCGCTCTCCTAACATAATAATCCTTCCCGATACACACATATTGTGGGAGGAATGTCTTGGAGTAGAGACGGTGGAAAAATATTCTAATTCGCATAAGCTAATATCTCGCTTGATCACGCTGCACACATGTTAGAGAAGAGATCGCCAAAATTAAGATTCTTGTGAGCAACCATAGTTTATAAATCCTTCTGTTAACTACCAAAGGAAACCATTTTCAAATCTTACATTTGTTTGCTGCATAAAAACGTACGTTTCTAGTAAATTCGAAATCAATTTTAATAAAACAGTATGGAAGAATATAAAGTCGAACTATACGTAGAAAAAAATATTGAAGTGTTCGTAAAAATTATTTAGAAATACAAGAACAGATTCTTCATCAGACTTATTTATTTTAATGAAATAGATGACATTAGATGAAATAGAGAGAGTAAATAGTGGTGCCATTTTAATACAGTTGTCCAAATGTCCATCTGTCGATCTGTTTCTCTAATTGTTTTGTGTAAGTTCTATCATGGAGAAATAAACATCACGCGGATATGCAGGGCTGAATAATGCTTTCATTCTCAGACCAATCGAGATCAAAATTAAGTATTAATATACACACGAAAAACATGGCGAGAATAATCTCACGAACACCCAATCAACAATGAGACTGACTGTGAGAATTGCATATGATTATGCGAACAGCTGTTTTTGAGGCTTCTCGCAGGTTAGCCAACCTGAGCGACTCTCCGATTTACCGTACATTTTCCCGCGAGCTACTTTGTTGCTCCCGATCGACGGTTTGACCGCCAGATCGTTAGAGCAAGGTAACTATCACTTTTCTTTCTCACGCAATTCACTGTTATAAAATCCATACGTTTGTGTTAGTTCGATGGATCGAACATTCGTTGCACAATCTCTGACGTGGATGCATCACTGCGTGTCCGTGGCCGCTACTACGTACGTCCACCGTCGCAAGGCCAGGTGGTCAATCGATGTGGGTGCTCACGTGCCCCGAGTGGTTGCTTCGCGCGCGGGAAAAGTCGTTAAGACTTATTATTCCCGTGTAGCACTGAAGCCTGCCTCCATCGCCTCTGCTCGGACTTGCAAGTAGAATCAGAGAGACTGTTCTACTCATGATATTTAACACCAATATCGTCTAACAACACTTAGTATTTACTAATCAAGAGGTATCGAAGAATCGATTTTCCTTGCCTTTTTTTACCTTCTCGTCACTACTGGTCAATTATAACTTGCGATACTTCGGTCGTAGAAGGAAACACATTTGGAGGTAATTTCATTCGTGGAATAGTCTTTTTAAGTGCCACTAGTAAATTGGGAATTTCCAGATAAATTCCCTCGGTGCAACTAAACTTACGAATTTATTGGAAATTTCCAATGGACTCGTGATATGACCTACGAAAACATCAAGATAAATTGTATGAAGCGCGAATTTGGTCCATGGGTGAAATTGATCCGATAATGTAGGAAAGGGCGCATTGATAGGGAACAATAAGTGGTAAAATGCGATGTTATTCTGCTCATTTAAGTTCACATTTTGCATGACCCTTTGCAGAAACTAATTTACATTACTAATGAATCGTGAAAAGGCAAGTTACCATGTCGACGTTCAAGTGAAAAGAAAGAGATTTTAATGATGATATTGATTATTTACTGGAAGAAAGAAAGGCGAACCCGAACCCAAAACCACGAAACCACTAGAAGAAAAATAAGATCAATAGAAGAGAGGAGGAGGGAGGAGGCCGTGAAAGCGAAAGGGGGGCATTGCCAGCTCAACGCCCTCTCTCCACGCCGGAGCCCCGCTGGTGTCTGCGTGCGCGCGGGGGTGCGTGCGTGCGTGCGTGCGTGCGCGGGCGGTTGCGCTGCGGGCGGCTGCACGGAGCTGCAGTATCTGATGGCAGCGGCTACCGCCGCCCGCTCGACCGCCCTATCGACCCGAGCCTGTCATATTTTTGTGTCCACATTACAGTGCCGCGGGCGACGCCGCCCCCTCGCTTGCCCCCGCCCCCAGCCACCGCCCCCAGCCACCGCCCCCTCCGCCGCCGTCGTCCCTTCACCGCCCCTCGTCCGCCCCCAGGGACCCCGCCCCCCTGCGCCGCAGGTCATGGAATAAATGCGGCTGGTTCGATGGGCGCTGAACGCCGCGGCCCGCCCCGCCCCGCTCTCCACGACCATACAAAGGCGCACATCCGAAGTGCCCCCGCGCGGCAATTTCCGTCGGCGCTGCACACAGCGCGCTGCCCACAGCGCATTTAGCCTTGCACCTCTCGCGTCGCCGTTGCAAGTGAGGTTTTAAATGGCGGTGACATGCGACTTGCGACATGCGAGGGCAAAATGTTGCCACCACGCCTCCGACTCGCTGCAACGTCAGAACATAGTGCTACCTCTTCTCAATATCAGTTGCATCTACCTCTACTCAATATCAATTGCAGTACAGGCACGAAAATGACCTGTTACTGTGCTTAGTCTATTTCATATTTCGAAGAGTTCAGTGTTGTTATCACATTGCGAATTTTTCTGTCGAAACATTTCTAATATACCGAAATAGTCCATCTATACAGCGTCTACCCATTATTACCTCATCGATCGATTATTCGAGAATTCACAATTCGTACCGTTTCCACTAACCTGTTCTGCTTCTACATTTCTATTTCTACGCCCTCTGTTCGAGTGGTTATTGTCACCTCGACAACGCCGTCAGTATATCTGTCTCCCGTGCCGTTTCTACTTCCCGCGCAGCATAATCCTTACTCGCGCCGCGCACTCCCAAAACCGCGGCGCCAACGCGAGCGCGGCCGCCCCGCCCATTCTCCGCGCGCGTATGTGGGCGTGCCGCCCGCCGCGCGTTCCGCGTTTCAACGCCTCTCGCGCGCGCTCGCCCGCCTAGCCCTGCGCCCGGGGAGAGCCCATTGTCGCGCATTGAATCGTTCGTCCGCTCCGCAGCGCCACCCCGCGCGCCCAGCCTGCTCCGAACGCCTGCCAGCTCGCGCGCCCACCCACACGCCCGCTCGCCCGCACGCCCATTTTTCGGCAACACCTGATTCCGTTGTGTCGCGGCAGCGCCGTTATTAGGTTCGCGTTTCGCGTGCCGGCGCCGTGGGCGGCCGCGGCGGCGGCGGTGGAAGCAGCGTTGCGCCGGTGTAAATTGAAGGTGGAATGAGAGATTGTGCGACGTGTGACGGTAAGCGCGGGGTACTACGGCCGGGCGGGCGGGCGGTGCGGGGCGTAGCTGCGCGCTGGAGTGCGTTTTTAGGTATGGTATTACATGTGGAGACACGGGTCATTTCACATGTTTCCACTTGGTACAAACATGAATTGCCAATATCACAATCAAATTCGAGTGTGTCGAGGGGTTTGGGCGGAGCCGAGAGGGTGGTCGCAATTTAATTTATATCCCATGTAATAGTGAATGAGATATGAAGCGTTTTGTCCGTGCTTGTATATAGTTACACGCGGTATTTTTTTTTTATTTTGGAATATTGTATGAAATTTGAAGTGAGTGGGGGGAGGGGGTGAAAGCGGGCAGGGGGGCGGGCGAGTGGGCGCGGGGGCGGTTGGCGCGGGCTGGGCGGGCAGCCGAAGACCGCGGCGCGGCGCACGCGGTGGGGAGCGACGCGCTGGCCGCCACCTGCCGCTTTGGTAATACGAGTGCAAATTATTTTGTTGAGAGCTTTCGTCCGCGCGAAAGTGGCCCTCGGCGCCACCTCTGGCGGCGCTCTGGTTTCAAACGGCAGCCGAGCGCGCATGGCCGAGAGCGCGCCGGACTGCTCGTCCGTTCACGCAGCCACTCGCCCCGGGAAGTAGCAGGCACTGCCTTGTCAACGCCGCTCTCGTTTCGTTCTTTCGCTGATGTGGATCCCACTCGCGTTTTTACAGCCTGTTCCCTTCCTAGCTCCTTTGTTACGTTTTGCACTATTCCTAACTTACGTCCGTTTTATATTTGGCTGCTAATTTTTTTCCAGTTTTACATGCTGTTTCTGTTGTCTCTCCAGTTTAGGGAATGATGTCCTTTAAGAGATACAATGGAGAATGAAATCTTTCGAGATGCTGTGACTGCATCGATACGAAGAATCAGGTGAATTAAGAATAAGAAAATGAAGTGTTGAACAATCATCTTTTGCATTACTTACTCCTGTAGTTATTCCTTAAAACTCGCACAGTGTGAATAAATTATACCCATCGACTACAGAAATACAAAAAAAATGTTTTCTTCGTCGTACAAGGACAGCTCCAAATTTTTTTCGAATCCGTATCAATACTCAATTTGTCTTCCATAACAATCTTTCGAGTGTTTCGTGTGTATGCCTTGGATGGTTATAACTTCATTGCTGTTAATTTTAGGTACATTTTTGATGGGTGTTAATTTAATATTTAACGATTTTGGAGCTATTTAATATACAAAATTTATTGTACATTCAACCTCGAAGTAGAAAAATCCTACCACTTTTATAAAGCACGCAGCTCTTGTGTTCCTTATTCACAGAGCACGCTGTTGTTATTACATTTTTTTTTTGGTTTTGTTTTGTTACTACTCTACTACCTGTTTTGTTTTCGATTTAATCGCCATGTAAACAAATGCTCTTAGCAGAAGCACTACTTCAACTTGCGAATTACAGTTTGCAACACCAGGAGCAGAAAAGTGCTCACCTCTGCTCACCATGCTTACCATGCGTGATCATTTGGAAACACAATCCACTCCAGTGAAATATGTTTCTAAGAATTATGAGTTCAGCATTTGAATGGCCGATATACAAGAGAAGTTTCTACTTTGAAACATAATCTTTTTGTTAGTGAAAAGTTGAAACTGATTTTGTTTCAGTAGGCACGTCTTGGCCAAGATAAAAATTCTCTTTCAGTCCGTTTTATGTACCGCTCTACTCGAAGTGGAGCAACGGCACAATGAAATAGCGTGGTACAGTATCTGAAAATGCACAGGGGTGTGTAATTCATTGACAAAAATATAGGTCGCAGCGCTGAGTCGTAGTTCGCGCGTAGTTAGCTTACGTTTTGTAGTAGATTGAAAGGTTCATTATTGCAGCCAGTATAATAAAACTTACTGCAATTGATGAAATAGATCGTTATACTATCCGATTTAACATGGGGCAGTGCCGAAATCCATGTAATGCCGTTAATCTTATAGGTATACGGTTAGAAATTCCGTCGAATTGTTAAAGTTGCATTCGGATAAGATAACCGATATGAATTACACGTCAGTAAAAAACATTATATGCTCGTTAGTAATTATATCCTCACGTTACCGCGCTCTAGAATAGACAAATAACTTGCACACAAAGGTCTATTTTATCCACTTTGAAAATTAATAACTTTTAAAATAAAAAAAAAGCCAGAGGCGCCAATGTGATCTAGTTTACACCCATGACGTCGATGGCGTACTTTTGTATTACTTTCGATGTGATGTTACTGTCAGAGAATGATTAAATTTTCTCCAATCTCCCCATCTACGTGTTTGTTTTTTCCTTAAAATTACTCTGAATTTGATGGCCTTGAGCAATATTCTCATTGGAAGGTAGTTGAGAAAGGACATTCCCGACTGATTATGAAATGGAACGTTGATTTCTATAATTGCACGTGATACGAGATATTCGGCTTCATCGTCCGCCGTTCGAGCCCGCAACCACGAGCGAAGAGCGGGCGCCACCGAAGCCGCTTGCACTGTCATGGCCAGACTCTACCAGCGATGCGCCACGTCGTGTGAGGACGATGGCGTTGCCAGTGGGCCCGCTCTCCCGTGCGCTGCACTCGCGCTTGGTGGCTCCGCCGCGCCGCGCCGCGCCGCGCGTGTTCGGCGGCGCGCGTTCTTCGTGCGCGGCGCAGCGGCGCGGGCCGAACCGCGCCTCCGCCCACGCGCGGGAATATCCCCGCCGCCACGGTTGGACTTTGAGAAATTCGCGCCCTCACCGCCCGCGCTCCCTAATGGCTAAATTGTCCCCCGCCGTCCCATATCCCGCGCCAACTTGAATAGACTTACCCGATGTAATTCGGCGGAACGGCGTGTCCGCGCCGCTGTTGTAAGTATTTGCCGGCGCGGCGGCACTACGCTCCCCAAAGAGCCGTGGGGCTGTGCCCACGCCCGTCGCCACACCTCACCACCCCCGACTCAGCCACCCCCGGATACCGCTTCCACCGACAACTCCGCGGCCGTCGCCATCCACGGGCTCAACCTCCACCCCTAACTCCGCCTGCTCCATCCCCGCGCTTCACTTACACCCCCAACTCCGCCGTCGCTTCCGGCCTCCACCTCCACTCCCAAATCCACGTCCGCCGACAACCCTAGGCGCCACCCCCGGCCTCCACCTCCACCTCCATGTCCAACTCCGCGTCCGCCACCACCCCTGGACTCCACACCGACGCTTCCGCCACCCCCGGCCTCCATCTCCACCCCGCCGCCGCCGCCACCCCCAGGCTCCGCCTACACCTCGAACTCCACGACCGCCGCCACCAACCACCCCTAACTCCGCCGCCACCGCCATCAACCCCGCGCTCCACCGCCGCCGTCACCTCCAGACTCGGCTTACACCCCAGCTCCGCCGCCGCCGCCACCTCCGGGCTCCACCTCCAACTGCGCCGCCGCCGTCGCAGTACCTTGCGCGTTTTAGCTTCAGTTCGCGCGGCGAGCGGTTTTCAAGCCACTGAGCACCCAACCGCCACTTCAGTAATGATATGGCCCATTTGAAACAACACGCCGGAGTTTCCTCTCTTCTCCGATGCGCGGGCGCTCGCGACGCATCGCATCGCCGCTCCCATTGCGCCGCCTCCCTCGCCTCCCCCGCCCACCTTCTGATTCTCTCTTCCTCTCATTTTCGTCCCACCTTCTAGATTTTCCTTCCTCACACTCTCCTAATTCTAGGGCATGCGCTCTGCACCTGTTTTGATTCCTACGTCCTTCTTCCAACTCGTTTTCGAAGCCTCTTTATACGTCCAGATTGTGTCTTCTCATTTTCCGATATTCACCCCGTGTGTCAGCGTCTTCGTCACTTTCCGTTGTTCTAAAAATATTTCCACTGCCCCCACCAAGTGGAATTGCTTCCAACACTTTCGTCACCGTCTCCCCCTCTGTTGGTCGCCGGAGAGCCTGCACATTCCCGCGTGCGCCCGCCGTCTCTTCGCCCGCTCGCGGGAGCGCAAAGTAGCGAGTACCTGCGAAGTGGAAAGTAGGTCGGCTGGCGCCACTCCGCGCCACTCGGCGCCGCGCCGGTCAGTTAGCTCGCCCACATCTTCCACTTCGGCTGCGAGTGGGGCGCGGGGCGCGATGTGCACGGGCCGGCAGCGATGGGCGCCCGCACCCTCGCGTATATCCCGGCTCCGGCCCCGCTCCGCCTCGCCTCGCCTCGCCTCGCCTCGCGGGGCCGCTACCTGCGCCCTCGCCGCACCGCCGCCACAGCGCTCCTGTTCGTCCGGAACCAACCCAACTCGAAACGCTCCGTCCATCTCAGCCCTCGTCCTCCCGCGCTGCTAGTCTCCACCCGCTCGATCCCGCTGTGCGGAACCGCGATATCCACCTGCCGTGCCTTCCCCAACCCGCCCACCCTCGCAGAGCCTCCCCCACATACTGCCCCCCCCTACCCGCGGGAGTTCAACCGTGTGCGAATGGAGACCCAACCCCCTGTCTCCGACCTCCCCCTTCCCCCCGTCCTCTGCGGCGCGAATCGCCGCTCCGCTGCGTCGCCGAGTGAAAAGACTGCGTTCGTTTTCAGAAAGGAATACGGATACTCACGCGTTTTTCATAACGGTTCGTTTCCGCCCACAGAACGTTCGTTGCTAAGATTCGTTCCGGGACAACAAAGGTGCTAATGGCGTAGAACTGATGCAAGCGGAACGTCGTTGGTGCGTGAAGTACATGGTAGACCGACCGCGCGTGTGATGGATTTCGTAGATTTTTTTCAGCTGTCGTTGTCAGGTGATTGTGAGTCTTGGAGAGTTGGCCTCGTCATATAAACAGTTCTAAAATTATATTGCCTATTAAGACGCGTGTTGGGGAAAAATTGTAATGAAATAAAAAGATCGTATTTGTATCGTATTTGTTCATGTTTTGGTGAAATAGTTTGCGTCTTTTTTATATTATTTTCTTCTAAAAAATCGAAGACGCAATAAGATTGATTATTGTTTCAATTGATTTGATATTTTTATATTCTTCAGTAATCTGAATGGATATTCCTCTATTTTATTGTCGATTTCAATTGACAGTTTTTATATTCTTAAGAAATCGCAATTTTTAGAATAATTTTTTGTTATTAATTTTATAAATCATTCTAAAAGGTTTATTACAAAATAACTGTTTTTGTCTGTTAAAAAAAAGAATACACTTTCAGCGAGCATTAAGGGTCGATAAGCATTAAGCAGAAAAGAAGCATTATTGTTTTACCTATCCCCGGGGTCTGCACTTGTTCCAATCGCCGAGCAGTATTTTGTATGCAAATTTGTTCATTTTTTCAAAATCCTGTTTCTACCAGTTTTGATATTGTTTCATGAATGTGTCATAAATACTGTCGCTACGAAATAATTATTTAGGTTTTGAATAGTTAATCAACAAGCATTCGAGTTTCGTATTAAATCGTATTCATTATTGATATTGAGTTGTGAAAGTACTTTAAATATGTAGAATGTTTTGTGTTGTTTTCCATTTCCAGCTCGCGGCGCGCCCTATTCCCTAATCAATACATTTTATATTACAAGGCCACCCCACTGCCCCTCATTGACGAAAGCTCGTTTCCCCTGAGACGACCTGTCATGTTGCATTCGTCCAATGCAGTCTCTAATGCGATCGCCAATGTGCTAGGCCATTCTTCCTTTTGCATTAAAATGAGTTGGTGCGCAGTTATCCCATTCCGCTAATTCTAAAATGCTGTACAGATATGATATAAGGAAGTCGCACATCTCATTCAGCTTCATCTGTTAATTTGTTTTAATATATGTTACAAATTTTCGAATCATTATACCTATGTTGCCACTACATGTGTATTTTTAGCGTTTATAAAATATTGATAATGTGTTACATAGATATTTATTATTTCTGCAAGTAGGTTTTTTTAAAACCTGGTAATATAACACTATAATTTACGTACGTACTGTATTGTAAAGAAGTAGGCCGATAAGGTGAGTACCAAACAATACAGTCCAAAAAGTATGGTAAAATTCTTTCTAGTTTATTCAAATAATATGTGTATTGGCTTGAAGATTAAGGTGCATCAGCTTTCGAAACGTAGCCACAAACATAAATTTTTGATGTAAACTGTTATTATAAATTTGACTCTCCGAAATCTTTTTGTTGGATTTTTTTGAACTTTTAAATTAAATCTATGTGACAGCCTTAAAAAAGAATTTCAATAATCCCATTCTACTTTTGAATACGAGCACCGATCCCTTTTGAGGACAGCTCTCGGTATATGATGTACCCTTCTCAGTGCTGGCGATAACACAAGTGTGAAGAGCAAAAACTATCATTCCGTTTTCACTGTTCAAGATCCAAAAGGGAGTTTACAATAGCATTTCTAAGAGGCAGCGTCGCGAGGAAATAAATTCGCAGCCTTCATACCTTCATCAAGATTACAACGAAAAAATCGCTTTCTTAAACGTTGTAATGTAAATTTTAGTTTGATCAAAAATGTGAATCATTTTAATTATTAATTTTTTACAATATTTTCTTTTAAATATGATTTTTTTGTCTTCATGCCTTTTTCACCCCTACTTTAGCTAGAATAAATGTATTTTTGCATGCCTGTTTTAGTAAAACTAAATGCATTTTTGCTCGCCATGTTATGAAAAAAAAGCCTGAACTTCCGGGCTCTGATAATTATATTGTCATAATTGGTTGGAAATTGTTCTTCGACGTACTTCAAAACAATGCAAAGCGGTTTGCTTGAGGGTGGAGGCAACTGTAGTATTACATAAATTTGAAATGTAATGCAATGGAATGTTGAAAAAGTAAAAAACAAAATCTTCTCTTTCCAGTGCAAGATTACATAACTTTCTCTTCTTACGGAGAAATTCGTAAGGCGGGAAAGTAAAAAAGAAAGTTTATTCTTCCTTTACTCGGCATTTTAAATTTATTTTTACGAATTAGGAATGAAAAGAGAAGATGAAAGCGTAATAAAGGAAGTCGATCTCTGTTGTGAGTTACCGAATAAATGACCTGTAATTTTTGAACTCACCAGACAATACTAATTTAATCTGTTTGCTGTTTTTACTTCGTTAGCAGCACAAAAGTTTTACGCATATACTAACGTTTCATATTATTCCTTGGATATATTTTTTTTCCCTTTAGCTGTTATCTTGAAAGTAGTTACATACGAGTTTTGCTGAACATTAACATACGTCTCAGCTTTTCCAAATATGTGTGGTAAATATATCGAAGAAAATTGTTGCATTGTTGTTCTGTGATATTTCAGCTTATTGTGTATTAGTTAATAAGTTTTAATGAATTTGTGACTTGTTTCATTCAGTTCATTATTGGATGTCTCATTGCAAAACAAACATTATACATGTCGGATTTATCGAACTTCGGAGTTCAACCCACTTAACTAAATATCGGAACGCAGCCATATCGCTTTGCAGACGCTCCCGTTCGCTCTTCCGGCTTCTCATTTGGATCGCGAGAACAAATGGAGATTTAATTGTTCCGCAGCCCGGCAGTGACAGTGCTGCTGCTGCTGCCGCCGCCGCCGCCGCCGCCGCCGCCGCCGCCGCCGCCGCCGCCTCGCCGGGCCATATTTCTCCTCCCTTCCGCGTTGTTCTCCTTCTCTGTCGCGTTCTCCTAACGCCGAGGCCTCCGCTGCCTCTGACGCCTTATAATGAACGTCTCTCTCCTCTTTTAATTACGGTACGAGTTTTTACCGCCGCCGTCGTCGCCAGGCCCACAAGCTCGACGCCTGCCCGGCCACCGCCGCCGTGCCGAATGAAATGAGACGTACGGAAGTGAAGACATTTCCCCGGGTACCTCTATATTACACCGCATGAGTTGTGCGCGGTTTTTTTCCCCGTCGTGTAATATCATGATTTGCTTGCACTTCCTCCTCCAAAAATTGTTTTCTAGTTCGCCGTCGTCCTCTGAAATGTTGGACGGATTCTATCTTGTACTTCTGGAGTTGTTACTGTTACCTTGTTTCTTTATGCTAACTTTTGGAATTCTAGACTTTTGGTATTTTAATTTATGTTAGTATGAGACAGAGTTTGATAACACTATTGTGCATGTAAGAAGAATGGCAAGAGTTCATGGAAGAAGTTGGTTTCTGAAGATTTATTTTCTTAAATGCTAAAATTTTCAATTCGCTCAGCATTGCTAGTTGGGTCGTTGAAAGTAAGTTATGTGGCATAGTTTATCCTCTTGTTCTCTGTAGGGAAAGGGTGTCACTTTTTGTAAATGCTAATTTGCACAGATTGATTCTTGTCTAATCATGATGCTTAATACTATCATCTTTGTGATTTCGAAGTTAAGAGGAGAGTGTTAATGCCAAACTAAAATTTCTGAATTTGAATGGAATTCGTGATACCAAAAGATTTTTTTGGAAATTTTTGGATAGGAAATTCAATGGAAATACAAACACTCTAAATTGGTTCATTATCTCGATTTCTGTACTTAGTGCTAGATTTCGGTTGATATCTACAGTTTTTGAAACGAGAGGAGAACAATTAAGAAACACAACTGTCGATTTCAGAAAATTGTCATCGCACAATATGATTGTGCCATTACTCTTCTACACCTGCCTGTTTTTGTCTTGTCTATATAGAACTCCCATGGGCCCTCTTTGTTCAGCTTTGGGAGAATCTAGGTTTAATGCTTATCTCGTTTTCTAGTGCATGGGGAGCTATTAAACCTTTCCCATTTCCCTCCGACCGACATATTATTCAGCAAATTATTTGCTGAATGAATTTGCTGAATTATTTGCTGCTATATTACATATAATTCAGCAAATGGATAAAAGAATGGCATGGAAATAATTTACTAGAACCCTCAATTTAACACACTGAAAACCTTAGTAATTATCAAAACCTTGTTCTAAAAGTACATTTCATCGCATCTACCACCCAAGCGACCAATATGATCGGTGAATAGAGGAACTGGAATTGATATATAATAAAAAAAAGAATGGTAATCAAAACTTGACTGATGTAAGGATATGCTTTATCAACGGACTGTTAGAAAGTGTCGTTCGTGAAGTAGAATTTGAGGGTGCTATTTTGTTTGGTTTATATTTAAGTGGTTAATTGAGTAACTTCGGGAAATCCATGAATAAAGAATATTTGTAGTGAAAATATTTAACTTGATAAAATGACTGCCGATAAAATAGAGCATCATATCTCCACGTTAAATCAAAAAGTATAGAAAATATTGTTTACGATACTTCAAAAGTCCATCGAAGCGCTTACTTTCAAATGGTCTAAGTGACAGGTACTTGGTTTGAAGAAAAAGAGAAAACATTGATCTATGCATTTGTAAACATTGTTTCATACTGAGAAATCATGGTATTCGTTGTTAGACCCCTACGAAACTAAAAGCTTCAAATAATGTATTACTCCATCCGCGTCCACTTCTGTGTAATTTCTTGCCCAATGATACATTATCTCTCCACCACATTCCCATTTCCGATTCGCGATATACTGTGAGAAAGAACAAGAGATAGAGAAGAAATCAACATACTTCCTCGTTGTTCTGATGAAAGAAATGCAAATAAAATTATATTAAAATAAAAAAGAGAAGAAATTTCAGGACCATGATGTTTTCACATCCCGTACTTCCACCAACCTCGTCACTGTGCTGAGACATCACTGTGCTTTGACGATGTTTTCAAAAAATGGATGTTTTTTTAAAAATCGTTGACTTTTTAAAGCCAACTTTTTTGAACATCGATGTTTTGTGTATGATGATATTACGTGATTGATATTTTATTTTTGAGTCGAAAATACTGTCAAAATGAAAACTTGAAATTATTTTGAGATGTTCATAAATTGGACTTTCTTCAGGCGAAAGTGAGCAAAGATGATAAATAATTAAAATGGAGATTTTGCTCTTGAATGTACTCCTTGAATGTACTTGAATGTACTTATGTGTCCTGATGTTTTTTTTAAATTGTATTTTGTCCGTTAAATCTCAATTAAAAATTAATGAACGCGACCACCGTAAATTTACCTCCCCCGTGAATATTAATTGTAACTAAAAGTTATGGTTTAGGTTTTAAAAACATCGATGGTTTTGGGGCGATATTTTATTAACATCCAAGTTTTAATTTTGAATATCGATGTTTAGAAACGTTGGAAGATTTGTTGCGGTGACGCCCGCCAACTCCACACGCTCACTCGCACCCAACGTTGTCTTGCTCCTCCGCGGCGCGCGGCACGGGATGTTTAACGCCCGTTTCTTATTGCCGCCATCGCCAAGCAATTTGCTTGGCGGCGGCGGCGGTGGCAGATGGCGCGGCGAGCGCCAAGACGTGGGCTCGTTTCCCGCGTCCTCCCTAGCATCCTTCTCCGCCCACCGCCCCGCTCCCCTGGCGCGAGGCGACCTAACCTCAACGGAGAAGCGTCAGAGCCTTTGCGGGGGAGATCAGTCGTGGGGAAAACTGGGCGCAGATGGAGGTGAATTGTGCTTTGATGGGAACGACAGTGCTTGATTGATACTAACGCAGGATATGGGTTTGTGAATACTTTTCAATAAGCGATTGTTTCTGTGTATATTTGTAGTTGTAGTATTCTGGAATCTTTGATGAACCGAATTTTAACGAAAGAGATAGAAATTAAATAATTTAACAATCATATTTGTATAATTACGGCGTATATTATTATTGTGTGCAGTAGGTCTCTCTCCATATCTCGGTGTAAAAGACCATGTTTTGCTGCTTTTTTGAAGTGATTGAATTAATAAAGAGTCAACATATTAAATAATTCGTTCTTCTAATTATTTTTAATATAAACTACAATAGGGTAAAAATAAGAGACTGTGTCGGCGCTAAGGCACATAAGTATTTTAACTCACTGATGCTAACTTTAAATTAAGTTGTTAATGAAACTCGATTTTGAGTACCTGACTAATAAAATTGTGTTTATTTTCCGTTCCACAATGTTATTTGTTTAAAATGAAGCTAGTGTTTCAACATGTACTTTGATAAACGTTTGAAAACTTGTTAGGAGTTCTAGTACTTCAAATGGAAAATGTTTTCTTGAAAAATGTGAATTCTTCCCCCGTTATGCGAGTTAGTACTTATTTCTTACTTAAAATTACAAATCTTCTTATATAAGGAATAAGAACATCAAGAGTTTCTCAATATTATTGTCTTTGCAGAACATTTGAGATAGCATCCATTATCTAGCGAACTTCTACAATCTTAATGCGTATAACCCAACATTGCTAATTGGTAACCTATAATTATTTTCTGGTACGTTAATTTGTTTCTAGTCTGATGCTGAACACATTTGCCACTGTTATTCCTTGATCCACTAAGTGCTAACTTTTAAAAATGAACAAAAATTGTTTCATTGTCAACCTGTGTGGGGCAACAAATGTATAAAAAGTGTAAGGCACAATGTTCTTGAGGAATAATGCGTACAGTATTTTCTTCTCGTGGAATAAAATCGATCTATCCCTAGTCGTCACTTGACTTAGAATATGATGCACCCGAAATAGAAATTCCATTTAAGTTTTATTTTTAATATACAAAATATATTAATATATTTTTATATATTACTACTCATGCGTTTTAAAGTGGTCGTCATGTAATCTGGCATTGCATTTCTTACATTCTTTTAGACATACTTACTGTCTTCCCTCATCTCTGACACTCAATGTTATAGCGTAGTAACGAAGGAAAAACAAATGTTCATTATCACAAATTGTGATCGATGTTTTTAAACATCGCGTTCAGTAATTTTTAATTGAGATTTAACGGACAAAATAAAATTTAAGGAAATCAGGACACACAGCAAATGTAGAGTGCATTCAAGAACGAAACCTTTATTTTAATTATTTTTCGTCCTTGCTCACTTTCGCCAGAAGAATGTTCAATTTATGAATATTTCAAAATTATTTCAAGTTTTTATTATGATGGTATTTTCGACTGAAAAATAAAATATTAATCACGTAAAATCATCGAACACAAAACACAAATTACTTGACTTAAAATAAGATGCACCAGAAATATAAATTGCATTAAGTTTTATTTTAATATATTTAGTTACTACTCAAGCGTTTTAAAGTAATCTGGCATTGCATTTCTCACATTTCCTTTAGACATTATACTTACTATCTTCCCTCACCTGTGAACTCAAAGTTATAGCGTGGTAACGAAGGAAATACAAATGTTGATTATCACAAATTGTGAATCATGATGTAGGGAGAATTCTGTAAGAAGGATCCACATTGACAGCTACTGCTTGGCCACTGCTGGCAATATAACTGTGGGTTATGTCCACGCACTCACTTTGTCAGTGCGTTCGTTTACAGTTAGCTCATTTGTAAATGTCTTCATCACTACCTCTTGCATTGTCGTCGTATGACATTCATTTGTTTCCCGACCTGTCAAAGCGGTCCCTTCTTAGAGGAACTCCTTTATTCTCTATTATAAAGATATTACTATAAGAAGGGACCGCTTTGACAGCCACTGCTGGCAATATAACTGCAAATTACGTTCATGCACTCACATTGTCAGTGCGATCGCTTACTGTTCGTCCATTTGTAAATAGCTTCATCACGCTCTCGCAATGTCATCGCCCTGCATGACATCCATTTCTGTCCCTACCTGTCAAAGTGGTCCCTTCTTAGAATAACTTCTCCGTACTTAATGGCATGAATCGCACGGAAATTGCTTGTCAAGAAACCCGCATGTAGCATTGCTCCTGACCTTGGATGTCGGGTTTGCGGCAGGCTTCCTCAGGCGTTCTCCCGTTGTCTGCACCCCTCATACCACCATTGCTCCAACGTCGTTCACACTGCATCCTAACCATCCATTCATTGAAATCACTCATCCGCCCTCTTAGGGTCAGAAGGCGTAGGTGTTGAAATCACTTGAGGGATATCTTTGGGAAGTGCCCACGTGTGTGTGTATGGGCGTCGCGGGACTTCCTGTTGGCGTCGGTTGGTGCCAACGCCAGCGCCAGCCCCAGCGCGGGCGTCCGCAGCGCCGCAGTGGCCTGTGTCTTGCGCAGATCGATCTTCGCGCGCGGCCTCCTCGCCCCGCTGCGCTTCATTGGCGAGTCTCCCGGCCGCCGCCGCCCTCGCCGCCGCCGCCGTGCTGCTCTTCCGCTCCACCCGCCTCGCCTCTCCCCGCCCCTCCCTGCCTCGGCCTCTCCCCCGCGAGGCGTGCGCCGCCTGGTGATGCCTGCGGCGGCGCTTCCCACCCGCTTCCCACCCGCGCCACCGCCGCCAAGGACAGCACCATCCCAGAGCGCGCTCGCCCTCATGCAAAGTGCGGGGAAAGCTGGAGGGCGGACGGCAGAAAAGGCCAGTTTTCCCTCCCGTTGGGCCAGGCTGCCCGGTCTTAGGGGCTGTAATCTGGAGAGGCCTAGCGATATCGTAATTAGGGAACACACTCGCTTTCGCTGCAACTTATTTGCGAATTTGCATGCACGTATGCGTTTTGGAAGAATATTGACAACGTCGGAATGGTTGGCTAATTGCTTCTGTGACTGCAAATCTTACGCTGCCGATGTAAAAAGTTTATGGAAAGTCAGCCATTTCTGCGGGAATGTTTTGAATCATTTGTTGAAACAGTGGAAAGTCTTCCAGTTTACAAAGAAATTAATGTAATAATCTCGAGTGAGAATAAGGATACTCTAATTAACTAGTAATTTATGTTGTAGGAAAGTAAATTTAGAAAATTCTAATTTAGCATGTTCTGGTACAGTTTTCAGTCAGTCTTGTAGTAATTAATGTCAGTTTCTTACCAATAGTTTTAAATATTTTCTATATTCCTATATTTTCTACAATTTCTTTTATGACTCATTTGGTTTTACACAAGGCTTTTTTTCTGTTTTGTCTTACTTTCATGAGTTGTTCAGACAGTTTATAATCGGATTTGTGGTAAGGTTTTCTTGCTAGCTTTCCTTTTTGGTACTCGTACTTTCCTCGTTGATTTTCTTGCAGAGATGGTATTTGGAGTAGAATTACGAAGGATTTTGTTCATTGTTTCACCTCGTGTTACTACATTGAAATTTAAGGATTTTCTGTAGGTTAGCAACTTCCTAGGTGGTTTTTGCACTTAAATAAACACGAAGTTAAAACATGGAAATTGACGGGTAAAGTCTTATAAATTCGTACAATATAAAATACTGTTTTCAGCAGAATTTACTCAAACAGTTGTTCTTTTGATCATGAAGCACAGAGGTTTATTTTTATTTAAAGACTATTAAAGTCTCTCAGAAGATTTCACTAATGGAGCTCCTTTTTAACCTTTCCGTGGTCGATCTGCGTGTTCGTAATCCGTCGAGAAATCGGCGGTGGCCGGATGCGCAGTTTTTTCGAAAAAGGGGCGCGCTTGCTTGCTGTTTTGGGGACGAATGCGGGGCGTTATCGTTAAATATTCCTCACGTGTTCCCACTCCTGGGCGCGACCCATTAGCACGACCCGGCTCCCTGCGCAGCCTGTCCTGTCCTGCTCCGCCCTGCGCGCCTCCGGCCGCCGCGATGCTTTTAGCCGCCCCTCGGGCCCCAGCGGCGGGGCGGGGCGGGGCGGGGCGGGGCGGGGCGATGGGCGATTTGGGCGCACACCCGCCAGACGCTTTGGCCTCCCGCCGGCTGGAGGTGGACGGATTCGTGACGGACGGACTGCTCTCGCTGGTTAAGGTTCGTCGCTTCTGAAAATACTAAAGTGGTTAGGCGGAAGAGCGGGCCTGATGGGTCGAGCCTCGCCATATGAATAAAGGCATATTATTATTATTATTATTATTATTATTATTATTATTATTATTGTTATTATTATTATTATTATTGTTATTAGTATTATAACGTAGCTTGTTGGCGTGTATCCTTCCGGTTTGCCGGAAAGCGGAGCGTCGAAGTCTGGTTCCCAAAAGACGTTTCGTCCATCGTGTCTGTATACTCGGAACAGGAATGCGTCGGTAATACAACCTTCCACGTGGCGTTATTCAGACTAATGAGATGATTTCTCGAGACTGGCGGTGGAGCCTACGACTTCACGTGGGTTGTTTCCTTAAGATGGGCGCTTCTGATAATATTACGGCCGAGATCATGAGTTTAAATCAATTATTGAAATTTCAAAGTGGGCGTCTAGTACACTCTTGTGTGAAGGAAGTTCAATAGAAAGATTTTGCCTATTTCAACGTGTTAAAATACTGTTGCAAAAACAAATGATTTTCTTCTCAATCCGTCCAATATAATTAGCGATGAGAGTAAACATTTTAAATTACATTAATTTATTTCAAAGAGCTGTAGGAATAAGACACATCGAAAGTATCCTCACCTCCGGATATACTCGTAAAATTACATTAATGTGAAACTGATTAAAAATAGAATACACAATTTACCTTTTGGTGTACAGATGATATTCTATTTAAGATGTTTGGATCAATGTGAGTAAGAGCTCTTCCTTGAGGCATGGAAGACACGGTGTGGCCATTTCCCAAAGCACTTGCCATGGGTGATATCAAGTGGTTGTTTATTAGTGGGCGTGAGGTTGGGCAGAGTGACACGTGCGGATGGGCGGGCGGTAGGGCGGACGGAGTGGCTTATGTGGGCGGCGGAACGGTTCAGGGGAGGAGAGCGGTGCAGCGTGCAGCGCCTGAGCGAAATTTTTGTATTTCTCTCCGGCAGTGCATTTGCACGGGAGCGCTTCTGCGGCACAAAATATGCGTATGAATATTTTATTGGCCGGCGTATTTTGGACTTCATTTACACTCGAAATATTATTTTCCGTACTCGTCCCCGTCGCGGAAATATATTCATTTTGTCCTTTCGAATTTTTATTGTAATCATGGTGACTTGCTTTTCTCATCAAACAGTCTCGTAGATATGTTACATTGGTATGTTTTACTCTTCCTTGACAGTAATTCGTCACTATATTAAAGACGTCTACTACTAAAAGACTCGGTTGAAACCACTGTTATTTTTCTAAATATGTATGAGAATTATTGTACTCCACTAATTTCTTACGCGCCCAGACATTGAGAGAAAAAGTATGCAGTCTATGAACATGTGAGAGGTGTCAATGATTTAGATACTCAGGATCTTGAAATCAAAATTATTAAGTCGAAATCGAAATGAAGTACTTTCGATTTTTACTGTGACATGCAAATTCTTGATTGCGTTATTCCATATATTCTCATATTGCGAGTGCCGACTGAATTCTCATTCTCACTGCGTCATTGCTGACAGAGCTGAAGGCATGCGATGAGGAAGGAAGAGACTTCAATTATCACATGTGAGCTTTCAGAACAGCCATTTTTTGGTGTTCCGGGACACTATTTTACACACTCCACGTCATTTTTGCTGCTGCAGGCCTGTAGTTATCATTCTCACTGTGAAATTATCATGTTATTGAATGATTATACCAATAAATGCTTCTCAAAACTCATGTATTGACTCCACACGTTTTTCTTTCTTTCTTTCTTTCTTCCCCTGCTTTCATTTTTTCTTCCGAGAATGATAATTCTAAATCACCAACCTTCGTCACCAGCTGAATCATTAGTACACGTGCTTTCTCCTCTTCTCTCCTTTTCTATCGACGCGATATGATAAACGTCTCTTATCCCTTTTCGTCTGAAAGCAATGATCATCTTCCCTCTCCCTCCTTACTCCAAGGCGATTATGTTTCTCCCTACAAATGATTCCCGCAGTTAACCCGCCGGTTTCTGTGCTTCTCCCGGTCCGCCGGTCCGCCCCCGCGCAGCCCCAACGGACACCGGCCTCATACTAACGAGCAGCCTCTCCGCGCAGCCTCTAAACCAATGAGCCACGCCAACGCGCCCGCTCCCCGGCCCCTCCCCTCCCCCCCCCTCCCCCTCGCGCCTGCCCCGACCGCCCGCTGGCCGCCGAACGAATTACGCCTCCCACCCTCGCGCTCTCGCCCCCGGCCTTCGCCCCTCGCTCGTCGTCGCTCCGCGCCGTTACGTTCGTGACACTGCTGCACGTGATCCGTCAACTCGTCTTTCCTGTCGACGCAGTTGAAAGGACTTCGCGTCGAGGCGCAAGAGTCTGTTCTCCATTTGATTGTCACTTCCATTTGTCCCGCCGTACCGTTTGTCCGTGAGCGGCTGGTTTTGATCCAATTGCTCGTTTTTGACGTGAGATGAACTTTCTCTTGAACGGAATTTCGTACCAGTTCTTTCATGACATGGAAGTGAAAATAATCACGATTATTGATAACTGAAGTATTTAGCTTTTTGTTAACTTTTGTGGCGAAATGCTGACACACAAGAGCTTTGTTTACAATCAGTTTATTTACAGAATTTCTACAACTATGTGCAACGCACTCGCAGTGTCATGATGATCCGCCTTCCGGGCTGGCAGTTGCGACTGCACGCAAGGCAAGATGTAAGCGAAGTACTCCTGACATCTCTGCTCGCTTATTTTTGGCGTTCACGAGATCACCCACAGCCTCCTTGAGGGCAAGGGTGGCCGCTCGGCCAATACATGCACGCCCTTGCGTCCTAGGGCGTCACTACTCCCCCTCAGCTGGCCCTGTTTTTGCGCCACCCTTGGTCCCCCTGTGGTCGTCAGCATTCCAAAACCCGCTAGCACGTTCCTGGCCGGGCTGCCAACTGCCGACGTTACACTTTCTTGAACTCATAGGGCGCAATTTTGATGAACGTTCACAGCTGTTACATTTTCTCTGTCATGTTAAATATATGACAATTTATTCTACCAACGTACATTGATATTCGATATGGCTCAGAGTTCCATTTTAGAATTGAAGGCTAATAATTTAATTTCTATTTATTTCAGTACATTTATACAATATTTCTGATTATTACTGTATTTATAATGATTATCGATAACAAGATACCAATAAAGAAATTCCAGGTTGGAAGAATCTTTTCTGTAATTCTTTCGACTTTAGTATCATTACATGTAAATGACTTAGTGGAAATAATCATAATTTGAAGTGGTTATTGTATTTAATTTCCCTCGTGAACAAACATGCTGCAGTGAGATTTCTCTCTGAATTCTATTCCATCATAAGCGTTTTCCATAAACTTTACTTGGTTGGTGACATTCTTGTTGCCCAAGTTTATTTCCGTAGATTTGCGCGCGGCTTATTTGACGTAGTCACCTGGCGTCCGGGGGTTTAACGACGTTAGCGCGCAAGCTGTGCGGGTCGTCTTCCGCCGCGCCCGCTCGCACGTCAGTACACGCACTGAATAAAAATAGGAAGTTGGTTCCACTTCCGCCCAGAGCCGCGCAGTACCAGCCCCAAACCGCCACCGCCCCCGCTCCGCCCCACGCTGCCGCCGCCGTCCCACCCCACACGCCGCCGCCGCCAACTCGCGGCATGTAACAGCCACTTTTAATTGTGTTTCTTTACACAATTACCTTCGTGTCCAGTAATTACGGTTGCGGCGGAGGCGGCGGTGACGTCGTGGTGCGCGGCGGCGGCGGCGGCGAAGTTGAGGCCGCACGCTACGCGGCGGGCGTCGCGATGCCTCCTCCCCCACCCCCAACCCTTTCCCCCTCCCCTGCCCCGACGCTTCACTAGTGACGCGGCCTCCGTCCCTCCTCCTGACACCGTTTCCGTCACGTTCCCACCTCAGCCCGCGCGTCCAACTTGCTCTGCCCCCCCCCTTCCCGTCTCTTCATCCGTTCGTATTCGCCGCCTCTTTCGTCCACGATTCGTTCTGAGCTTCGTAGACATCGTCTCTGCCCGTTTTAGCTGTCTCTCCACCTCTCTTTTTCACAGTCATCTCTGCTGTATCTTCTCAAATTCTTGTCAAATTGCGAGCGCGACGTTTTCTTCTGCTTTTGTTTTCTGTTTGTTTTATTGTTAATTACTGCAGATTATCGAGTACTTTCTCAGAATATATTTCCACTTTCAAACTGTCTTCTCATGAACACACAACAGGGTATTCACGATTGTCGCTACTATCTTCATCGACAGTGTTCTAAGATAACACTGACTCACACATGATTGCTGGAGAATTGTTGACGCAATGACAGTAGTTCTGGTTCTATATATTACACGACTTACATATTTAAATCGTTGCTACTGGCACTATATATTTCTGTAATATTTCCCTGTATTTTCGATGGTATAGTGATATTTTTCATTTCTAGATTTTTTAATGTTACCTCGGTGGATTTAGAAAACATACGTTAAATTGATTTTAAAACTGAATTGTGCGCAAACAGAAATCTGAATAGATATACCTGTTATATACACTTAGTACTTAATTCACTTCTAGTTAAACAATGAGTAATAATTTTCATGTCCATTAAATGAATTCTATAAAATTATAGTAGTTTCGAAATAAATGCATTTTACCAGCGTATTGTTAATGAAAAAGTTAATTACTAAGGTAGTCATTTTGCAATTGACCGTTACAGTAAATGTATTTCAAATTCAGAAAATTCCAGTTTTATGTTTATTTTCTCTTTTTGCAGTAACAGTGGCTTGTTTAATTACACAGCATCATTTTGTGTTTTGTGAATTAACTGACTGAATAACAAGGCAGTTTATTTTGAAAATTTTCAGTACATTGTATGCTCGGAGTTTCTATACCTTGTCCTAAATGCTGTAAACTATTTAGAACATTTTTTTAAAGTTTGCAATAATTATGTGACATCGTAGGAATTTCGCTAGATGCCACATTATCGTACAACGATGAGATAATGTAACGCAAATGCACTGCCTGAGAATTGATATTACCGTGTTGATATTTGATTCTTCCAGAAAAAAATTCTGAAACCAATTTCGTTAGTTGCATTTATCTTCTATGGAATTGTATCTGTTGATTTATTACGAAATTTATAGACGTACATCTTCATCAAAAGAACTGTGTGAAAACGGTGCAAAAACGTATGTATCTGTATTGAGCATTCTGTTGGGTAGTCTCCAATTGCACTTTGCTTGTCGCGACACGGATATCTAGGCTTCCAGACATCTTCTCAAGCCTCCCTTCTCTTGTCCATGGCATTGTCGTTCCTCAGACGAACAAAGGCGATAAACACCTCAGAAACTTCCTCTCTACAAGCCCAAGACATTATGCGAGAGGAAAGATAATATGATATTATCAATGTGAGCCATTCTTTCGCAAGTCACTTTCCAGAGGAACGAGGACAAGGGCGGGACCTGTGACGTGAGGCAGACAGGGTGAAGGGGAAAGAAGAGGGTGGGTGGGTCGGGCACGAAGGGTGCAGGGCGGATGTAGGTGAAGGGTTGAGGTGGAGCGGAGGGAGGCGGGATGTGGTGAAATGGAACGAGGCGTAGCGAGGCGGGTTGGGTGAAGCGGAGTAAAGCGGTGCGATGCTGGATGGGAGGGAAGAGGGGCTGGACGGGGCGGAATGAAGCGGAAAGGGGAAGTCAGCCGGGGTGAGCGGGGTGAAGCGGGGCGGAGCGGGGTGAAGCGGGGCGGAGCGGGGTGAAGCGGGGCGGGGCGGGGTGAAGCGGGGCGGAGCGGGGTGAAGCGGGGCGGAGCGGGGTGAAACGGGGCGGAGCCGGGTCAAGCGAAGCGGAGCGGACGAGGAAGGACTGAGGTGAAACAGAGCGGACGAGGTGAAGCAAGGCGGAGCGGGAGTGAGCCATGGGGGCGAAACGGTTGAGGACGGGAAGGGGTGGGGAGGAGCGGCGGGGAGGGCGGAGGTGGATGAAAAAGGAGCCGGGGAGGGCGCCCGGGGCGGCATGCGGAGATGAAAGTATACAAGACTTTATTATTTCGCTGTTCGGCGGCCCTTTGTCTCCTCGCTCGCCCCCGCCGCGTGCGCGCCATATCTCGCTAAATTAATATACTCGCTCGGCCTCGGGGCGGGTGCCCGCGAGTTGCCTGAGTAGTCTTTAATGCCACGGCGACCGCCACGTGTCTCCGCCCCTGACGACTTGCCGCCGACCTGCAAGTGAAGGTGTTATAAGCTCAAGATAACGATAAAGCTGTTGGAAAGAACATAATTATTTGGTGTCTATTTTGGGGTATTGTTCACGTTTTATAGTCTCATACCAACGATCTTCGTTAATTTGCGAATAAACATTACAGTGATCTTTGTTTTTCGAAAATGTTTGATGTATTTGGTCTTAACTATTTGAAAAAGTATTAGAGCAAGGCATCGCTGAATTGTGACACTGTTGGGTAGTCAGTCACATACTTCAAAATTTTCTACGTGCTATTTTCCCTGATGTAACGTACGTTGAATCTTCTCTAATTCTAATGCTAGGATTTCTTGATTGTTAGGATACAATCATTTTTAATTCTAAATATTTTTTTAAAATTAGCAATTATGGCTGTTGACAATTGTCATTCATGTTTTTGGAATTGTCGAACAATACTGGAAACATTTTAGTTGAAAAAAATCTCAATAGCTCATCTAATTAGTGATGTTTGTAGGTAAACTCTGTTTCGGGGGAGGTGGAGAGGGAAGGGATTTTTCCATTTACGAATATTTTTCTACTGAGAAAAAACATAATTACAACATAACCATACGAAAGTTGAAATCGTTTTCCAGATGTTGATTTTGTTACCAGATCTCTCATATTTCTTTTTCTGTTCAGCAATACCACGCACGTTTGTGCAAGACTACTATTAAATGAAAAGAACCTCAGCGACCAAGTGGGCGTCGTGTCGCAATTAATTGCCTCATGGGTTATCTCCACTCGGTCTCGTCCCGAGACAGGATCCCGGCAGTAAATTAAAGAGGTGATTTGTCGACACTATTTTTATGCGTTTCTGCGCGCAGGGGTAGTGGCGGAGGTGGCGGTTACCGATTCATCACACGGCCGTTCGACTATTTGCTGTTTATTCCCAAAAGTATATCCTATTAGACCCCTGTGCGGTTGCATATTAAATCCGCATTACGAGTTTGACGTTTTTTCCCCCTCGCGCTTGCGTGTCACCATCGCACGTGTTCATTTGGAAGAGGGAGCTTGAGGGAGGGGTACGAAGGGTTGGGAGGGGTGGGGAGGGGCAGGCGGACAGTGCGAAAATACCGGCGCGCCACGTTGTCACTTGGTGATGTATGGCTAATTATTTTACGGCGGCGCGGCGCCGGCAGGGTTTGTCGCTTGGGCGTCGGCTGACATTGATCTGCGTGCCGCCAAACTCGCGATGGCTTTGCGGTTCATCGAACTTTTAATCCCGCGCAAGCGAAAACTGCGCCTCGCTAAGTGACAAGTTGCTAAATGAAATTGCGCCTGTTTTGCTGTTGTCACGTTTTCCCGCTCCCGCGCGCGGGTCTGCCCGCAGTCACACAGGCCTTGAGCTATCCTTGTCCAGAGGACGCGTTTTATTGTAGGTATGTGTGAATGTGATGTTCGTGATATTTACTTTAAAATAAGGCGAGCTTCTTGAAGATGTTGCTAATACTGTTAAACAACGTAAAAATAAATAAATTTAAAACGATCTCTGTTATCTCATGAGTTATTGAAAGACATAACTAGTAAGGTGTATCTTGCAGTTTAGTATGTGGTGACAGCATTAATAATGATGATAATAAAATTAATAATAACTAAAATTATATTTTTAACAATTGATTACGAACTGTAGATGTGCTTGAGATGGGTAAATTGTTTAAATTTACTTTTTCATTTTTTTATTCTCGTCGAGTAACCGGCGTCCGCCCGTGTGTTCCGTGCCGTCCGTCTAAGATTCTAAGAATTTGCTCCAATAATATATTTGTGGTGTTTCAGAGCTGCGATTTAGCAATGACCGAGCGATAAACGATTCCCTAGCACCATGTCACCCTGGCCTTTAATGTCACAGGTCGCTAGAGAATATTTCGATCGAACACCGCTGTTCACAGTATGCGGTGCAAGGCTTAAATCACACGGAAAGAAAATATTCATCGTCAAAGTTGCCACCCTGTAGTATAATTATTCTTTTATAGGATAATTTTGCTATTTGTAGCGTGTATGATAGTTCTAATGATAAAATACCCTTTAATAGGATAATTTCGACAACAAAATAATGTTTTAATACAATTCTATAAGAATAGAACGGTATGTTCTAAAATAGGAACTTGCAGAAGCACTTTTTTCAATGAGCCGCCTGTTACACTGAAAGAACGCAATCTTCTGTACAACTCTCCTCGGAGCATTTGGCTCACGTTCTCCAACTTCTTTGCGTGGCCTGAAAGAATATCCGACAAAGAGTTCCGACCACGCTCTTTTGTGTGTTTTTTATTATTTAATGTTAATTCTTGATAGATTATTTTGTACGTACTAAGCCAGACGATGAATGAACTAGACAGTATATTTAAATGTGTTTTCTGAACTGCGTAGTAGAAATGTTCAAAGTATGAAAACATTTTTCAAGCTGTTTAATGCGTCAGCAACGCCACATTCAGCTTGTGATTGGCATTCCGCTCAAAATGTATTGTGCTCATTGAAGGAAAGTTATTACGTTTTTATAATTTCAGCTGTACCATACTTTCCCCGCAGCATTTTGCATGTATTTCAACAGATCCTTTCATGCATCATTAAGTGGTTGGAAGTACTACTGTAATGAATCAAGCTATCCATTTTTTCGTGAATCGTGTAAGGATGCAATTACCAATTATTTCGCGTTTAACTAAAACTGCAAAAGAAAGCATCTGGAGGTATTTTGCAAGAGAGTAACTTAGTTTTAAAGAAAAAAAATTCTTAAAGTGTGTTTAAAACAAATTGAAATTTAAAAAAGTGACAAAATTTTTTGAACTACAAAACGTAAGATTTATGAGCAGAAAATCTCGTATCACACTAGTTGGGGTTGTTTATGACGGCCGATATGGAATGGAAAAAGTGGATATGTTTCTGACTGCATGATAATAGATAAATTGAAAATGTTTTATTTTTAGATCTTTATAAAAATCGGTGAACCTACAGCTCTCGCATTGAATTATTTTTCCTTAAATTTCCTTAACACCTAAACGTGAGTTCGATTCCTTATTTAAATGAACCTGTTTATATAATAAAATTGAAATATTTTTCTGTGATTTCAAAACAACTGCCTTTTTATAATCTTATATACTTATATGCATGACATAAAAACCAATTCGTTATTATAATTTTTGTTCGTCTCTTGGTCCTAGGTAATTTCTGGCATTGCTGAATCAATTTCGATGCATTTTTCACAGAAAGACAATGTTTTGTCTAAGGATCCTTTCTCAAATTGTAGTTCTCGTATGTAAAGAAAGCTTGTTTGTATTTTTTGGCCAAATCTATATTTTTATTCCTATCTTGTTGAAATTTTGTATAAGTGCCTTGAAAAGAAGAGAAACGTTACTCTCCGAATGAGATTTTATAAAAATTACTGTTATCGTCCTTTCCTCTCAGCAAAATTAAGTGTGCATTTTGCTATTCCCCTATTTCCGCTTTTTCGCAAATATCGCGAAAATAGCAAATTTAGCGTAGTAAATTAAACGTTTATGATAACCCAAAACATTTCCTACTAAATGCATTTTGATTAATTCCAATAGCGCAATTAGGCTCAGAGAAATTGAAGATCAAAATTGTTACTAAACGTTTGCCGGGAGGATGTAACAATGCATCTGTTTGCGGCTGCTAGTAGCAATGATTGTGGTAGCAGAAAACGATCATAAAAACATGGCAAGGAGGGGAGGCGAATGGCGGGTCACGTGAGGCAAAATTATTATGATTAATAAATACCTGGCAAAGAACGACATTTCAACTAAAAAAGAATGAATTCAGTTTATAAACCGAATAAAAAATCCCATTACGTGTGTTAGCAAGGATGGTCATCACAAATCTGCAACTAAAACTCAAGTACGTCTTTAGCTGGAACATTCCTTCTAAAACGTTCTTGATATTCGGAGAGTAGCGTACTGCAGTAATCGCAGCTACTTGGAGAAACCAACGAGTTTAGAAACACCTTATTAGACATTTTTCTACGCTTTCAATGCAGTGAGCGTTACTTTCCCGAGCGGTTGGTCCTTCCGCACAGCCGCCCTCCGCGTTCCATGGCCCAGCCCGTTCGCCGCACCGACGGCCCGCCGCCTCATTATATGTAACATACGGCTGCGGCCGCACGCGGTTCTGGATCTTGTTCCATATTTCACTGCGCCGACGAGGGCTGACCGCCTTTTTCTCCCGCCCTCTGCCTCCGGAGCTCGCTTTTTCTTGCTGCTCCCTGCCTGCGGCATTTGGCTCCGTTTCTATGAGTCTACTACCTCGCGTATCAGAAGTCTCTTGCCGCCCCTGCCCACTTCCGTACCCACACGATAGTTTAATACCATTGCTACGTTTCGAGTCCATTCACCTGATTTCCTAGTTCCTGACTCTGCACTTCATTTAAGCTGCATCACAGCCGTGTGGTCCCCTCTCTCCTGTCCGGTATTTTTTTCTGTCATTTTTCTGTTTTCACCTTTGCCCGACCATGCCCTAACCAGATACATCCACCCTCGTCCAATCTTTAAATGGCCTAGAAGTCCCCACAGTGAGACTAGTAGCTGTTCATGCTCGTTTTCTTCGAGACTAAAGTGCACACTAGGGGTTTCAAGGTCTTCTACAGGTGGCAGTGGCACGCCTCGTGACAGCGTGCCATGCCACGAGCTTCTCTGCACAACTAACATCGGGAAAGGAAACTATTAGTAGTAACTCCGCCATTTTACAATAGGGATGGCGTTCTCTGGTGGCGGGGCGACAAACCGCATGGATGGCCGATTTCCTGTGGCACTCGTGCCACGAACTCCCGCTCATGGCATGGCCCTTGACAACACTGGTGTACACTTACATGCACTACTGTTCCACACATGTTGAGGCATATCAGTCGTGTGCTTGGAGCTTGGACGCTGCCCTGCTGCTGGTGGGAGATGCGTGGTTGGGGTAAACCATCGCGAACTGGCGTGTAGGTCGGCGCCGGGTCTCGCCATCGAGCTGGGAAGATCACCGCCACACCTGAAAACACCTCCTGATTGAGAAAACATGCACTACACACTTACGGGACACAAAACCTTAGAGATTGACGCGTCCGGAATCACTATCAGTTAGTTGAAGCTCAAGTATGTCACCATTGCGTCCTCACATAACTCATTCCGTTGCTATAATGCTGACCTTCTCCTTGCCTCCGCAGCCCCACTCCCCGCCGCGCTGGCGCAGGCTGCCTCTGCAGGTGCCGCGGGGCGTGCCTCTGGCCGCCCTATTGCCAACAACCGCGACCTCTGGACCGCCGCCGTTCCGGAGATATACGGATATTGCGATTCGGGCACGGAAGCTGCATCTGTGGTCGCCATCTTGTAGCACTGTGGTTGCAATAATATTGCTTTTTTTTTTTTTCTATATATGTTCCACCCTCTCCGGAACTCCACTTTTCCGCTCTCCGCAACGCAACCGCGACGCACACGCCTCTCGCACGCTCCTTCACGCTCTCTTCCGTACTCTCCCCTCCCCTTCCCCTCCCTTTCGCGCCGGCGAGCACGAACTCGCCGTCTCTCCTCGCCCAGCCTCGCACGCTCTCTCCAGCGCGTGCACATAAACCAACTGGCCAACAACAAACAAGAAAACTTCGTTTTTAGGGAGCGAATCGTGTATCTCTGCCGTAGCGTTTATTAAAACCGGGAACAGAGTCGTGTGCCTCGCATCTCGCGCCCTCTTACGAGACGTCGTGGCGAACCGCTCGTATGACATACGACGGCGCGCTGCGTTCATATAGCTGCGGCCGCATTCCGGATCATCTCCAGGCGCCGCGGTCGGCGCCGCGCGTGCCTGCCCGCGCGCTTGCGGTCTAATGAACGTCCCCGCGCGGCCCCCGGGGTTTTCTTGCCGGGGTGTACAGCTGCGGCTTCGGCTTCGGGTGTGGTGCATTTGCAGCCGTTCTTCCGGGCAGACCAGTCTGGAGCTTAGAGCTTGTCCCGGCTGGGACGATGCTCCGCTGGAGGGAGATACCTGGTTGGGGAGAAAACCCGCAATCCGACGGGTAGGTCGGTGCCGGATCTCGCCATCCAGTAAGGGAAGAACACTGCCACCTCCCACGACAACATTCTTATACTACACTTAGGGAATTACCTTGAAGCGTCCGTATTCAGCAATCAATCGATCAATAAATCAATTCTTCGAGTCAGGAGTACCAAATACTCTCGATGTTCTTCATGTTTTGTGTTGTCTGCATGTTTGATTAATTAGTAATTTTATTTTGCCAATTAGAAATTGATGAAAATCCTTGAAGACTATTTGTTTTCCACTCTTATATATAGAGAAAGTTTTAAGATGCTATAAAAAATTGATATTGAGAGAATGCATGTTTTGGGGACGAGAAAAGGGCATATACGTAGAATAAGTATTAATGGTATTGTTCCTGGAACTTCTGTGGTCGTGTATATGAAAGCAAGTAATTAAAATGCCGAAATGAATAGCCAGAAAATCAACTGAATGAATGAATATGTGAATAATTTGCTCATAAAATTTACTCGCCGTCATTCAGCTTTATTGTCATACATCTCTGACGTTATTGGAAGAAAGAAACAATACTTTTGATATTTTTAAAATGTTATGTTTACATTTAATCTACATATTTTTTTGATGTTCTATGTCAGAGTGTGAAATTTATGTCATTTGCGCATCGACCTACACGAAGTATGTATGCTTTCCCTATTTCTTAATCTGACAACAGGTAAATGACAAATGGGTTTTTGAAGCAAATTGAGATGTCTTCTTCCATTTTATTGAGAAAATTATTTGTCTTCACGGCTCGTATCAAGCAATTCGTTTCGATTTTGTTCATTTTCGGGAATGCGACCTAATCTTTTCTTTTATTACATTTTTCTAATAATTTTGTGTACTTGATGTTCATTAAACGTTTTCGATAACTATAAAAAATAATATAAGTGTATGGCGTGATGTTATTGTTGAATCTACTTGTTTTAAGTGTTACATGAATTATTATACATTCCTCAATCGTATCTACTAGTTGAAATAAGTGTAGGCGGGAGGAGGAAACCAATTATTATAGATGTCAACCTTTCTACAGAGTTTATTCTGTCAAAAACCCTTGTCGTAGTTCACCAAACCAGTAATTGGAGTAGTAAAAGAGTATGGTTTTCGAAATATCTTTTATCACGATTGCTTTTAAATTACGTCCATTTACTCATAGAGAGCGATAAAATTTCTAGGGCAATACGACTCAATTTAGGCTGCCGACCGCTCCCATTTATACACCAGCCTCTTTTCTTCGTTCGTTTCGCTAGCATTCCCTCCCCCAGTTCGCAGCCGTGAGGGCATGGACGCCGCCAATTGTGCGACTAACGTAAGAGGAAGTGACAGGCTCGGCCGCCAGTTAGTCTTCGCCGAGCGTGCGTCCCCGCCCGCTGGCGCGTGAGCGCGTGCTCTCACTGGGCGATTGCGCGCGGCCACGCCGCACCAGGGCCCCTGCCCTCGCTCAGCACCCGCCGCCTTTGGCGCAGCCCACCTCGTTGCTCCTCCACCACCTTCAACCACGCGTCCGACCGCGCCCCCGCCCTTGCCATTCCCGCCTGTGCCCATCCCTGAACTTGCCACAGCCTCCGTACCTGTCACCGCAGTTGCTCACGTCCCGCTGTCTCCTGCACCACCGCCTCCGTCACCGCCTCCGCGACAGCCTCCGCGACAGCCTTCGTCACCGCCTCCGTCATCACCTCCGTCTCTGCCTTCGTCATCACCTCCGTCTTTGCCTTCGTCACCTCCTCCGTCACCGCCTCTATCACCGCCTCTATCACCGCCTCTATCACCGCTTCTATCACCGCCTCTATCATCGCCTCCGTCACCGCCTCCGTCACCGCCTCCGTCATCACCTCCGTCTCTGCCTCCGTCACCTCCTCCGTCACCGTCTCTATCACCACCTCTATCACCGCCTGCGTCACCCTTTCCCCCAAATCCGCCACCACATCTGCCGCCACCCCGGCTCCGCCCTCGTGTCCGCCCCCGCGCCTCGCGTTCAACGAGGGGAGCGGAAATCTCCGGCGCGCTGAGGGTTGAAATTATAAATCGAGCTCTTTTGTTCCGTGCACGGGGGCGGCGGGGAGCGAGGGGCGTGGGTGAGGGCTGCGCCAGGGGGCGGGGCTCGGGCCCGACCTCGCGAGATGCCCTCGCTCTCTCCGCCCGGCCGCGCCTGCCTGTGTAATTTTACTCTAAATTTTCTTTTGTGCTAAAGTACTCAATCAGGCGCAGAGCACTTTTTTAGCTGCGGAAATGATACGGCGCATGTTGCATAATTGAATGAGCCAGGGATTTCTGCTCTTTCGTTTCACGGCGTTGCAGTCTCCTGTGATTCTCGTTAAAATGTTCGGTTTCGTTGCTTTATGTAATGACAGTGTGCGATGCGAAGCTTCCAGGAATTCGAGAGGTAAATATAATGTAGTCTGATCTTTCCGAAATGATTTCTGTTTGAGCTGGTATATTAACGGAAATGTTTAATTCCTACAATTTATTTTCTGACCTCCCTTCCTACTTTTCTTCTGCTCCGTCTACACTGATCGTTTGCTCTGCTTCATCGCAAATTGAGTATAGTTTTATTGGCAGAGTGCAATTCGAAAGACAAAATAGGAGTTCGCTGTTCACTCGTGTTGCTAGAAGGTAATTGTATGAAATTACAGCGTGTAATCATGAAAGTGTTACATTTCGTTACCATAATAAAATACAAGATAATGGTACGTGTCATTAAAAGTAATTACTAAAATGATATTGATAGGGGATCGCTTTGGTTACTCTGTGTTTGAAAAGTCTGTAATTATATGAACGCCCAGCTCCCTACTGTATTTGCCATTAATTATGAGTGGTCAGCGAGTTTGGTTTTCAAACATTTTTTAAAAGTTCATTTCTTTTATGATGCTCCATGGAATAATTGCGCCCATGGAGTTCATTTACGTTACCGTGTCC
The DNA here is from genome assembly GCA_031308135.1 of Acheta domesticus. Classification (NCBI taxonomy): domain Eukaryota; kingdom Metazoa; phylum Arthropoda; class Insecta; order Orthoptera; family Gryllidae; genus Acheta; species Acheta domesticus. The sequence continues at coordinate 250,864,637 of JAHLJT010000631.1, forward strand.
ATCGTTGCTCTCTCGATAAATACGGCGAAATTTGAATCGGGTCTTCGTTTTTCGTTGATTTCCGAGAATCTGCCATGCGAAGTAGACCTTTGCCGCAACGCGATTCAGAAGCGGACTTCCTATTTTTGGTTATTATATTTTTTTTCTGAATTTTCGAAATTCTGAGTAATTTGAATGACATTTGAATTCTGTTTCAGGATTGTATTACATGTACTTTAGAAGGGACGTACTTTATTTTGTATTTCGCTGAGAACTGTTCGTTCAATACTTGTTCTAATTAGAGTAGTATTCCAGCACACGACATACTCTTACTCGAGTAACTCTTCCGTTACAAAAAATCTCTTTGGTAATTTTGTTATATACTACCATTATTTTAGCAATAAACATTGATGTGTTGTCAAAAGTACGTTAATTACTCCATACATTGTGATAATGCGAATAATTTTATTATCATAGACATCTTAATGGTTATACCAATCATCATTAATTGGACATTTTAAGGTAATTTGCGCTCTTTCATATCTTCGCGAGAGTCACACTCAAGCAGCCCAAATCTGGGCTGCTGTCCTCCGCTTTATAACCCATTTTCTTTGTATTTTTTATGTCAGTTTTTGGTGGTAATGTTTGCACAGTTGCGTGTCAAAATTGCTTTTGCAGAATCGCATCTTTCACCACACCAGCCGTTCTCATTACCTCTATTTACGTTACCACAGCAGCCCGTGCATTTGATAAACTGTACTCTGAAGATCTTCTCTTCCCCATTAATTTCTCACTTCATCTTAGCGCCCGGCAATAGGGTGTTCTCAAGGCCCCGTTTTCTGTGATCCCAAAGTATAGAAAGAGTCTGGTAGTATTGCCAGGTGTCAGACGGCAGCTGAAATTGTGCTAAAATGAAGATCGAAAATTGCCAATTTTGACACAGACCCCAACAACTCCTGGCACATTTCCAAAATTCAAATCGGCTTAGATGGCTCAGAGGGTCAATTGATGTCACTGCTGTGCCTCTGGCCGGGAGCTCCTAGGGTTAAAGTTCCGACTATGACAGTGTTTTCTACACTAACAACGTCGAATTCAGCAGCTGTCTGGAGGAGAATCCTAGCGACCGGCTGCTCAAATCAGTATTTTACCGTCGTTTCTCCGATCAACACCAGGCGAATGCCGGAGCGGTACCCTAACAAACGGGCCATAGCCCGCGTGCGATCTGTCCTATCCGCATGCCGGGATACCAGTCGGGAGGGTAAAGCTTGTTCCGGTTGGGACGATACCCTGCTGTTTGGGGAGATACCTGATTGGGGAAAGACCCCGCGAGCCGCCCGGTAGGTCGCTGCCGGATCTCGCCTTCCAGCGGAGGAAAATCACCACCACCTCACGCGATAAAAGCGTGCACTACACTTACGGGACTAATTGCCTTAGCAGTCTACGCGCCCGGAATCGCTAGCTTCCAAACTCACCACTTATCCCGATCCTCATCTTTATTCCCGCTCATTGTTACCGCCACAGCTACCAACAAAGCCTCCACGCCGTTGCCGCCTCCTTGACCATCTCCCCCATCGTCGTTGCGTGCGTATTCGCGTGTGCCACCACCGTCTCCCTGTGCGTCGAGGTTCTTGCAAGTCTCCTGTCAGCCCGGGCCGCCGCCCCCGTGCACGGGAGCAGGGCACGCCGCTTGTTGCGCCGCTGTGCCCTTTGACAACTGACGCTGCCGCTGCCGCTTTTTCCGCGCTCCCGCTGCCCTCCAGCCGCGCACTAATTGGCCGCGTGTTCGTCGCGAGGCGCCACAGGCGTACAAGAGCCATATTAGCGCTCGACAAAGACGGCAGTGGCTCTGCTCGACTGTCGGGGCGCGCGCCGCCGCCGCCGCCGCCGCCGCCGCCGCCGCCGCCGCCGCCGCCGCCGCCGCCGCCGCCGCCGCCACCACCACCACCGCCGCCACCGCCACCACCACCGCCGCCACCGCCACCACCACCGCCGCCGCCGCCGCCGCCACCGCCGCCACCGCTGCCACCGCCGCCACCGCCTCCACCGCCGCCACCACCGCCGCCGCCGCCGCGGTCCCGTGCCCTCTCGTGACCTTTCGCATTTCTGTGCGCCTCTCCCCCCCCGCCCACTTGCACTTTCTTCCCTCTACCCTCACTCCTACTCAACCTTAGGCTCTGTTTGTTTTTGGTGACAGTCGTTAATTCTGGCTGCCTCCGTATTAACCACCCAACTTCAGAAACTCGTAAAGAACGTCGCGACTTGAGTTCAACTATGACAGAATTGCGGTTGCAGTTTCGGAGGGTTTTCTCGCTTTCCTTTTGTCTTCGCCCTAAAGGGTTATTAATATTGTAATTAATTGTTTTAAATATCTTATTGTTTGTCTGTTAGTAATGATATGTTTTCTTCTTTCAGGTAAGATGCAGAGTATTGGCAGAATCCTTGAATTAATTCCAGTACCACCAGAAAGAAAGGTATTAGTCTAATTTATCCACTTTCCTTTACTTTAAAATATTGTAAACAAGGATATTCATTTTTACAATATACACCAATGTCACCAGAGATTCGGGCTTTACAATTCGGTAATCTGAAGAGAAAATTAAAATTTAAGAATGTTGATCGTTAACTTCCAGATTGCTGAAATTAATTTAATTAATTTTGAGAGTTTGGTAGACTATGATCCTACTTAACTCTTTCAATTCTTTGATGGCCCTCTATGTATATATGATGATAATTCAGTTTTGAGTATGCAATCCGGGATGCATGTAATGACGAAGGGGGCTGAATGGGGTAAAGGTAAAGCCAAGTGAGGCGTGGATGTGGAGTGCATGAAAATAAAAATATTCTAGTTTTACGTTGTAGATCGAATTAATCCCACTTTCTAATTAATTACTGTGCTGCCGGGTCAAAGCCGAGTAGTTATTTTATTTACTTGTAAATAGTAAATACAAATATCCACGAAAGATGACCATTTGAAATCTTAATCAAACAATAATTCTTTACTCCGGATTGTATAAACGTAAAATATAGTGTTCATTGATGTTTCATATTTCTCACATTTTCATGAATCCATCATTTGCGAAGTACAAGTTCATAAAAAGTGGCATTAATGGAATTTTAGTTATATAACTTCCACACAGCTGTTCACTTCTCCATTGAGTAATAAAGTCAAACGTATTTTGCTTGTTAAAATGTGCTTTTTCAGATACGTCCTGATCGAATATAAGACATAAATATATGCGATAATTTTTCGTGTGCTAATGGAGCATGCGATACTCATCCGAACAAATTCAATCTAAACGACTACGAAATATCGGAAAAATCGAACTTTCAGGTGTTCAACAGCGCTTTTGATTTTTACGCTTTTAAAAACCTCTCCGCGCACATCACTCTTTATCTCTATCACGTGTTTCTTTTTGAAAAAATATCACGCTAGCTTTGCTGCAAACCCCCTCAGGACTCGCCGCAACAGACGAGCTGAAGAGCAGCTACCGTTCCGTTCTCTGGTAAAAAAACAGTGCGTCAGTCATTTGAATGTTGCCGCCTCTGGCTGTTATGATTTTATTTTTAAACTGAAAAACCCGCGAGGGACGTGCAACAATATGTGAAAATGAAGTCTGTATGTCTGCCGGGATCTTTCCATTCAGATCCCTCTGTGCTGTAGGTTTCGTATTCATAAATGAAACATATCCCTATGTATCGTTCTTTCTGGCGAACATCAACAGAATATTCGCACAGTTATAGCTACTATAGCTTCGCATTTATACACGAGTGAATACATAAAGCAATAATCAGACTTCATTTGATTGCTATTGGCTTTCAAGTAATAGTTACAGAGGGTATTGCTACAATTGAAACAGGTTTTATCTCATATGAGATTCATCGCAGCAACGCCGAATGATGAGTGTATTTCTCTTCTCATGTAAATCGTGTTCGTTTCGTATCAGAATATTTTATACAATTTCATAACACATTTAATAAACTCTCAAAAATTGTCCCTTCTAGTAGGTCCACTGTATATTAATTAAGTTCATTCGTGTTTATCGACAAAAAACATACTCAAGTTACAATTTCATTAAACCCGGAGCACGGTACTGTATTCTCAAATTGACTGTTCTGATGAAAATTAGGTATATCGTTACTTAAATATTCTCCAGTGCGCGGCATGCAATAGTTTTGCATGTTATGTAAATAAACATATAGAGGAAATGCTGTTATAGTCATCCGTTTAATCTAGGCGAAGTATCCTTGTCGCGCTGTGTTCATTTCAAACCGAAAATCTTTTGGCCTCTGCCGCTCGCAATGGCCACATTTTTCCCCTCCCGTGCGTGCGTGCGTGCTTGCGTCCTGCCGGCCGGCACGCGTAGCATTTTTAGCCCTACGCCCGTCTGCCCCGGCGTGCACACGCAGCGCACTCGCCCCGCATCACCGCACCCCCCGATCACCCCCGATCTCCCCGCCCCTCTCACCCGACCTCGTTGCGCCGCGCCCCGCGCCGCGCGTCCGGACAACACCAAATAGGATCTTCGCTTTGCGGCGCATTGCAATGGGGCTTTGCTGATGCTGAGTGGATTGCTGTGTTCGGAGCCGGCGGTTTGCCCCCGGTCATAGGGCTGCTGCTATCAGGCGCGGCCGGGCCCCGGCCCCCCGGCCTCCCCTCAGCGCGGGCCCCGCCCCCACCCCCTCCCCGCCCTCCCGGAACTACGCGCTTCCCGTTTCCGAAATGTCAAATATGCAAACGCACTTTTTTCTCCCCGTGCGGAATTTTGGTTCATAAAATTCCATCGATTAGGTCATTTGTCGTCCCTCTGATTTATATACTATATCTGTGTGCATTCGGCGCTAGGCGTGTAAAAGATCGTACCGATTTTGTTCAGCACGACGAATGTTAAGCTTGACCGATGTGAAATGATCTTTGGTGTACGTACAGTGCAGGAAGCGCCAATTTTTTTGCATGAGAACCTCGCCGTATGTTATTAATGCAAAAAGAACTCACGAATCTTAATATGAAAAATTCTTTCCCTTATACCTTCATTTAATGCAAACCATAGAACGAGAAGAAACCAGAAAGATCACTCGAGAATACGTATGTATATATTGTACCTATTTACATATATGGCGCCATTTGTCTCCAGAGAATAATGAAAGCAAAAGTGCAGAGAATTTCAAAATTGTCATGGATTGAGACACACAATACTTTCTTATTTTATACTGCATTATAAGAATGGACCGATATTTTTTGCGATTTCTTTGTTACATACTTTATATGAGAATATTTATGAATAATTACTCTATGTGATATATGAAGAGTAAAATAAAATGTTTTTAAAATGTAATATTGATAACACAAAGGAAAAATAATAATGAAGTATGAAAATAATTCTTTCCTAAATATTTCAAGAAAAAATGAATTGAATTGTGAAGCAGAAGTCGTTTTCGAAATGTTTATAGGTACATGAATGGTTGTAAAATAAAATGCCCTCTTAGGCATTTTTTTTATTTTCAGAAATAACATTTTTTGTAAGTAGTGTGGCTATATTTTACCGACCCCACGTTTCCTTTTGTAACATAATAGAGCGAGCAAATAAGAAGTTCCATAATTTAAATAGCCTTCCATAAAACCGCAAGGCAAGTGACCCCCTTGTATTCATTTGGTGACGAACGCGGACACTTGAGAGGCGCCTGCGTCATTGTGGCGCCGGTCCATTGAAGGCCTCGCGCCGCGGCGGGACGGCTCCCTTCCGTCCCCGGAAACCGTCGCGTCTCCCGGCGCCCGCCGCGCCCGCCTCGCCGCCGAATAAACGACTGCCACGGCCGCCCGCTCACCCGCCCGCCGGGGCCATGAAGCGCCTTTATGCGCGCCGTGAAAAGCGCACGGAACGACGACGGCGGATCCACACCTCGCCCGCGTCGCCGCTTTTCTGAAGGCGCCGGAATGAGGCTCGCTCTCTCCTCTCGTGCGCTCGCGCCGCCGCCCCCACCGCCGCCGCGGTGGCCATTCCGCTCCGGGCGCCGAATAGCGGGGACCGGACGCTCTATTTCGGCCGCTGTCACGCCTTGTGAAATGTACAAATAGAGGTTATCTGAGCTTGATTACCTGCGCACTACATAACTGTGCGGAGAGGCGTGTGGCCCTGGGGGGTGGGACGAGGGCGCTCGCGCGTATGATGAAGAAGAATGGGGGGCGGTGGCGGCGGCGCCGGAGTCATCTCATTTGGACGGCCTTCGTCCCCCGGCAGCGAGCGCGCGCGTGGCCCCAGGAGAGCCCCGCCCCCGCCGCATCTTCTGGGTCAGTTCATTCTCGCCGCGCGCTGTCCCGTATTTTCACGCACGCACCCCGGCGTTCCCGTTGCTCTCTCCAGACGTTGGGGGCAGAAATGAGCCCCCTTTATTGTGCGGATCAGTTGTTTCTACAACACTGTAATCGAGTCTAGATGCTTCGTTTTGTATTTGCTTGGTCGTAAATATCGACGCATATATTACATACAGTAGAAGATACAGTCTGCGGAAGTTAAAAAAATCTATTTTATACATTCAGTGTTCGCATACGTTGTAATATTGTTGTTTCTTGAAAGTCGCAGACAATCTTGAACATGAAGATGAATATTTTGTAAATTCATGATACCGGTGTCTTGTAACATTTTTTGACACATTTTATACATGATATAATTGTGCCTGCCCATTTTGAGATGTAGTTGGCTTGCCTTATAGGCTTACAGTGTTGGACTTCTTAATACAATGTGGTACTTTTGTTTAGAAGTTTACCGATTTCCGCCTTCCTCTCCTTTATAGTAATTCCTGAGAATCTTGTCATATTTCACTGTCACTATCGATCAAAAAATCATCGTTATTTCCTAATTCCCGTATTTGAATAGAGTGAATTAAGAAGAAATCCCGTTACGGGATTCCAGTTTTGGTATCTACATGATTTTCTCTCGTACGTTTAATCGGTCTGTTGGTTCTTTCTTTTATTCGCCCCCTTGCGCCTAGAGACACGGTGTTTTCTCCCCCTGTCGTTCCATGGGCGTTGTGCTCCCCGTCGCTGGCGCGGCGTCTGCCCGCGGGCTGTGGAGGAAACGTAGCATGCCGGCGCGGTGATGGTTCCATCAAACGAGGCGGAGACATCGTGCCCGGGCGCCACGTTAACCGGTGCCACATCTAGAGCGGAGGGCGTGAGGCGAAGGCGGCGGGGAGCGGCTGGGAAAATGTAACTTTTTAAATTTCCGGTTCATGTGGCGAGTTGTTACCCTTCTGTCCTTTCGGATGAGTCTCGAGCTCGGGAGTCATTGGAGGAAAGTTTTTGATTTATGCCTTCTGACGAAAATCGTGTTATACGGCCTCATGCCTTCGGAAAGAATCTAATTTGTGACAGATGATGGATAGCCGACGTCTGTCGGTGAGGGGGCGGCACCCCGCGCCGACAGGAAAACATCGCCCAAAAGGTCAAATTTCTGTTTTTCCCACTCTCCGAACGCTATTATGCACATGCGAGAATTCTCTATACTTTCTAATTTTTTTTGTAGAGCGAACAGTTTATTTGCAATCGTATATACCTCCATAACAAACATCATTTGAATATTAGCGGGTGAAAAAAAATCCTACAAATTCATTGGATTCCAAACAAGCTTATCATGAAGTTCATATGAATGCGAAATTCCTGTAGATGAAATATTATCGCAAAAATATGTACAAGGAATGAGATATAAAATAACTGAAATGAGTACGAAAGTAAACACACAGAGCTCGCATGTCGCGTTTTTAACCTTTCGCCGCCCGCCCGCCCGCCCGCCGCCGCCTCGGGCACGTGCCGCATGCGCGGAGTCGATACAGTGAGCAGCAGCGTTCAGCGCGGGATAGAATTACCTCGGGCAACGTGGCATGTGCAGAAATTCCCCGGCGAATCGAACGCTCGTTCGGCGCGTGCGCACGCGTGCACTCGCCCGCCCTGCTGCGCGCGCGCTCGCGCACCGCCCGCGCACGCCTAGAAAAAGGGCGCGCTTCTTTCGGCTGCGGCTCTCTATGCAAATACGCGGCGTATTCGCGGAGATATTTAAATTAGACAGGAAAATGAGAAAGTTGACGTGGTAGCAGAAGTAGCTAACGGGCTCTTTATAACGGAGATGTTTGCTGCTTCCCGGGTTACCGTGCAAGTCATTAAAAGCTATCACGACGGCCATAAAGTGAAATTTATGTGTATACTCACTCTTAATAGGCAATGGGAGAGCTATAATTCCACCTATTAGAAAATGACGTCATTCACGGAGCACTAAAGGGAAGAGAGAATGGACGTAGGAAAGGGAGGAAAGTGGAGGTCGTAGCACCTGCAGGCGATGCTGTTAAAGAACCCTTACCTTATCTCCAGCTCGCCGCGCAGTGATTCTTTACCCAGCAACACAACGTCCAGTGTGTTGATGTCATTTTAATTTTTTTAAGAACACTTTTAAGGTGTATGTCCCCATTAATTGGTCTCCAACACAGAACCAATGGAACCAGTAGGTCGGAGAGGCTGATGCCTGGGGTCTTGATCCCTAGCGTGATTAGCCGCACGCATTCTTCTAAGGGTCGTAAGGCGTATGAAAAACCAACGTGACGCTGAGATTTGCAACCTGCTTCAATAAAGCTGGTAGTGGGTTTGCATGAAAATTGTAAACTTCTGAACAGTGTGGCTGAACAGAATTGTATTACGTCGTTTATTTAGTTACACGAATGAGTTAATCATCGTTGTAATTCTCAAATGGCTTTATTGGTTAATTTTTAATTGTGAATAACTATTAAAACTTCAATATTTTAAATGACTTAAAATTTCAATATATTTTTGTTTATATTAACCCATTACTGCCCAGAATGATTCTGTTCACATAGCGCTCGCCCATTGTTGTCGCGTTCGTGCCTACACAGGAGCCGTTGCAGACCTGTGATAGCATGTTTTTGCCACTTTTAGTGCTATTCAATTGTTACACTACTAAATTATACTACAATGTACAATGACTTAGCGATCACGGCTAATCCAACATATGGCATTCAAGAATGAAAAATCTTGCTTGTATGTTATTTTACTGAAGAACTAAAATTCACGAAGTATTGCAAAAGAAGCAAAATTGCTGTAGAGATAACATTCATGGCAGAAAATCCTGCCAGTGGGCATTAATGGGTTAAAGGAATTCTTGGCATTATTTTAGACAATGCTGTATTTAGTTTCATAACAAACTACTCAATTTCCCTAGTACGATTCAAACTCATTGCTGTGCGTCTTGTAATGTCGGAATGTTGACGGTGAGACTTGAAGCTGATCTGCCGTTGAGAGAGGAATTATCCTTCGCAGAATTTTGTCCTCATAAAGTAAAGAGTGGCACACGTGACTGACCAGCTTAAAGGAAAGTGCATAGAGCCTCGTGTGCTCTCTCAGGCTGAACGCGGGCCCTCGCGGCGCGGCGCGGCGCGGCGCGGCGCCGGTGGGTCGCGCTGGGTGTTGCTGGGCGCGCCTTGCCCTGGCGGGATGAGAACTGGCAGCGGCTGGCGCGAGCAACGGCGGCGGCGGCGGCGGCGGCGGCGGCGGGCGAGGGCGGTGCGAAACAACTGCTCCCTGTCAAACGAGCGCCGGCCAGCGGAAGAGACAAGCAATTAGTTCATCAGGCTGACACAGGGAGAGAGTCGCCCTATATTGCTAGCTATTCTACGGGGCAAATTTTTCCGAGCATTCATCAACGTCTGCTCTCAAGAGCGGAAAACACACTGCCGGGCGGCGGGGAGGGTGGCGGAGCCGGGAGGGAGAGAGAAAGAGTGCGAGAGCGGCGGAGAACCTGAAGGGAGATGGAGGCGGGGCGCGAGCGGACGAAGTGGCGTGGCGCGGCGCGGCGCGGCGCGGCGGCGGGGGTGGACCGTTCCGGTCGTCGGGTTCTTGTGCATGTGCCGCGCCATCGATTTGTTCGACCGCAAGTCACGCATGACTACTCTCTTACAGCGCCCCCGCGCCCTTGTTTGTGACCGAAGGAGCCAGTGTTTCGCGTTGTGGCGAAACTTTTTGTCGCGTTGGAGGATGCCTCTCCGTCGACGAGTTGGGTTCTCTGCTCGTTTCAGCTCGGGCAGAAAATTTAACGTATCGTGGCATCCTTTACAATACGCAGTGTAATATTACTATCGTAAAAATATATATTCTGCAAACTTTCGGTAAAATTTGAGGTTTCCTGAAAGCGAGGTCTAGGAATTGGTCTCGTTAATATTGGTAATTCTTTATGAATCAATTCGGATAACGTATTCTTGTAGAGGTCTAAACTCTACTCTCACTCTTAATTGAGACGAAATCTTACATTCTCACTGAGTTTCATTTCAGGAATAAAATATTGCAAGTAAATAAATATTTTCTGAATATGTAACTTGGTACATCTTGAAATCACTAGTATCTACATTGATTGTAATTGTTTTTTGTTTGTTTTCTTTTGGATTTGTGAACCATGACAAACATTTTTAATACGTATTACTCGTAGTTCTGCATGCTTCCCTGTATAAATACCATTTTATGACTTCTGCGATTTGTAAGAAAGGAAGTAGAATTGAACTCTTAATGTTAGCAGTTCGGAGTGAATTCCGCGATGATCCGTCTATGAAAACTGAATGACGCGTTCGCGCCGTGTAAACCCGAGGAGCACGGCGCGCATCGCGGGAATCCGTCTGCTTTATTGAGGCGCATATTTTGCATCGCCGCGCGCGTGCCGTCGTTTCGCGAGAAGACACTCGCGATAAACAGGTGACAAGGGCGGTTTACGCGCGCGCGTGTGGGCTTCCGCGGGGCCGCGCCCTCCGCACCCGCCCCCCCCCCCCACGTCCCACTCCTCCCCGCCTCGCCCCGCCCCGCCCCGCCCTCGCCACGCCGCTGCGCGCCGCTGGGAGTTGGCCGCGCAGCACCCAATTGCGTGCTCGGCGCGGTCGCGGGGGGGCGGGGGCGGGTTAGGGCACGCACGGGAACGCGCGAGGGGTCCGCCGCGGGGCAGGGGGAGGGGAGCGGGGAGGGGGCGGGGGCTGCGGGGTGAGAGGCGTCCGTCAGCGCCGCCGCGCCATCGGCCCAGGAATGCCCGGCGCGCGCACCGCGCCGCCCGCTGTCTCACTCCATCACCCGCACCTCGACGGACGCAATAGCCGCCGACGACATTCCAATTTTCTGAATAATGGAAGGGCCCGGCCGCTTTGGCGAGTTCCCGCGCCGTTCGCAACAAATTTACTTCAAACGTAAATCCGAATTAATGTATCTCCATACGTGTTAATAATATATATTACCCGGCCAACATAGTCGCCACGGGAATTTCATTTGTAGCACTGATACAAATTACACGGTGCGCGGGAAAAGCGCGGGGCGCGACGGGGGGCGTTTCGCGCGGCGGTGACGGCGCGGGGGCGGCGGGGCCATTGTTGATGGCACCGCGCCGCGCCGTCCGCTGCGCCGCATCTGCCGTTGCCGCCCCCGCCCCCCGCCCCCGCCACCGGCTCCGCCCCCGCGCCGCTCCGCGCTTCGTTCGCTGTAACTGCAAGGTGGACGTGGCGGACGCGCTGTTAAGTATGCATGCGGGCCGGGGCAGTAACTGGCCATGGCGTCCTGTGAACGGCTGTCCGGCGCATACGGTCACCGCCCTCCGCGCCGCCCCCGCCCCCGCCGCGGGAAAGAGAGGACGGGCGCTGGAGCGGCGCGGGAGAGCGGCGGTGAGCTGCGCGGTAGCAGCGGATGGGCCGGCGCGCTCGCTCGACGCCGCACGTCGAAAAGTCCTCGGAAATTGAAGTAGATGAAGAGAGCTGCGGCTTTATGGTCGACGCGTTTTCGGTGTTTTCACGAGGTTGTTTTCAGTCGGCGGAACAGGAAACTAGTGCGCTCTCCCATGTCCGAGGGGTTTTAATTACAATTGCCGATGCGTCAGTCGTGCCGGGAAGAATTTAATTTCATTTGTGTTCTCACCTGCGTGAAAGAAGAGTGAAATGAGCAATAACATCGGTGGAGTAATGATGTATTTGCTGGGTTAAAGTGTTTCAAATTGTTTTCATGTGAGCTCTCCCACTCATTTTTGTGAATTTATTCCTTACATTGCCATTTCTTTATGTCCACAATGAACGCGTATTAGAACAGGCTTGTATCTGGAATAAGTGTATTTAATATGACTCTTAGGCTTTTTATTTTATTTTTATGAACCAAGCTAACAATGCGCTTTCATTCATATTCTAATGAATCTTTTAGAGAGGTTGTTTTATATTAAGTATTTCTATGTTGAAGATTTGAGTTGATTTGTGACAGTTGTGAACACTTTTTCTAAACCCTGGACTGGTTTGAACTTTTCCACACATATGCTGATTTTTGATTTAATTTTATTCGGCATTAAACTTTAATTCTTTTTAAGAGTTCTCTTCAATATTATAGACTATTCCATTGTCATACAAAACAACTGGCGCACACATTCACATACCTTTTATGTTACTGTACCCGTTCACTCTAGTATAATTATTCATCATCTTAAAATTCGCAATTTGTTCTTTTGTTGTTTTTTTTATACTTATTCGTTCATCTTCTCGTATCGATATTTCTGTTTCTTTTTAATGCTTCTATTAAACCAGTGCATGTCATTGTAGTATAACGATTGAAAGTCAAGCTAACGGTGATAAGCTGTCGATGTTCAGTTTATTGCAGTAAGTGAATATCATACGAAAAATTTCATGGAATTATAATTTCTTAGAAAAAATAATTAGCGTAAAATAGTAACTTTGCTTCAATATTCAGGTTTACTGTCCAATGTTTTTCTGATCAGTACACATTTTTTTAAATTTACAAGCGAAAATTCCATCGCTTACACCATTCTGTCATCAATTTCGTATAATCATTCTATCAATCCCAAGCTTGTAAATAGTAGCAATGTTTCACGTATACACTGTTATCATCCTGGCTTGAGGTTAATTTTTAAGGTTGTTAAGCCTGAGTGAAACGATTATAAAATTAGTAATTGCTTTTCCTGCACATCACGGATCACCATTGCTGATTTCAATTAATTGTCGAGTCAATAAACAAAGTCGTGAGTGAGTGGTGTAGTGAGTGAGTGTTAGATAGTGGTAGTATACGTATATATGTTTTCCAACATTCAACTATAGTAGCGTGGGTTTCATGAAGATAATTATTTTTATTTTTATTTGTGCTGCTTCCTATTCTTTTTCGTGTACAATATATTTAATTTTTGTATGTGTTCTATCTAATTTCGTAACATAGCCTACCTGTATATTAATATTTATCTGTTACGTACCCTGATAAGGGAACAATAAAGCTCTGAAACTTTGGCAAACTAAGATATTCATTAATTGACGAACACCCATTAACTACTCACATAATTAATATTGTACGAACTATTCCCATAAAAAAAGGCAGGAGTCTTCCGTTTTTCGTATGACATAATTGCTAGCTCTCCAGCAAGTGTGTGTAGGATTGAGAAATCCAGAGCCGGAGCAGTTGCGGGGTGAGAGTGCGGGGGCACACGGGAGTCCAGCGTGGAAGGTGCGGCGGCCGCCGGCTCCTTGGCAGGGGCGCCTGGCCGCGCCGCGCCGCGCCGCGCCTCGCCGGGCCTGGGCGGGGGCGGCAGGCGGTCGCTGCGAGGGCCGCGTCGCGTGCGCCCGCAGATAAGGGCCTCGACTGCTCTTTACTGCCACGCCGCGCTCGCAGATAAACGGCACGGCCAATTGCCGGCGTGGGCGCGGGGCGTGGGGCGAGGGGCCGGCTGCTGGCGCCCGAGACGACTGCGACCGTGGGCGCGCGACGACGCCTCCGACTCTTCCGCCCTAATATCCTGCGCCTTTTTTGCCGGCCGCGCCCCGGCCGAGCCTCTGTTTTGTGCGTTCCCCGCCCCGCCTACTGCCTCTCGCCGTTCCCCGCGCCGCCTTTGACCGTCTCGTGACCCGCGACCGGTCTTCCGGTTCCGTCGCTTTTGCGGCGCCGCTTATTGCCCGTCTCCTCGCAGGAAGCTCGTAGCAGAACCCTGCCTCCGCCCCCCGCCCCCCCCCGGCTTCCTCCTCACCCGCCCGCGCCGTTTCCCCTCCCGTTGTCGTCTGACGTCATTCCTCCTCGGCATTGTGTCCAAAGTACGATATCGCCGTCGTCAGTATGCAAATCTCTGTTTTACGTCCCGGTTTGATTGCACGTAAACGTAGCAATTACTCCGTCGCAGCCACGAATTCTCTCCGCCGCCACCGCAACTCCCTCGCAGCACCTTGGCCGTGGAGACCCCGCCCGCCGCCGCGGCGGCGCACCCCGTTCCCGGCATCTATCTTTTTTCGCCAGCGATACATTTTTCTTTCTCGGGTCCTCTTCTTCTCTCCCCCTTATTTTACGCTCCATTGGAGGAGCGGGGCGTGCGCATGGCCGCGAGTGTGTGGGTGCGGGTGTGTGGCGCGAGAGACGAAAGGAGAGAAAAAAAGAAAAAAAAAAGTCGTTCTGAATTTCGCAATATGCTCTTATCATATCCACGCTGTCTGTGTGGAGGCTGCGCCTGTCTGCGTGCGAGCAGAAGAGACGTCAGGAGTGGAGTGGAGTGGGGTGGAAGTGGGGGAGGGGTTGCCGGGAGGGGAGAGGCGGGCTGAGGGAGATCCGCGGCCACGATGCTCCGGGCAATAAGAGACAAGACCGCTACACCCGGCGCCGCCGCCGCAGCTTCCGCCAGAAAGACATGCATAAAGAAAGACGATATGAAAATGGAGGCGGAGAGGCCTCGGCGCCGGCGCGGGCGGTGGCTGGAGGCTGCGGACTGCGGCGGCACCCATCCCACCCCCGTCCCCGTCCCCGTCCCACCCCGTCCCAACCGCCGCCTCCAGCGCCGCTGCCCGTCGCTTGCCTTGTAGCGCGCGCCTCCGCCTTATCGTGGTTCTCGATCGTGTTTCCTATTTATCCGTTTCCATGGAGACGCGGGGGCCGCTGCGGTGCTGCGGTTGCTGGACGGCCTCGCCCCGACACCCCCGCGGCGAGGGTGGGCGGGGGGCGATCGCTTCTTTTGCAGGCGCTTGCTCCCTCCGCTGCGACCACCCACTCGCCTGTCCAGACCCAATTCGCCCTACTGCTCTGTGGAGTTTTCATCTGGCGTCATGCTTTCGTAGGCGGGCTTCCTTTTCAAGGTCGCTGCGGAAATGAACTGGACGCTAAAACGTTCCCTTAACATCAGCGGTACGTGGTCATGAAATGAGAAAAACAAATTGTTTGTGATGTTCGTTGAGCGTAAGGTGTTCCGATC
This sequence comes from Acheta domesticus, assembly GCA_031308135.1. NCBI lineage: Eukaryota > Metazoa > Arthropoda > Insecta > Orthoptera > Gryllidae > Acheta > Acheta domesticus. Next base: position 250,879,852 of record JAHLJT010000631.1, read on the forward strand.
TCGTCTCCAGAGACGTAATTACGTTATATTTACTGTAGAACGTACACAATTTCAAAATGCTCGTGAAGAAATGGTTACAAACTTACAGATTCCTTCATTATATTCTCTCATTTACGTCGTTTAAATTGTCTTTTTTGTTTTGCTCAACACAATGAAAATTTGCGTGTGATAACGTGAGTGTAATCGTTTCTTGTAACGAATCAGGACGACTTGAGTCGAGATGAAAGACCAGCCTCACTGAGTACTGGGTTCAGGTAGATGACAGAAAAGAATACATCTTACTTCTATAATCGTTGAGTAACAGTATTTCTGAAATACTGTTACTAAAACATTGTATTTTTTGATAAAATTATTACCTTCTATCCGTTTTTAGTCGGTGTTTACGGACATCACCTTTGCGAAATCTTTTGAACATGAGGTACAGTGAGATTAACCCTACTTAAATAGGCAGAACCATAGAAATATCGTAGCCTTTCTTGATTTAACTTCTTGATATGGGAAAGCTAGTTCAGAACAAAAAGTAAACGAAATGTCTTCTTAAAGGAAATGAAGCATCATATTCTTAGTAACTTTTCTTTAGGCATGAACTACATTTATAACTGTGCCAGTTTTTAATAAGGAATTCAATTTATTGAACTGATTATATTTACATTCTTGAATTAGACATGCCCTCTAAATATGTTCTACATGAATAAGGAAATACTTTGTCGGAAAAAAATTGTGTTTTCGACGTGTACTAAGTACAATTTAATAGAGATAAATTATTTTTATCCTACGAGGTACACGGTTTTCTTAAGAATGAGGAGAAATGTGCATTATTATTTATTTTGTATGCATTATATGCACTGTGAATTTTTATTGAGTCCATTTTATTTCCAGCTTCATTCACATCTAGAATGTCATAAAATATTTTATGAATACTTAGCACTTAGGCAGAATGCATTTTCTTTGAGGAAGGGCTCTGTTCAAGTGCTTTACACGAACATGCGTTCTAATTCCACTCAGCGACCGCCGCGCCGCCCAGCTTATCGGCACAGGTCGTTACCGCGACGCCACAATAGAGGGGTTAGGATGGTCCCTTTATGTCCTCGAACTCACCATACCATTGCCGCCAGCCCAATCTTGCATTCGCCCCCACCCCCACCCTCTACTTGCGAGACGCCACTCCGTCTGGGCTCGGCGCTGTCCCGGAGGGGAGTGTGGCATCCGCTCCCCCCCCCGCCGAGGTGGACGGCGGGGGCGCTTTTATGGTAATCGGACCGTAATACGCGGATGGTGGAGACGGCAGAGGGGGAGGAGGACTTCGCGAGCACTTCGTGACCCGGACTGTGTCTATTCAGACCATCACGTGCAGTCGGCCGTGGACATGGAAATTGAATTTGCCGTGTATGGTTCCGTCGCGTTTTACGCTGTGTTTCGCTTCTTCGCGACTTCCGGCGGGGCGCTGGGGGCGGCAGCGGCTTTCGATCGATGGGTGGCGCCCTTTCACGCGCCGATAATGCGCGCGGTCGCTCGCCTCACCGTCCCCACCCCCACCTCCACCCCGCCCTCCGTGACCCCACCGCTCCCGTCGCCGCCAGCGCCCCTCCCACCGTTTTAACGCCCCGGCAGTAAAGGCCTATCGTGACCTATCTTCGCCGTGTTCTTCTTTCTTTTTTTTCTGTTCGGCTGGTACTTTCGATGGCCTCTTCTAATGACTCCACGACACGAGCCCTGTGGTACGCCATATTGTGTTTGGAGGTGCTTCTACCCTGATGCCTGTGACAGGGGCCATCTATCGGCTCTTCGAGGGCACTCTTTTCTCCCCTCGTTCATACCGATTACCTTTATCTAATGCCGGGGCCTCTCGGGCCAGTTGGGCTTTGATGGAAGATCTATTGCTTCCCCTGCGTATCGCGGAAACTTCCTGCAATAATTATCGCAAGATTTATTTATGTTAGTGATCCTTCCTATAGGGTGGAAATAGTTCATCATCTCCCGACCAGCTCTGCCGGTCCTCGACTGAAATATTACATTCCCAGCGAACAACGAAGTTGCTCTTCAGAATGTTCAATATGTATAGAGTGTGTACGGATCTATGGTAATTACAGTGTATTTATGATCATAATTGTAAGGTTGGCCAGTTCGTATTTACAATACTCTTAAATTAAAGCCTTCTGTTATTTTACGTTGGTATGATTTGTATTGGTAAATACATTTGTAGAAAAATAGTGGTGAACTAAAGTCGTAGAACAAAGTAAAAAAAAAAAAAACATTTGCAAGATTCCGATCGTTGTCTTCGCTCCAGTTCAGTCCTACGTCTTCTTTTCCTTTCTAGGAATCGGTTGTTGACCCGAAACCTTTTCTTTGTTCATCTTCTCTTTCTTTGGCAACGAAGGCGAATGCCTTTTTTGCCTCTCCCCAACAAACAGATCTTGTTGTTGAGTTTTTCGTCGCGTATGCTCGTTCCAGTCCCTTCTATTGTGTTCGATTTTTACCGAGTTCGCCTCCAAGGGAGCCCCGGTTCACCCAACGCGAGTTTCCCGATCCAGTGCCAAACAGCCCAGAGACGATACGAACTCTCTTTTGTATTGTCGTCGCTTCATAGGATCAACAAATTCACCCACAACTTACATATGTGACACATTTCGTAACTTGTGGACGTCGTATTTAATATTTTCGAGAAGTAAGAAACACTTATATTAGGAATAATTATTCAGATTTGAAATAACTTCTTAATTATTCATTTTATATACTTGTATTTTCTTGACCCATTTAGTGTTATTAATTACTCATCGCGTGTATGAACTCTCAAAACATGTTGATAATTTTGTGTACTTCTCATTAAATACACAGTAAGGAGTGGGTTATCATCAGTGAGGAACGTGGTACATTTATGGAATTACGTAATTCAGCTGCATGAAGCTTAGCAAATCGAACGAAGAAAGAAATGCATGTACTTGCCTTTTCATGTATCTTTAGAATTGTTATCTAAAAACTACTATGCGATTTATACGGGCGACGAATTCATAGTCAGAGACTTGGTTTTTGCTATTTATTTCTGTGTTACATTCTGCGACATCGTTCTCTTTACTCATTTAAATATTCACAGTAAAGATTTGTGTACACCTCCACTCTGTCTTGAAGTCCATTGTGGAAACATTATTTCAATCAGATTTCTTTTGACTTCGTGATCAATGCCTAGATATGCTGTGACTCTGAAGTAGCGTGGGGTATTAGAAGCTTAGCGTCCCTGCGGATCTAGCAAAGGTGCAACTCGGCGACTGAGAGGGCGACCTCGCTCGGGGCGCTCTCTGGCAGAAGGGCGCGAGGGCAGGGAGGGTCGTTCCACGTAACGGCGATTCCAGTCTTCGGCGCGCGGCGGAGCATCAAGGCGGCAGCGACTTCGCGCCCGTTCCGCAGCCCCTCCCCCTTCGCCGCTCGCGCCTCGGCGACTTCGAGGCCTTGCGCCCTTTTCGCGCTCCCTGCCGCGTGCGCCCTCCCACCCGGCCCGCTGTGACGCTCCCGCAACGCGCCATGCCAAACTGTTTCTCCTATTCCATTATCCTCACCCGAAAGTGTTTCTTTTCCGCTCTGCGATTCTCTAATTTGACGCCGTTACACAGAACCTCTCTACTCTCACCTAGCCCGCATTCGCATCACTCCTTCGAAACTCTACGTTTCTGTTTTATATTCCTCCCACCCTACCACCACGTGCACTTCCCATTTACTCCCACCCAACCTCTTACCTACCGTTCCACTGAACCTCGCTGCTCGCATCTAATGTACACTCACATCATGTTGCCACGCCTATCACTCCTTCAAAACCCTCTACGCTTGTCTCGTACGCCTCCCATCTGCTCCCACCCGACCTCTGTTCCCAGCGCGCGTCTACGCTCACCTCCCGTCAAGCTTCCTCTCCGCCTGGCGCCGCCGCGCGCCCGCCTCCGCCCCCGCCACGGCCCCCGCACGCTAATTTCAGCCGCCGGCGTTGGCGTCGCGGACCTACGACGTCGTCGTCCTGGCGGTGGCGCATCGCGAAACGACGCCCTGCTATTTGACTACGCTCGTAAGCCCCGGCGGGCCCGGCGCCCATTATCTAATTGCTTCATTTCTATTGTCCTCCGGTTCTTTCATTAGGCTCTCGCCTCGGCGGGCCTCCGCTGCCTTCGCCGCCGCCGTCGCCGTGCGGCCCTTCTCCGGTTATTTAATAACGGCGGCAGCGCGCAAATAGAGCTCGGGGCCGCTCCCGCGATCCGCCATCCGCGCCCCCGCCCCCGCCTCGCCCCGCCCCGCCCCGCCCCCGCTGCCTTACTGGCCGGCCCCGCGGTCGTTCCCGCCGGCTGTAAAACTCCGTGCTCCCTACCGATTCTTTTATTGGCCACTAAAACCAAACGCACGTAGCTCGCACACATAGTCCGCCCGCCCGCCTGCTCCGGCGCATGCACGTTGCCCACCCCCGCGCCCCCGTTGCCTTGTTCCTCTGTATCCCACGCTCCGTGCCCGAGGACTCGGGCAGGCCTGCCCCGCATACCGTCGCCACACCCCCCGCGTCCCAGCCCGGCCTTCAGTTCCGCGTTTTGCATAGCACCTCCGAGGCCGTCTTGGCAGTGGGCCCTCTCCGCTGAGAGTCTCGTTTCACCGTCCACCTCTCCGCTCAACCGCCTTCCACTCTTTTCAATTAAATCCCATTCTCGCTCTCTATTTTCTCTTCTGTCAGAGATCCTGTCTTACGATCTTTCGAAACATTCCTCGGTAGTCCCAGTTTCGCTGTGCACTGGACTATGCTCTAAACTCGCTTCCATTATTACAAAAAGATTTTCGACTCTACGGAAGTTCCTTAGATTCACTTTCACTATCGTTCCTGCTCTGAACTTTCTAATGTTGGTATTTTTAACAAGTTTGCATTTTATTTCGAAATAACTTGACGTTGCTAATTAGAACCTTGTTGAAACTAAGAATTATTTATCTAGTAACTAGCTGAAGTAGTCGGCGTTGTTCATACATTATCACAATATATTAATCAGGAAAAGAAATTGATTCCATCGATACTGTATAATGGAAGTAATTTTATTTATCCGCACCGCTCCTTCCCTTTCAGCCCCATCTTGCCCCTCTCTGTCTCATTCTGACCCGATGTGCTTTGCTTTTCGCGGTCTCGCACCGACCATTTCCTCCCCCCCCCCCGTCACAGCTCGTCGTCCTTTCAAATGTCATATCGAATGAATTGTCGAAAAGCCAAACATTTCTGGGAAAACGTTCCATATTTTCGTGTTTATACTTTTTTAGTGAATAAAACGTTTTGATATGAAAGTTTCACGTTGAACCTGAACTATTTCACGTTAAAATATTAGATATCAGTATAGAAAATTTCATGAGAATCTAATTATAGGTTTAAAAGGCTTTGTCGGGCTGGTACACATAAAGTAGAACATAGGACAAAATTAAAGAAATATGTGATATATTTCTTTATTAATAGAGTGCTGCGCCACGTCTTGCATTTAATACTACTAATACAATTTGGTATGGATACATATAAACGTGAAATAGTTTTAAATCGAATTTTTACCTTTATTCTTCAATAACATTATTGCGTTCCTGCGCCCAAGAAGGAGCACGAAATCTGCTTCTTAGCTTAGCCTAAAACCGGACCACAGTCGCTCATTTTCATGACGTTAAATGATTGTTATGACCATGAAAGGTGTCGAAATTAGTTCTCATGCTCTTCAAACCATTCCTGAATAGCTCGGGCTGTATGAATCGATGCATTGTTATCTTGGGATTATTGAATGGATGGATTGATGCATTTGTTAAGAGGAACAAAATGTGTACCTCAGGATGCGTATGAATTTCTAAATTAAATCATTGACAATTATATTTTCTTTAGAGCAATGATGGGGACTCTGTAGTACTGTGATATTACCGACCAAATGAAATCACTAATCTCCGTCCATGTTTTATAGTGGGAATCTAACAACACGGGTCGTATGTTTCTTTCAGTATTCTTCTCGCAAGAACTCGGACTGTTGTTGGAAACCATATGGCAGATGAGTCATCAGACCAATTCCACTTTTTGCAATCATCAGCTGCCCACATTTTTTCTGCTATCAGTTGAGCGATGTCTTCAGTAATTTAGTCTTTTAGTTTAGTCTTCGCAGCTTTAGCATTCATGTTGTTTTACGGAGTTTTCAATGCACTGATTTTTTTTAACAGTGTTTATGACAGATTTTTCAATACTCATCAATCCCTGTATCTCACGATCGACTTCCGACCACTATTCCTCACATCTGATGCCGGCTTGCCATGATTCATGTAGGTCATCATAATCTTGGCCATTGTACCCTTGGATTCTCCAGTTAAACGCTCACCCACAGTATGCCCCATTTGAAACGGTCAAATCACCCATTATTAACGTCATACTTATGGACTGTCGCACTCTAGAGTTAGAAATTAATTGTTTACATGTAGGCCACAATTTCAGGACTTTAGTTCTTATTAAAATATCACGTACTTTTAAGAATCCAAAAAAGACAATTGATATATTTGAAATTTATAGAACGAGAAGTTTTGTTCTTAAAGTGAATTTTTGCTTAAGCACTGACTTGCCACTTCGTAAAAGTATTTATCGTAATCGTTTTATAAAATTCACTTATTACGAATTTTCTGAAACAGCACTTTCATGACCTTTTTAAACAATATTATTTGGAATCAATCGTTTACTTCACTGAATTTCAACTCAAATATTTCAGTCCTTTTTCCACAATCTTTATTTTACCATTAATGTTGTTAATGATGTATTTTATTTATTATAAGCGCAATATTATTTGATTTCTTGAGAAGTAAATGTGATCGTTTCTGGAATTGCGGCGAGCTTATTCTCAGCCATTCTCGCCATCAGAGATCCCCTTCCTTCCTCCTTCCTTTCCCCCGAAGGCGCGTGCCTGCGTGACCTAGTGGGGCGCCAGGGAACAGCCTCGCTGCTAAGCGTATGCCTGCGTCGTTTGTCGGTGCCTTCCCTCGCGCCACTTGCCTCCACCCCCCCCCCCAACCTGCCCGTCCCACGGGCCCCACTCACACCGCCTATCTCATCCCACCACCCACGCCTCCCACTTCATCCCTCCACCCCTCCTATTCCCTTCCCCTGCCCCGCCGACCCTTCTCCCTCTTCTGCCGCCCCCGCTGTCCCCCTCCCCCTGCTCTGCTCTACCACCCTCCTTAGCCGCCGTCGCCGTCACTGTCTTCACGCTCGTCCGCAGCTGCAATGGCCCCTTTGAGGCGCCCTATCATCTCCCAGGCGGCGCGGCGCGGCGTGGGCGGCAGATACGAGTACAGCCTTTCTTCCTTTCACGAAGAATGCATATTCCGAATGCATATTCATCGCCTCATTTTAAATTAGCTCGTTCGTGCAATTATGCTTCGCGAGCGAGACTCCCCAGTAGCGCCGGTAGTTGTTTTGATAATTTCTTCCTTCTTGGCGGCCGCGGCGCCGCGTGGCTGGCCGTTGCGTTGCAAGTCGTCGAGTGCTGCCGCGTGCTGATGGCTGTGCAGATGTGCGGCCTATGAATGTTGCCTGTTGATGGCTGCGAACGGGAGCGCCTCCTAACGGCTGTTGCTCAGCCCACTGGAATGGCTCGACACTGTAATGGACATAGGGACTAGGGAGGTGCAGGTGATTCCAGAATACTCAGAGGCGCTAGTTAATACCATTAATTGCTGCTTCTTTTGATATTAATGCTGTTGTGTACGATGGAGAAGGGGTTGGACCTTTCAAAGTTTTTACGGTAATGGAGGCAACTTGTAGTACCTTAAAATAATAAACATTTCGTTACATAATTTGCAATAATATTAAATTAAAATAAAATAAAACGTTCCCTCTGAATATTTATGTGCTATTATTTGCTCCTGAGAATTCAATTTCTAATTGCTTTGCTCTTTTAATGAAGTGTATTCACGTGTATTTCTGATGTCACCTAAAAGTGATAACAATCACAAGATAGATATTTCTGCCGATTTCATTATTTATGTACCCAACCTGGAATTATGCATAGATTGGTAAAGCAATACAAATTCTTACATTTTCTACATTGTTAAGAATAAATAAATGAAAACTGCATTAATAAGCAGAGATTCTTGTCTTTATCTTCTGGATGCCATCGCGCGATTTCCATTTTAAGCGAAGACTCACCCGTTGAGGTCCAAGGGGCGCAGGAAGTACTCGGGACGCTGGCGACCCTTCTTTCCAGCCTGCGAAGTCTTTTGGCACCGCTGCCTTGCGCACGCTCTGCCCCTTACCCTTCTCCCCCTCCTCCTTCCTCTTCCGCGCTTCCCCGCCCCACCCCGCTCTGTCCTGCCCTGCCCTGCCCTGCCCTGCCGCTGGCCTTAATTACACAGGAGGCCTGGAGACTTGTGTCGGATGAAGCCCGAGCTTCTTTATCTATTCGCGCCACGTGCCCACACTCACTGACGCGCACCCTTTTCGACAGGGGGCGACCTCATCTCTACGACACTGCTCCTTCGAAGTTGCAGATCTGCGCTTACTCAAGGATTTCCCAGCCACCTATATAGGATTTCCCAATCTCTAAGTTTTCTCTGCTTATGAAGCCACGATGGTTCTGAAGCAGAATAATGTATTAAAAGATAATTTCTAACGACATTCTAATGCCTTGCTATTCTGTACAAGTGCATAATCCGTTGCCTTCAGATGATGAAACCATCTTTACACGACCTTCCGTAGAAAAAGCTATTCGCCGAATATGGCTACGCAGATTTCCCTCTAAATTGGTCCATGCTGACCCAGTGATCATTTATATTTTCTGCGTTTCCAAACTATAATTTGTTTTGGACACTCGTCATTAGATACAGGGTGCGGCGCATTGTCGGGGCGAGTGTCGCCGTTGGCGAACGGGCGGTGGCGGCTTCCGGAGCTTGCGACCCACCGGGTGGCGCGCGGCGGGGTCATGCCATGCTGATGGAGGCAATTTTGCCGGCCCCGCGCTGTTTATGGCCTTCCTCTCACTACCACATGTTACGCAATATCAGTGGGGGCGGGCGGGCGGGCGGGCGCGAGAGGGAGGGAGGGATGAGGAGAGGAGGCGGTGCCGGGCGGAGCGTGTCGCCCCCGTCCTCGCTGCGGGGCGAGAGAGGGTCGCAGGGCGAGCGAGCGGGCGGGCGGGCGGACGGATGGACGCGCGAGCGAGCGCTTTAGAATGCGGAATGGGAAGGGCCCCGAAATCGCAGATCAACATGAGCGTCCCGGAGCGTTTTGGTCCGCTGGCTGCCGCGCCGGCGCACGTGACCGGAGGGCCGCCCGCAAGGTCGGGCGTGTGTGAGTGGTGTGGGGTGATGGAGAGATGGGCGCGCGAAGAGCACGGGTGGGGCGTGTGGGGCGCGGCGCGCCGAGTGATGCAAAGCGCGCGGGGACGCGCGGATGGGATGATGAGATGGGTGAGGTGGAGCGGCACGTAACAGGGAGGGAGGGGGAAGCTGGGGCGAGCGAGGCGGGGTGAGGCGGAACGCAAGAGGTTTGCGTGGTGCGAAAGGTCTTCGGTGGTGACGAAGTGGGAGGGAAGTGGACGGGAGAGAAGAACGGGAAGTAGTGATGGGCAGGGTGATTAAAATCACGTTGCTTGAACGTGACTGGCGATGAGTTCAGGAAGAAGTTGGTTCAATGAATGAAGAGTGGACGTTACATTTCAGTGGTGAAAATAAATTATTGGCACGAATAAAAGAATTTTCGGATATCCAACGTTTATACTATTTTGTAATTAAATATATTAAATGATACCAAGACATAAGTAACATGAACTCAGTCGTGTGATTGGAAGTCGTCCTGTTCATATAGAACAGGATGGATCCAATGAGGGAAACGTTGGACCAAGTGCATCATCCGAGAAAGCGCCTACCAGGCACACGTGGGCGAGTCGGATGGGGGGACGTCCAACCGAGCCACGGGGACCATGCACAACCACAGGCAGACATGAAGAAAGGAAGCAGTTCTTGCATGGCGTAGCTTACGGCAGTTACTGCAATCTCGTTCTTCTGCTCATGCGCAGACGCAAAAAAGTGATGTGAATCTCGAACTGCACGTGCGTAGAAAATCGGGAATGCAGTCCATTGCTATAACGTTTCGCCGTGCAAAATCTCCCTCGCAAGACTGGTGCCCGTGGAAAGACCCGCGTCTATACTCCCGTTTAAACATAATGGCACCTTTTTGAAAGTCAGGAGCTGGTCGGGGAGAACACTGTCATCCAAACGGAACCTTCGTAGCGACGTCAGTGTTTGGTATCGTAGCTCCGGATTGGATCAGAATGCCCTTCTCTCCTTCCAGCTCTTGACCTTGAAGTGCCACTATTTGTAACATAATTGTAACCTTCGTTGCGACTTCAGTTTTTGGTATCGTAGTTCCGGATTGGATCAGAATGCCCTTCTCTCCTTCCAGCTCGTGACCTTGAAGTGGCACTATGTTTAAATCGGAATGTACCATCCCTCCACCTAGCTCTCGCAGGCGAGCACGAGGCGGTGGCACTAGCTTCGTTAATGGCACGGCGCGCGCGGGGGTGACAGGAGTTGGGGTGGGGGGAGGCAGTGACCGGGGCGCCCCCGCGCGGCGGGCGGGACTGCACTGCGCCCGTGCGTGTGCCGAGTTAATGCGGCCCCGACGCGCCGTTTGAAGTCCCGCCCTAATATTTTCAAGCGAGCGCCGCGCCGCACCGCGCCGCACCGCGCCGCGCCGCCCCGCGCCGCTTGGCGGGCCCCTGCGTTTTAATGAGCGCGCGGAAATTGTTCTTCGCGCGGACGCGTGTGTCGGCGCGATTGTCATCTTCTTGGGGGGGGTGCATGTGGCGCGAGGTACTTCAGTTTTGGGATTCGTTCTTTGTTTCAATTATTCAGAGTAATAGAAATGTTCGACTTGCGCTGCTGGGGAGTGGTGGAAGTTCGGGTTTGAGTGTTAAAATTATATGCGAGGTTGAGAAAAAATACATTCGACGTGGTGCAACGAAAGTTTCAACTTTTTACTGATGAGAAAAGTTTACAATTGCGAACCGTGTGTGTATTGTAGAAGAAATGTAAAATTTTGTTTCGAGTTTACGATGCCGTCGTTTGCTTACAAACGAATATGTCATATTATTTTCAGAGAAACTTCTCATAAGGTTTTATATACAAGTAATGTACTCTTTATTCATTATGCCTAAACATGTTTCTGCTCTGTGGAATATTGCGTCTGGTTTATTTCGATTTTTTTTTTTTGTTGTATATTTGAAAAGGACGTTTTTCTTCACTTAACTTGGTGCTGAGCTAACTAAATTCTTCCTGCTAAAAATTCTATATTTTTCCCAAATTCATTGTATATCTTTACACACTTAACTTATGTAACGTTAAGTGCATTTTAATTATATTTTTCTTATTTGAGTATTGTATATATTTCAGCTTATTTATATTTCCGTGTAAACGAATCTTATGTAGGTGCAGATTTACTATCTCCCTTTCTCTGTCTAGTTTATCCATATTTAACGGCTTAGTTTCGAATGCCTAGTGAAAAGTCGCATATCAAGTAATGCGTTTGTATCTTAAATAACTTCCTGTTGACCGACGGAACCTGTCTTGGACTGCTTTTTATGTAAATGCAGTACTTCTTTTTCTTCTCGTTTTCACTTGGTCCGTTCGCTTTAAAAAGCTGCATTCCGTGTTATGGCCGGCGGCAGCTCTTCGCCATTTGTTACCCCCCCCCTCTGTAAGACGTCTGTTTCCCGTATTGCAGCGACGGAGTGCATGCCAAGCGCGGAGAGCTCTTCCACCGGGATCCTTGGGGCTGTCATTCATTGGCCCCCATCGCGCGGGGCTCTTGTCCCACCGCCTCCGCCGAGTGCAGCGGCGGTCGGAATCAGAGGAAACAGCAGAACCGTTTTATGACCTACAAGGAGAACATGCGTTCTCCCAGTTGCTACAGTGAGTTAGTGGGTCGTGAATTACGGGAAGTCAACTTTTACGACCGCGCAAAGAAAGCGAATCGACGCAGCGCCCACGCCGGGCCGACCGGCGGCAACGGCAGACCAGCGCCAGGTCATAAATGTAGATCTTGCAAATAGGATTTGTAGAAATAAATGCGTCATTCATTACGGTGATAAGACACTCGCACCACGCTCCCGTGTTGCTGCGGCGCGGTATCGAACTGGTGCAGCAGCAACGCAACGTCCGCGTGGCGTTGCGCGGGCGGCGGGATGGGATGTATTCGAAAAGGATATGTATGTAATCTGATTAGGATGATATTCTATGATTATTTATTGGTCGTAAAGCGGGAAGCTGCTAAGCGGGCGCGGCCGTGGCACGCGAGAGCGCAGTACGTGCCGACGCCGCCGCCCCGCACGCACCTGCCCAGCCCGGCGCCTGAAGAGAGGGCGCCCGGGACCTTTCTCATGGAGATTGAAGTCGCGAGATACGCGCCAGGTGGTTCGTACGCCAAGGTGAACCCAGTTGTGCGGGAGCGCACTTTGCAAAGTGGCCGTGTTATGAATCGGTTTACTTAACAACTAAATCGAGGCCATGCGGTTTTTCACTATTATTGTTATTTAATAGAAACGTAGATGGTACGATTAAATGTGTATGGACCATATAGGATCAATCTAAATTGATTCTAGGAATTAAAACGTTCGTATTATACACATTTATTATGAGCTCGACGTTTCGCACATTCAGCTTGTGCTTTGTCAAGAGCAATGCAAGTATAGAAACGGTTGACCATGGCATAGACAATACAAATTGACATAAAAACAATGAAATACAAAATTATTGAAATCAATATTACATTTGGCGTTACATCAGAGCACAATGTATTGCAATTATCAAAAAACGTTGAAGGCTTCTCTAACCTGGTGGTTACAATTCGTCGGTTGTGGAAGGCAACACAAGATTAGATACGTTAAGGAATGGCACCAATTAAAGATTGCAAATCATGGTTTAAACAGTGGGATTGGCAAAAAATAATTACGGATGTTGGTTCATTATTAACGTCTTATGTATTTGATTAAGTTTTTGTACGTCACTTTTGGTGTTCATCGCATTATTAACATAATATGTATCATTTCCGCAATTAGCCTTTTTGCCGTTTGTTTTTCGTGGTGTAAAATTTTGACTTTATCAAATCCAATGGAGTGGTTAAGCTGTTCTGTGTTTAGTTAAAGAGGTTAAACCACTCCATTGGATTTGATACAGTCAATATTTGGCAACAGATGGTTCTTCTCTAGATGTCTATACATTTTGTCAGCTATGGCTGCAGTTATAACTTACGTTAGTACATTACTGGCATGCAAGTGATTGGCCTGTAGTTCTTCGGCAAAGAAGCGGCTTCCCGGTTTGGGTATCAAATACGTGATGCCGCGAGTGAGCCTTTAGGTTTTCTAAAATTTTATTAACAGTCTTTACTAGATGAGAATGTAATGTTAATTTCTTAATCCACTAAATCTGGATCTTATCAATCCCGGGAGATTTCCAGTTTCCCATATTCTTAATTGCATGGCAGAGATCCTCTTCCGAGAATTCGTGAACGTGTTCCACTGTGTCCACGAGTCCATCGGCAGTGGACCGTGGGATTCATGCAGGAACTTAAAAATTTCACCAGTAGCACCTGGAATAATTGGTACAATTGTCACCATTTCCACGTTGCTCCACATTTCCTTTATCTCATTAGCCAAAGGTTGATATTTTAGAATTTTTTCACTCTTCTTCGGGAAGTTGTGAGCTAGTGGGACAGCGGTATCAATCAGAACACCGTGTTTTTCTTCTCGTGCCATACAAAGTCCTGTTTATTAGATGATACCGACCTATCTGCTGCGATGGACCTGTCCCAGTACATTTTGTGATCATTTGTGTCAATGACGGGTTCGGGAGTGTACTTGTAATATGGTGTTCGGTTACTCATCAAAAGGTTATTATTATGGCATAATTGCTGATAAACCACTTTACAAACGTCATGTCATTTTGTATAGGCGACATTTGTCACTCATCACGAACTTTGGTATCTTTCAGATAAATGTACGGTAATTTTATTATTATTATTATATTTGTTGCCCATTCATTCCCTTGCAAAGACCTCCTGAAGATTCAGGGACAGCTGTAGAGAGCAACAACTTCGAATGCTAGAAGTTGGTTATATTTCATTAATTCTTTGAGCACTGTTTACGCTCATATACACCTATTCACTTAAGATTTCAGAGATTCTTTATCATATCACAGTTTTTTTTACCTATTTAAGTCTTTTAGTTATCCTACTATCCTCCTAAATTTATTTATCGTATCACACACCACAAACTTCAAACCTTAAATATGAGCCTGAATAACTATTTTGACAGACCATTCTTCCTTAATAATTGTATTGTAAAGAACGTAACATTACACTTAGTCGCCATGAAGAAGTTTGTAGTTATACTCATGACCAATTATGTAGTTATTCATTACACTTTAGTTTTAAATAACATATGGAATTGTATTTCGAAGTTTCATTAAACTGTTACTGAAATGTTTGTATCTTTCGTTAAAATAGGGGAATTGTGAGATAAAAAAATCTTTTAAAACTTTGTTAATTGTCATACCTCTCACTGATATCTAATTATGTTACCTTTCTTCCCAGCTTTATTTATTCACTATTCCTTAGCACGGATTACTTTTCTGATTAGTGCAAACTGACCTGTTAATTGTGTCACTGTGCCCCAAATACAGTTTAAATATCTTTAAAAATGCTTCTAGAATTACAAGGCGTTACACTGTGTTATGATGCCTTTCACATAGAAAACTTTTTTGTTGTATTTATCACATTTAACATACGATTACGAGAGTGAGAGTTTGTGGATTTTATTTAGGTTCATATATGAAGTAGAAATGACACAATTTGCAACTTAAAACTGAATAACGTAGCCTTGATACGGAATTATGTTTCACATCAAAAGAGAAAACAATATTGGGTTTATAATGTCCACACCCCTAGTATGTTTGAATTATGCTGTATTCTGCACCCATTCCGGAATTGCTAAGTGATTTCATACAAGTAGTAAGTAGATTCACAACACTACTCTTATTTAGCTACCATCAAAATATGAAAACCAGAAACTTACCGGATTTCTTTTACGAATAAACCCGAAAAGGCTTAACCGTACTTTCTCAAAGACAGCAGCAGGAGAACTTTCGCTGCAGAAAAAAATGTGAATGTCTTTTTTTAGTTTCTCACGTAGTGCAATACTGTACTTACATTGCAATGAATACTTTAATTTCATTTGGAGCACAAAAAGATGAAGCGTTTGAGATATCGTGCTTCAATTCGGCCGTGCCTTTGAGTGAACCGCTTTTGCATTTCAGCTCACCTTCTTTGGGAAGATCTGACTTTCTCGCCTTGATTTTTTTTTCCTTCCTGAAAGGAGCCGATAGAACGCATCGCCTTCTTCCTTTGTCGTGACCTCTTTCGGCTGGTTTTGTCCTGGGAGAGTTGCGGACGTTTCAGTAAGGAATGAAGGTAGCGATAGAAGTTTGGTAATACCTACCGAGTGGTCTACCTTTGAATGCCGAAAAGGACGAGAAAGGTGGAAGAATAAGCATAAAGGAACAATTCAGCGTTCCCGTTTGAAACGAAATCTATGAAATTTGCACATTTTCTTCCTTTTGCTGTATTTATTTTTGATTACTGTCATTAAATGTTTGCTCCATTTACTGCAAATGATGATGCATTTGCAAATTCAGTTGTATCTTTAGTTCATGTGCTATTTGAGTGTATAAATATACAAAATGTTTAAAATATTCAAATATATAATGTCACCGTACATACAATTTCAGGTAGTGTGATGTTCCACTAAACAGAGGAATAACAATAGAAGACTTTCGGTCCAGGTTCTTTTGTGGTATAAAAAATTCACGTTTTTTTGTGTTAATATTTTGCATTTCTCCTACTATTAAATATGTCGTCTCTGATTATAATATATCTGATACAATTTCAGGGAACTGTGTCGTTTACGTTTGAAGTTTTCTAAACTCCATGAAAATGTATTCGAGCTCTCGTGTACATTTTCCACTGCTTTGATGTATGGATGGCTCTTGTCACCTTAATAATTAATTTGATTCTTCCTCAATTTTTTTAAACATTTGAACTTTATATTGAAATGTGCATGTGAAAAGTAGTGGTAAAAGAAGTTCATTTGTACGAATTGAAAGGGATTCGAAAGTATTTTCTTTTCGTTTGCACTGGCCGCCGTGCACACCCGCGCCGTTTCCGAGTGGAAACGCGAGTGTCGTGAGGGTAATAACGCAGCAGTCGTTGTTTTATTGGATTCAGGACGAAAGGCATAAAGTTCTAGTGGACAGAGCAATCACCATAATGGTCATAAACAGCGGTGTCGTATACTTTATAGAGTAAGATGGAGTTTTTGCCGAACACTTTCTCAAAGTCAGCATTTGCATTCACCCCCACACACTTTCAGATGGCACAGTCAACTACTGCGCGACTTTGCCATGTAGGCGCAGCGTTACTGGGAAGTCCATGGAATTTATTCGAAATGTACTGCCGGTTGCCGATACGAAATATTCAATGGATTAACACGCAGGGTAATGTGGAGAGAGATTAGTTTTCGTTGTACATTGCGTACATGCGCAGCAGATGTGGAATACATAAATTAGTTCGTGCAAAATTCATTTAGTATTTTCAAAGTAACTTCTTAATGAATACTTTATTGCGTCTTATCAACTTAACTATTATTAGATATATTACTTTCGCGTACTGAGTCACGTTTAATGTAATATGTATTTAATTCACAAAACGATTAGTACACATTGTGATTTCCGTATTTTTCGTTTACTTCTTCCTAAGATTGGTCCTTTAAAAATATTAAAATTAAATCACAACCTAAATAAGGTCGACTCTATCGAAAGAGTGGTGATGCATAAGAAAAGAAATGAATTTCTTTTATTTGTTAAATGTAATTCGGATTCGTGAAACATAATTATTTGTACATTAGCGTACTGGGTTGTACTATGAACTGTGTGCCCATGTCGAAGGCGCGAGCTGGGTTGTCTTTGTGGATTTTTTGGGCTTAAGAAAGAAGACGTCACGGCTGCATATGACGAGAACCTCAAAACTCGGAGAATGGGTGGAAGGGGGAAGACCGTTCCAGCAGCGGCGACAGCTGCTGACGTTGCTCCTTTCGAGCGACGCAATTGGCGGCGCAATCGACGACGGAGGCGGCGGTGGCGGCGGCTGCGCGAAGCACGAGGACCCGCCGGATGAATCCGCAGCGTCGATCTTCCTTATCTGGTATTGCGTCTCACCGCCCGCGGCGTCGCCTCGCCTCGCCGCGCTCCGTCTCACCACTCGAAGCTGCGTTGCCTTGCATCAACTTGCCCCTCCTCCATCACATTTTTGCCCGATTCCTTCCTTGTCATCGCCTCGAGTCGATCTCGCCCGCCCCGCACCCCTCACTCCAGCGCCGCCGCTCTTCCCTCCTTCTCCACGCCCTCTCATTCCTCCCCCATCTCTTTCTTCGTTGAGCTAATCCCCCACACGGACACCCCGCCGGCCCTCTCGTGCCACCCATCCCCGCCTTGACCTCTTTGTATTCCACGTCGCCCGCCCTTCCCTCGCGCCGCCTACGACCTTCCCCCCTGTCGCGACCTCGCCTTCCGGAGTCGTGACAGCCCCGCCCACTCCCCGCCACCCGCCACCCGCCTCGCGCGCCCCCTCTATTGCGGAGCTTTTCTAAACTATTTTCTCCCCTCGCGCGCGCCGCCACCTCCGCGGGCCCCCAGGCGCTGAAAACAGCGCGTCGTTTTAAGAAGTCAGGCATGCGACGTCCGCGGCTCTGCCGGAGAGGACACGGGAGGGGTTTTGGAAGGGGGGAGGGGGCGGTTGAGCAGTCTGCAGGGATGTAGGATTAAAGAAGGCAAGTCACTCGGTGCCGGCGGGGAGTAATGGACTCGAGATTTTTGACGGTTGTAGTAGTTTTCTTTCCTCAGCCGACCTTGCCGTAAAATCTTGGGAGTGTAACGTCGCATGCTATTTGCTTTACGTGCTAAAAAGGGCGTTGGGTGACGGCTTTTTTGTTTCCGTCGACGAGCCTGCCGCGCCCCCTCTCTCTTCCCCCTCGCTCGACTCTCTTGTCTCACCTCCGCTCTCGATCTGGAACTACCCCTGCGGCTGCTGCTTGTGGACTCGCCGTACATTGAGAAATACGCGTCATTTAGATACAGAAAAGAATCTGAGACCCCAGATCTGGTTTCTTTTTACCATACACCTTGCAAATTGTTCTCATTTCCGGAGACTGTAGGTATAGTCGTAGATCGATCCTGCACATGATTTAAAATTTAAGTGTACTAAACAACATTTCACCAAATAGATGGATTATTTAGTACGGAGATTCGTTAAGAACAATCTGATTTTAAAAAATATCAAAACTGTGGTATAATTAATATAAGTTTGTAAGCCAAATTTAAAGGGAAGTTCACGAAAACATCACAAAATTCTAAAATTTATAAAGCTAAAAAATCAGAAAACCACTTTCCATGTTTCAGTTTCCTTTCTTTCATAAACCACCATATCAGCAAATCTCCAGCCGAGAATTTCCTGGCGTCTCGATCTGCACCAAATGGAAATTTGTCCCAAGGTCGCTTCTGTGCTCTGAAGAACGCGGAGCGAAGAGGGCGAGGAGGTCTTGGAGGGGTCGCGCGCCGCAGGAGCGCGTCGAGAAGCTTCTGCGAGCCCCCACCCCCACCCCCACCCGGCCCTTCCACTTTCTCTGCCCGAGAGAGAGAGAGAGAGAAGCAGGCAATCAAATTGCGCGGAGACACCGATGCGTCCCGTAACGAAGCGCCATGCTTACGAATTTTCGTTTGACCTCCCGGCGCGGCGCGGCGCGGCGCGGCGCGGCGCGGCGCGGCAAGGGCGTAGCAGGGCGAGGGGAGGGGTCGGCGAGTGCCGACTGGTTACCATACAAATTAGAATATTCCCGACGTGATGGAATTAAGGACGAGCTGCTCCTTCGTGGGTGTGATCGTCGTCATTAGCGCGGCGCGAGAGGCGGGACATCTGACTGCGACTAATCGACCGCAGGCGTCCAGGGGCTTCGATTCCTCGGCTGCGTCGGTCAATCAGGCAGTTGTCTCTCTATTGTAAGTGGACCGATGATAATATTGTAGGCATTTTCGCTGGTTGTTCAGTGTTCATTGCTTATTAATGTTGTATAAGTTAGCTCTAATGTATTTTAGGCATTATAATTGAAAAATACTATGAAGAAATGTTGTAAAATGTAAGAATAGTTATAGAAATTGTGAATATGTAACACTATTGTTTCCTTCATTTCGAGCTTTTGGTACACATTCCTATTTGGTACAGAAATATTGATATTCTTAATAAATACTAGATTATCCCTTTTTGCTCAGTCAAAACCACACTTTCTGTTATTTGTAGATATAAAGTTTATTCTACAATTGGGCCGTGGCAGAATACAGAAATAAATGCAAATGCATGTATACTAACGCTTACATAAACTTTAAAACTATATAATCGTACATACGTGCGTCCATACACACACACACCTATAAATCATTACACCGAAGCCTGCACCTATTTACTCATAAACATATTCCAACAAATAAGCATACATATTTTAATCTAAAAACACATTAAAATAATATACAAGACTTATAAATATGACATTTTTAACTCGTGAAATCCTCGCTAGCAAAAATAATTTTTTATTACTTAATTTATGATTGTAATACGTTTTATTGATAAAAATGTCCAAATCCAATTTTAAGACGATCATTTAATCACTTTTCTTGAGACAGTACATAATTTTTTTAAAAACAAATTGTACCTGAAGATAAAGACACATTCGTTCTCCGAAAAGTTGTAAAATAGAATAAATAATTAATTTCTTTTTTTAAAAAAATATTTTACTGACTCAAGTAAAGTGATATTCTTAAAATTCGATTGAGAAAATTTATTAATAAATTAATAACTACTAACGTATCACAACAGCGTAGAAGAAAGACTTTTTGGATTAGATAAACAAACAGGAAGAAATTAAATTGTTTCACTTCACCTAAATATTAACTACTCGGTACTTTTCATCTGTAGTCCACCCAATTATCGCACCTTTCACTTCACTTTCACGACATGTTTTCACCCCATTGACTAATTTCCTACATTATTAAACATGTACCGTGGAATCATATCATCAGAATATTTCTGTTTCAATGTAAATTGAATGTGAATGAAATGTGTTTTAATGTAAATGTAACTTTAAAATAAAGGATGTATTATTTAATTACTTTCTTCTATCCTAGAAGCTATCACATTTCTGAAGTTAGTATACATTTTTTACAAGGTATTTCCGACTCATAATGCGTCTGCCATTAAGCTTCTAAATTTCGGATGATTTTGTGAGTAAGTAATTATAATTGCGTAAACAAAACTGCATTTAAGAATCTGAAGAATTGACTTTGACTGAAGTACTATTACTGCAGATTGTTTCTTGGTCCAGCTTTCTTTTGTTTTCCACTTAACAAAATCATTCTCGTCTCACCTGTAACGGAGACTTTCAACAGTGAGCCATTACACATGCTTTTGGATTGTCAGCCCTCAGTTCTGGATTTAAGATCTCGCTTGCCCTCCTGCGACCAGTCTCTCCACTGAGTAATCATAGAGGGAGTGTGTTGTTCGGCTAACGATGGCTTGTAAATATTAACCTCGTCATCAAGAGAAGCGGCCCACACGTAGCCCTTCATAGCCTCGCATTCCCTCTCTCTGTCTCTCTCTATTCCACGATGCTCGCAATGTGCTCGCTGCCTCTCCGCCGTACGTTCCCGAGCTGCGTGTCGCACCTCGGCCTCGCCTTAAAGCGCGGCAAGTTCATATCTTAGTGCGAAGGCCCTGTTCGCCGCGCCGCGCCGCCCGAAATAATTCGCGGTGCGCGCTCAAATTGATGTTGCCTACCCCGCTCCCCCCACGGGCTCAGCCGCCGCTCCCCGCCCACACTTCATCCACTCCTCTACACCACCCCGCACCCCCCATCACCCCCTCCCACACTTCGACGATGCCCGGCCACCATCCCGTACCCGCCGTCGCCTCGAATTCCCCTCCAAGCCTCGATCCTGCCCCGTCGCCTCGTCCTGCTCTGCCCCGCCCCCCGCCCCGCCTCCACGCTTCCCCCTGCCCCGCCCTGCTCCCTGCCTCGCCCTGCGCCCTGCCTCGCCCTGCTCCCTGCCCCGCCCTGCTCCGTGCCTCGCCCTGCTCCCTGCCCCGCTCTGCCCCCTGCCCCCTCCCTCCGCCACCCTCTGCCCCGCCCCCTCGCTCTTCCTGTGCACGTCTCGCCCCCTTTTCGCTGCAACCTCGCCTTTCCCCGCCTCGATTCCGACTTGCCCCGCCCAGCTCTTCCCAGCCGTGGACTTGCTCCCTCCCCTCCACCCTGCAGCCCCGGAACTCCCCGCCCAGGCTCCGTTCCCACCCACGCTCCCGCCCCCATCAAGGCGCCGTGCTCCCCCAGGCATCCAAGAGTGTCGCCGCCGGCGAAGCCCAGGGTGCGCAGTTTGTCGCGACACGGCGGCGCAGCCTTGTTTCTGCGCTGAGTGGCGCATAAAATTGGAGCAAGCTGCGCCGACCTGCTGGTAGCGCGCCTGAGTCGGCGCCTGGGCCCGCTGCTCGCTCGCCTTCTGCAATTCGGAGCGCAGAATGAGGCTCGCGCCCGGACGTAAACACTCTTGAGTGAGACGCGCCGTAATCACGTGACAGGGGACTTCTCGTGGGCGCACGGCTGGCTGGGAGGTGTTGCGGTCACTGCGGTTGTCGCAGAAGCCGTTGTAGGAGAAACACCGCTGCCTTTATCTTAAGTTGCTGGCTTCTGCTTCGTCTTCCGCATACGCTCACCATTGCCACTTTCTCTCGGGCAGATAATTAAGCGAAACTCAGTTCCGTCCACAGCTATGTCTTCGCAGCAGTTGTTACTGCTTTATCTATGTGTTTTCTGGTATCTCCGTTGCTCTGGTTTCGACGCTGACTGGTATTTATAGTCATAATTAGTGGAAAATAAAACTTTATAGCATTACCTGCCTTATCATTGTCCTTACCTGCCACCGCCACCTGCATCGCCAGTGATGATTATTTCAATCCCCCTTCTGCCTCGTGCTCTGTCATTTTTTTCTCTCCATTAGTTTTTCAGCTGCAGTTGTCTCCGCACAATTACTCTTCTGTGACCAGTGTTATCTCCGGCCATTAATGCGACTTCGTGTGTCCTTCCTCGCATCTCTTTGTCACACCTCTTTGTGTACGCGTGCACACGATCAGCGTCTACATCTTCTCGAGCGTCGTGTAACTCTGAGTGGCAGCCTGCATGGCGTTGCCTCAAGACATCCGTCGACCGCCCGACCGTCTTCTCGCAGCTACTGATGGCAAATTGCTGCAAAACATGTATATATCAATAGTTCGACGCATCAACACAAAGTATTCGATGTCAATGAAAACATCGACTAAAACATCGATGTTCATAATATCTATATTTTAAATATGATGATCGAAGTAAAATGTGGTTCTCATGTGATACATAACATACGTCAGTATTACTTTAAAGTGTTTACTGCCTTAAATTCCACTGTCATGTTAATTTTATTATCAATGTTCTCTGTGGTTAAGGTTCAAAATGCAGTTTCACGATACTACCAAGTAAAAAATAATTTTAAAATATGTAATAACAATGGAGAAAGGTTGCGAATAGCAAACGATTTCGTCGTGTGATCGACAACAGTAACGGTTTTAAATGGCTGTTGATTGCAATCAATCCAGAAATAAAGTTAGATATTGGACATTTTTTTATATCACGAGGTTTTTTTAAACATCGACGTTTCTGAACACATTTGTGGATACAGAGAAAACATCGATATTATAATATCGATCTCTCTGCTTGAAAATATCAATATTTTAAAACATCGTTTGTTTGGTTGTTTTTTATCAGACACCAGTCAGGAGAAATAATAAATATGGAAGGCATTATGGTGATTTTCGAGAATATTACCTTTGGATTTTTGTAAAGTTGGTGATTCTTAAATCGCCCGCAAGACCGCACAGTTCTACTGGATATATAGGCGGCTCCACACATTCGTTATTCGGTGAGTAGCGAGCAACCGCTCGCCGAATCCCAAGTAGTGTGAATGAGTTGCTTGTTATTTGCCGAGTGACGAGCATTCGATTCTCGCCGTACCCACCGCGAGTCGTTCTTTAGGACACATCAACGGAAGCGAACATTCGCCGAGCACATCAGCTGTTTGGGTTTAGGTGAGCAGTAGCTCTTTGCTCGGCGAATGTCAAGTGTGTGGAGCCGCCTTGTCATGGCGGATTCGGCGGCGCAAAGGAATGTGCGACTCTCTCCATTTAGGGCAGGGCTGTTCAACTGACCGCCTGCGGTTCCATATAATATGCCCGCAAAAGGTTATTAGTCAAATGTGTAAGTCCCTTGCGTCCATGTAAGGCGACAACATTGTGCACTTAGTGCACACGCCCTGTTGAGATCAACACCCCCTTAATGTAAAATCTCTTTAGATTTAATGATTTTTTTTCTAGTAAATTGAAAAATTCAAAATAATCTCAATGTGATTCTCTGCTTTATGCATGGTAGAGCCTGATGTCATGCATCGTTCTCTCCCCCCCCCCCCCGTTTCAGAGCTGCCGGGAGAAGTGCCGAGATCAGTAATACAGGGTCACGTATGGAATGCCCGAATAATAATTAAATATGGCCCGCAACCACAACCATATTAAAGGTTTTGGTTGTGGCCCTGGAGGCCACGGAAGTTGGATACCCGTGGTGTATAGGCTCTCGGCGATTCCCGCGCTCCTCGACTGGCGTGCCGGCGCGTTAACAGGCCTCCTCGCCCGCGTGCACGCGGACACGCGGGACGCTCCCTCCGGGGACGCGCTGCCCCGCGCCACGTGGTGCGTTCACGCACGCCGCAGGTCGCGTGCGTGAGATTGCGTTATTTGGGTAAACACGCCCCGTCAAGTCTTCTCCTGGCAATGTTCAGTACGCGTGTGTTCCTAGAGCCTAGTGTTATATTTGATTTTAAGTTCAGTTGACGTAAAACAGCTGTTTACGGTGTCATCCAATCGCGAGGTTAAACGTCATCGTAGTGATGTCTCTGTAGTGGCGTGTAAGCTCCCGATTGGATGGCACCGCAACAGCTGATGAACAGCAAATGAAACTATAAATAAATTCAAGTACACCCTGATTGTCCAGACCCAAACCCAATAAACCGTATGCTTATTATCGTAAAAGGGAAATATTTAGTCAGCTTTCTATGGAACATAATAAAAATTCGTATATATTTTCATGGTTCTTGTTTGTCTGTTATTTTCGTAGTGGTTATTCTGGCATGGGGAGCGTTAGCCAGTTCTGAGATTTCCTCATCGAGCAAAACTTTTTAGTAAAAGCAATCAGTAATTTTCTAAATGAATAATATTCTTAAGTTGTAAGCATCCCTGCCGGAATAAATTATTATTTTACTTTATTTTTTATTTATGTTTTTATTTACTTTTCTTGAATTTACGTTTCACTTGTACTAACACTGTCTTGTTCTTACCCCGTTTATTAGAAGTCATAGTGAGTACAGCCATGCAGACCTCGGTCCAATATGCAAGATTTTAGGGTACAATTTTCTGTTACTTTGTGTATCACCATTCATTCCACATATAGGAAATATTTTCTGTGAGAGGATGATGACATTCTCAAAGAGAATCTTCAATAAAAGCCTGTCTCCACCATCCGCTGCCTTCTGGGCCTCTGGACTCGTCTCTCCAGCCGCTCGCTCCCCTCGCGACCCCGGCCCGCCCCCCCGCCCCCCCGGCCCGCGCTGCAGCAGGGGCTGCGCGCCGCGGGCGTGGGCGTGGGCGGCCGGGAGGGGTGGGGTGGGGGGTAGGGGCGAGAACGCTGCGGGCGGGCGAGCGAAGCAGACGCGAACTCGAGCACGAGATTAGCCCGCGTCTAAATGAGGCTCAGAAAACAACTCATACTTAAAACTTATTCTTCACCGACGCGTAGATTCTGTTTAGCCGCCGTCAGGGCGGCGCCGTAATAGCGGGGCGTGCGCCGCCGCCGCCGCCGTCGCCGCCGCCGCCGCCCGCAGCCCGCCACAAACCAAATTAAGAAGGCGCGCGCAGCCGCGAAACTACGGCCATCAATATGCCCGCGCCGCCCTCTCTATATATGCAACTGTTCCGCCGCAAAGTTTGCAACTTACGGCCGCCCCCGAGGTGCGGGTTACTTTAAAGGGGAAGCGGGCGGAAGGCGGGGGCCAGGGAGCGGGGACGGGGGCGCGGAACCCTGGCGGGAACGGCGGCGGCGCTGCTGGAGTGATTGGAAGGGAAGACCCTCTCCCCGTACTTTGCTTTTCCTCCCCGCGCAAATGAAGAGTAAGGAGATAATACGTGTCAGACGCTGATATTGCTTCCGCGTGAGAGCTGCGCCATTAATGGAGTAACCTATGACATCAGGTGGGAGGCGAAGCTGCTGCAGAAGCTGGGGAGGGGGGGTCGTTGCTGCTTTCTGGAAAATTGAAAGGTGTAAGGAGAACGTAGTGCTTCGCGAGAGTTTTAAATGAATCTTCTCCTTTGTTGGCGAGGACTAGGTGGTAAGATTCACGTTCCTAGACGCGCCGCAGTGGCGAGGAAGGGGAAAAATGGCTCCGATATTATTTGTGAACAACATACACAGGTTCGGAAGTTTGTGAACATGCGGCGCTAGTAAATACCTGTGCTCTTATGTTCTTTCACAGAAGTTTTGGACGTAAGAAATATTCATACTTTTCCCCCCTCTTCGTGTGTCCTTTTTTCCTTTCTTGCATTGGGTCGTTCGCTCGTTGGCACAACGCATGAATCAGCATCGCGCAAATGTTTTACGCGTGTTGATGTGTGCAGAATTATTCACTATTAGTGTTCCTCAAGAGATTTACATGACCATTTTCCCTGTAGTCACTGACTTCATTTTATTTCCTTGATTACTTCCATTTCATCACAGCATTTATTTGCAATTTTTTTTTGTTTTTTTTTTATTACCCATTTCAGTCCACCATTCCATGTAACACATTCGCATGTTTGATTTGAGCGTGTGCTCTGCACTAATCTTATGCTGAAGAAAATGCCTCACTTTCTAACCCCGACCCGCCCTCCCCAAACATCGATACCCTTGTTGCCCCCGGCCAGACGCTCCCCTAATCGCCGACCCGCCCGCGCTGCCTTGCTCCGCGCCATCCCTCCCTCTCCAGCACTGCCTCTTTGCGCCCTTCCCCACCTGCATTGCCCCATCCCACCAAACCAGCCCCGCCCGCCCGTCCTCCCCCCTGCCCCCTCCCCATCCTCCACCATCCTCCTCCATCCTGCCCCCTGGCCCCCTGTCCCATCCTCCCCCTCATTCCCCATCCTGCCCCCTTCCCCATCTTGCCCCATCCTTCCCCATCCTCCCCATCCTTCCCCATCCTGCCTCCTGCCCCATCCTACCCCATCCTGTCCCGTCCTGCCCCATCCTTCCCCATCCTGCCCCATCTTGCCTCACGCTGCCCCCTGGCCCATCCTGCCCTCTGCCCCAACCTCCCCATCATTCCCCATCATGCCCCTGCCCCATCCTTCCCCATCATTCCCCATCCTGCCCCATCCTTCCCCATCCTACCCCATCCTGCCTCGTCCTGCCCCATCCTGCCTCCATCCTGCCTCCATCCTGCCCCTTCCCGTCTTGACCTGCCCTCCTTGCCTCGCCCTGCTCCTCGTCGTACCACCTCTACCCGCTTCTCCTTCATCACAGCCCGCCTCGCCCCATGCCGCCCGGCGCCGTCTGGGCCTGCCGCGCCGCGCCGCGCAGGAGAAAGGCAGCGGAGCAGCTCGTTGCTCGCGAGGCGACTGGCGGAATGGGGCCGTCCGGGCGCGGCTTCCCTCGGGTGGCATCTGCGCTGCGCTCCGCTCGGCGCCTCCCCGCCTCCCTTAAGCCCCGCGCTCCGAGGACGGCTCCCACCGTTCCAATTTTCCTTGACATGCTCGTTAAAGGTGCGGCTTGTTATCGCTGCGTATTGCTGGAGTCGAGCGATTTTCTTATCTCCGGGGAACCTCCGTATTCTTCCTAAATGCGGGGAAACTGAAACAATGCACTTGCATTCTGACGTCATTTAGAAATCCTCCTTTTGCGGGGGGAGCGAATTGATTGTCTCAAAGAAGCTTTGCAAGAATTGGGTGTTTAAATTATGTAATTAAAATATATTATTTAGTGTTGTTTAGAGCATACCAATACTCAAAAACAAGTATTAGTTTATTAAATAATAGTTCTCCTCATTTAATAAGGTATTGCGGAACCGCCTACATGACTTATGAAAATCTGAATATATGTCAAGTGAGTTGTAAGAATTTTACTGTGAATAATGCTTAAGCAGGAAACTAATACGATATTCCGAACTAGTGGACGGTCCTTACTACCCAAATATTCACGTATCACAATTATCTAATTACCAAGAAAATGATTGAATTATCTCTGTGATGGGTCCCACGCACACCCTACCCCTCCCAACCTATTCCGCCTCATTGCGTTTCGCTTTCGTTCCCGCTCTCCTGTGCTCGCTGAATTGTATTCCGCTTCTCCTGGCCGCACCCCAATTATGCCCCGCCCCATCTTGGTCTACCATGTTCGCCATAACCAGCGTCAGTTGCTACAGAAAGAAATGTAAGGACAGGGGGTATTATATATTTTAAAACTTCATATCAGGGTAAAAAATGCTTATTTTGAAATTTCTTTCACTGTTAAGTTATTAATGTGGGTAGATAACATTTTCTCAAACTAATAATATAACTGAGAAAATTCTTTCGTTCTTCCTTGGTTCGTACTGAAGCGTCCTCTGTAGTCGTGCTTGTTCGGAAGTAGCCCTGTTCCAGGCGACGCGTCGCGACGCCGCGGCGCGGGGGCGGGGGCGGGGGGAGGGCGACGCGTGTCGGGCGCTGCGGCGCGAGGCGTATTAAGGGGGCGCCCGCGCTAATTGCTGCGGAATCTGCACTCGGCGCGGAGCGGGAGCGGGGACGGCGACCCCCCAGAGGACAGACGTCCCGCCCCGCCCCGCTCACCCCGGCCCAGCCCCGCCACGCTCCGACCCCGCCCAGCCCGGCCCGGCCTGGCCCGGCCCAGCCCCGCCCCGCGGGGCACCGGCTCCCTGGCCTGCGCGGATATCCGCATTGTGCGCCCTCGCCCTGCTACCATGTAAGAACACAGCGCTTCACTCGCGTACTTATTCTCTATAAATTACTCTCTACCTATAAAGATATGATGATGCTGAATATTCGTTTCGTTCGCGGAATATTATTTCATCATTACTGTTAATACCTTCGATTTGGATTGGTACACGTCGATCCTCACATATGTCTTTTTATCGATTTGTGAAATATTCTAATCTCAGAATTTATTTGTCATGCTTTAACCTAATTTGTCCGTAATTTAAGAACATTCTTCTTGTGATATGCTTAGGGTATTTTTCACTGTCACGAACGGATTTCTTGTACCACAACCCATGCATTTTATATGGTGAATCTCGTCTCTTGTAAACTCTTCGTCACCATGTATTCATGGAACCATGTAATCATCCAACACATCTTACCATAACACCATGAAGAGTAAATTATGCTTACCTTTCGCGATTTACTTACAAAACATCGTGACGTCTCTTCAGGTCTGTACAGCGTCTGGTTGCCCACGTAACAAATCCCTACCCGTGTCCACCTCACTTCTCTCTTCATGTCACCACGGCTTCCTCTGCCGCAACGCGGCCGCTGCCCATAGCCTTCGCTCCCAGAGACGCCCCACCCCAAGTCGTCGCTTCCCCTCGCCACGCCACAGCCCTCCACGCCGCGCCGCGCCCTTTGACGGCGCCGCGCCACGCGATAAGCTGCAGAAAATTAAATCATAAATTATGCAGCTTCATCGGCGCCGAGTGCCGCGACGCGGCGGTGGCGGTGCGGCCGAGCCTCTGTGATCCCTGCGCAATTGTGTTCGAGTATTGCGCCCCCGCGCCGCGCGCGCCGCTGGCCATCCGCGGCGATCGCGCCCGCCGCCCGCCGCCCGCCGCCCGCCGCCCGCCGCCCGCCGCCCGCCGCCCGCCGCCCGCCGCCCGCCGCCCGCCGCCCGCCGCCCGCCGCCCGCCGCCCGCCGCCCGCCGCCCGCCGCCCGCCGCCCGCCGCCCGCCGCCCGCCGCCCGCCGCCCGCCGTCCGCCGCCCGCCGCCCGCCGCCCGCCGCCCGCCGCCCGCCGCCCGCCGCCCGCCGCCCGCCGCCCGCCCCCACTGCCCGCCGCCCGTTTGCCCGCCGTGCAATATTGTCAGATGTGTTGCGATCTTTTTTCCCTATTAATTCTACGGAATTTCCCCAAGTAACCTATCTAATTAAACAAAATTCCTACTTCGGGACAAAAATTTCTCCAAATTATGGACCAACGACATGAGGTGTCCCTGATAATTCCATTGGCTGTTCCTCAAATCAACAAATGTTGATTTGAACAGTGTTCAAATCAACAAATCATCGTCTTTTGAGCTGCTCGAAGACTTTTACTGTTGTTTTTTTTCTCATATTTCATTCTTTTTCTATGCCTCTCGTTTATTTTTCTCTTTTGATATATAAAAATGAGTGATAATAATGTCTATTGTTTCTTTTTTATTTATAATAATTGAGAAAATAATATTTCTATTTAACTCCGGATGAAAATTGATGGAGTTCGCTTAGTTGGTGGTAGGCTGGTTGAGGCGGATGGCCTATGATGAGCACCAACCCGATCACCTACCTTACAACAGCTTCGAAAGACCAGTGTATTTATAAAGCAAGCACACGCGCTGAATTCCTACAAAGGATTGCAATTACAGGAACCTGCTATCACTTGGTGTTTCAGTAGACGTGATTGATATTAAGACATAATTGAATCTAAAGAACATTACATAAAGTAAATTAACTGAATATCTTATCGTAGGAGAGCAACTGAAAGATATGTCAGAATACCGTAAGAGTTTTAAAAAGATTGGTAGTACTGGAGTAAAATAAGCATTGAATTTACAGATAATGAAGGAGATGCAACTTTGAATATAAACGTTGCAGTTCGTTGATCTGAAATAAAATGCAATGCGAAACATATCGTACATTTAGTGTTGATAATAGTGGCGTGCAGATAATACTACCGCACGGTTGCTGCTCATAGACCAGGAGGGTGGGGTCGAGATCATGACCCGCGGAGCGCTAGCAGTCGGCGCGTGGGCTGAGACTGGAGCAAAGTGGCGCACAGGGAATGAGTGATGACCCACTAGTAAAATTAGCTCGCACATGATCAGTGTTGTAGTTGATAGCATTATACTCCTCGTATGCTCTAGTATACACACGTGGTTGTTGCTCTTTGAAAGTTATTCAGTACATCATTGAAATGTTAGCCCAAGTTTGGTGCCGGAGTGATATAAGTTTGGTAACTAGGTCTCACAAGCGATTCACTGATTAGGAGCAAAGAGTAGAGACACCATTTACGTGTATTGGGTAAGAACTGCGCGGCACTAGTTATGCTAATTTTTGCTAATAGCATAATGTGCAGCTATGCGTATACAACGTTTCACGATGGAACTTAATCCGTACTTGATTAACGCATTGCAAACAGTTTGAAGGAAGGTGTTGTGAATTACGCCAATATGCCGAGCGACAATACATGTCGTTCGAATGTTACGAGTGCCACCAGCAGACTGAAGTCGGGTGCGTCGCGACGCTCACGATCCGAGCATTCGTGGTTGAATTGAGCTTCCACTAATCAGAGACAGTTTTGCGTAATGTAATTGAAACTAGATATTATAAAATGATAATATTAAAATTATAATTAAAACATATTACATGGCTGCACAGGAATTTGGAAGATTGCATTGAATTTGGAAGAGTACATTACATTTACGGAACTAATGACCTTAGCAGTTGATGCGCCCAGAATCAAGAAAAAATTCGGAGTTTATTTATGTTGGATATAGTATTATATTATATTATATTAAAAGTTACACATGGTGAATATGTTGATAGTTTGTCAATGATTTTGAGAAAACATATTTGCATTATTTTCACGTAAAAAGTATTAACTAGTCAGGATTCTTCTTAAACGTAATAATATGATCATGCTTTAATGTGTTTTCTGATATAATTTTAGGGGAAAAGCCCTGTGGTCCCTTCATAGACTCCACATGCAGGTTTTAGAGATGTTTTTGAACACTAGTGGCCTGCACCACTAAAACCACACTTTTTTCACAAGTAGCACGCACACTTTTCGAGAACAAATAAAATACTCTTGTGTAACACTGCAATAAATTAAATATTTTAACAAAATTGCCTGCTGCAGAAGAGTACTGCATTGTTGTCTTTCAATTTCGGTGCATATTGGAAGATAGTAATGTAGATGTTCCGAATATCTCGTTTGATGTGTGCTTGAAGCTCTTCTTCGGTAAGGGAAGGGTTTTTAATATATTTTTTGTTGTTGGAGGTTCATTCCTTAGAACAAAGAGCTCTGGATTTGTGGCGTAATAAAAAATTGACAAAAACTTGCATAACACTAGGAACAAATTTATCTTTCACTGCTTCATCAGATCCCAGATAATACCCCTACATTCTTAATCATGAAATGGTCCCGGATTCAGTTATTGTCTCAGGAAAAAAAATTTCAATGCAATGAGATGGGAAAGGAAGTATTGAACTCGCACATCCAATTGAAATTGATATTGACTGTAAGTTATAGAGAGGCAACGGAACAAAATTGTCAGCATTTCTCAATGGTTATGTTGAAACTTACGATAAGTAATGCAGACTGACAGAGTTGACAGTCAAATTCCCTAACATGATTACCGCAATATGAAATAATGAGTTTTGTTTTTTGGGGAATGGAATAGGTAAGTGAATTGTAGACTATTATCTGCATTTCACTTGATCTTCTTTCATTTTCCAGTGGAGACTCATCGATTGAGAGGAATTATAACATTTCTTTGGCTAAGAGTGTTGTCTGAGTGGCTCTGAGTGTGGGTACCCAAAACGAAGGAAAATTTGTACTTTTTGTTAGTGTGTGTAGAATTTTTCTGTTCGTTGATATCACTCAATTTGAATACTGATGTGATTGTGTTTATCATTCATTATTAATCATATGGGATATGCTTTACATTTTTAATGCTTGCTCTCTTTCTTCTCCCACTCATCGCCCTTTCTGATTACTAATTTGCATTTAATGTTTTTTTATTCTCGATACAGCCTTCATTCAAACTTCCTAAAAAATGAAAAGTATTCACGTATCAGCTGGTGTTTATTATTAAATGTATTTTTAATAGTTTCATGAATTGTATTTCTACCCTTTTAGGATAACAAATCTTCGCGATTAGAAACCATTTTCAATACAAAGTTAGTAATCATAAAAACGCAGTTACGTAGATACCTGGTTTGAATACGGATAATATATTCTTCCCAGAGAAGTCATGTCAATGATGGAGTCTGCTTGTTGTAGATATTCGCAAACGTTCGCTGTCATTGCTCGTTCGCCAATTTAAGTTTGCACGATTTTCACGTCTTGTTTCCTCATTCAACCCCAAACGGTGGCCTTCATATTTTCTCTAGAGCATGTGTTGAATAAATCACGGGGAAATAACTTTACCTTCTTGCGGAATATTGACAAGAAACGCGGCGGTGCTAGCCGTGAATCACGGGATGTCGCTGCCCGGAGGATCAGAGCCATCGGGCAACTTGTCGCTGTAGAAAAATGGCCTGACGTGTGTATGTGTCGCGGCCTCGAAAGCACTCGGCGTGCGAGAGGTGGGAGCGGAGCGGTGGCGGGGCGGGGGGGGGTGCGTGGTGGGAGAGAGTTCCAAAGTGCACCAACACTCCTCACGCCCTTACGCCGCCAGCGGCGCGTACGAAATACTAGTGTTTGCGTAATACAATCAATCAATAAATATTATCGCGCCATATCCACTGCGTAGGTGGATGTTGCCGCGCGGAGGGAGAGTGAAAGGGGGTGGTGAGGAGAGGGGGAGGAGGGGAGGGGAGGTGGCGCGAGCGCCCGAGAGGGAGGCGTCGTCAAATCTGCGCTTTATTTACGACGTGTATTTCGTGTTTTCACATCCCATATATAGTCATCAGTCTGTCCGGGGTGTGAGTTAAGCAGCAATAAATTCCAGCGGATCTTTCAAAGCCTGCGAACGAGCCAGCGAAATACTACCATTTTCCATCAAACATTTGTTCCATTGATTTTCATTGGTACCCACCTTCTTCGTGATTTATGACTTCATATATTAGCTTTCTTTTTTCTTCGCGCCTGCCCGCCCATAAAACCGGTTATGGGGAGTACCTTTTGTCCACTGGCTAGCGCTGGCGTCCGGCCGCCGCCAGCGGCCGCTGCTGCTGTCCCCTGGCACGGGCTCGACGTAGGCGTGGCGTGGCGTGGCGTGCCGTCGCGGGTCGCGCGCGCGCGCGTGCTTTATCTGCACGGCCGTGGACGCGCACGCGCCCGCCAAGGCCGCGGGAGATTTACAGCTCTCGCGCGGCGGCCGTGCGGTGCAGGGCAGGCCGCCCGCTGCGCCGCCTGGCGTGGCGTGGCGTGGCGGGGGGTGGCGTGACGTGGCGCGGTACGGTCGCGGCATGACGTGACGTGACGCTCGAGTGCAGCGGATGGACGAATGAATGCTTTCTGGAAAGAGATGTTAGGTCACGGCGACGGTTATGCTGAGTTTGTTGGGGTAGGTTTTTTTCACCCAGAGTGTTCATGGGACGTTTCACGGCAGAGCTGGATTTTGATCTTCCGCGGCCTGTTCATTTATTGTCTCGACTCACTGGCTGCTCTTTATATCCATAGCTAATATGTCGGGATAGTTTTAGAATATTGAATGAGGTCGTTATTTTAAGTGGCAAGAGTGTTGTACACGGATTATTTAATTGCAGTGTAAATATCTGAATTACTAATTTCCAATGTGCGCAGGAATTGAAAGTAAACTAAGCATTCTACAGTCACGTGAGACGAAACAGGCCTTCCGCAATGAAATGTTTGCTGTGTACGTGTTGCTTTACTGTGACAGTTTTTGTTAAAATAGTTATTTTTTACAATTTTATATGAGACGTTTTTTTCATTCTGCGTGCTACGTTTTGGAAAACTTAGTCAGTTTGTATGATGTTATTCATCAGCATATTTGATACTATTGGCCACTGGTATTTTCTAATGTCAATACATTTTAAATTACAACAAATCTTAATGCAAATACTTCAAACTTCACTCTTGCCCAGTTTGTAACAGGCGTGCAAAAGGAGGCTCACTAAGGGGAGCTTTCAATGAAATTGAAATTCATTCTCGATGTAGATTGACCTTCGTTTTATATTTCACTATCTGGCATTTAGACCTCCGATTGTTGCTTAAGTAGATCTTAGATTTAGCTATCGCATGTGATAGTAGTATGTATGTTGTAAATTATATACTGGTTATAAGTAATATGTGTGTTGTAAATTTCTGAACGTTGTTCTCGATCTTGTAAAAGTTAATTTAACAATCAAGCGTAGGAATGTTTTCTCTACTAATTACAAAAAATATGAAATGGGATATATTTATTTGATTTCACATAATTAAAAAATAGTTTCAGTCTAGTTTATATGCACATCCATAGCTTATTTCTAACTTTAGGTAATATCTGCAAGTCTTAATTCATGTGGCCAGTGTTCTAATTTGATGTAATTTAAATTAAGATTTAATGCCTTTCGAAACGCACAACTTATACATATTTCGATGTTATATGTACAAAATATTTATGTTATTACCAGATTCCCTGAGGTCTCGAGAAATATATACTCACATATATCAACATAGGGAGTGTAGTCGTAATTTTGAAAGGCAAAATTACAAAATCCATTATTCATTAAAATGTTGTAGAGATTGATATTACACTTAAGTAGAGATATTTTTCATTCATACGATGACGTAACATTGAAATTCAAAGTAAAAAAAATGAAACAACGCAAAGTATTGGAACATATGCAGCAGTCAACTTCATGTGCCATCGTTCCTAATTCCAGCTTTAAATAGGTAGTAGAAACTACGACTTCTGGAAATCGCTTGCCGTAATTTAGATTTAGCTATGCATTACGAGCTGCACTTACCTAAGGCCGTGGCTAAAGCTAAAAAACAGTGTTCCGTAAATCTGGGAGCTTGTGCTCGGTGTAAAACCAAGAGAAATTGAGCAGGGTTTCTGTTTAGTCCGTTTTGAGAGAAATACTATGATCACCGCATTCGTTCAGATTAGTAACTGTAGAGAGAAAATATTATTTCTTTTTTAAAACATGCGAATGATTCTTCATAAATTAATCTAGTTAGCTAAACTAATATTGACCGGTGAACGACTGCATTTACCATTTTAAACTTTAAACATTTTTCCAATTTTAATTTCCTTTTAAGAATATGTACTGAATTGTATGGATAATTTATTGCTAATTTCACCGTAATTAAATACAATTTTAAATTCATTAAACGTAATATAATAAACTAAATTAAAACTAATGGCATTATAAATGTGGTGTTATAAGATAATATATTGTGATTGGCCAATCCGTGATGTTCCATTATCAAGATTTTTCTCATTGTTACGTCTGATTCTGTCATCCGCAATCTAGCTCTAATTTTAAATTGACTCCTGAGCTAATGATCTAATCGTGAGCGTTTCAATGGAAGCTATCGAGTCAGGTATGATCTGCTCTAGATTGAACGTGAACTGGCGGTAATATACTAGCAAGTGGGTGGTACGAAAATAATATGTTGATGAAGCGTTTAATTAATGTGGAGGACTTTTGCCTTAAGGGTAATTTCTGGTCCTTCGTTGAATCCGGAAGTCAGTGACGCCAGTAGTGAGTTCCTGTGGCTGAATGAAATTTTCCCTCTAGAAAGTTGACCAAATCGTCAGAAGAGAGTAGTCTGAAATTTATTTGTCAGATACTATTAATTGTGTGTAAGGACCAGCAAGTGTAGTATCTTTGTTCTTATTGTTTTGTTTATTAGCATTTTTGTTTTCTGTACACATTTTCTTCCCGATTGAAAATATTTCTTATCCTTTGACGACCACGTTGCTACTCGTTTCATCGCTAGAGGAAAACTAAGATTGCCTTCTACTGATGGTTTGTTTTCACTCTGCACGGACGAGCTCGTGGCTTGTGCTGTAGCAGTGTTTGTTGCTACGGATGAGCTCGTGGCTACAGTGCTGACAGGCGTGCTTGTGCAACCAGCAAGTAACCCTGACAACATTGCCCTACACAAAATAAGACTGATAACTAATATTTCGAAACTGTTTCAATTTTTGTGTTTTTCTCGCTGGCAAGAAAATGTTGGTAGCCTTCGATTCAGCCGGTGCCCGACCAATCAGGTCCTCCGCGCGACCCACAAAACCAGCGAGTTCCGCCGTTCGAAGGCCCGCCTGGCCCGCCCCGGCCCGGGTGCAGATCGTGGGGTCGGGGCGGGTCACTCAAGGCCTCGCGCGGGTATTTTTAGCGCCTCTAATGAAGGTCATCCGGATGGGCGGCGCGCGCCGCGGCCGAGACGGCGCCGCGGCCTCCGCTCGTTTGCACGAACGTCGCCCTCCGGCGCGGGCGTGGCCGGGTCGCGGGACCCGCCCGCCCCTATCCTCCTTTTTTTTCTCTTTTATTTTTACTCTCTTCACTCTCGTTTCCAGTCGTCTGGTCCCGCACTCTCCCTGTAGCGTTTTGCTCTTTCTCTTTCTCTCTCTCCCGGCGGCTGTTGCGTCGCCGCCGCCACCAACCTGCGAGATTATATTTCGCAGACGTTTGTCGGGATGGAAACGCTTCTTCGGAAAATTTCGTGAAGCGGAAACGTGTGTTTGCTTCTCCGCTCGGTAATTTCCGAGAAGCGGCGCGGCGTTTCCGAAAGCGAGACCGCACACGAATGACGGCGTCGCGCGCGCTCGCCGACGCTCGAACGGCGTTTGCGTCTCGTCATCCTGCGTCGCCGCTCTCACCTTCGTTTCAGCGTCTACCATCTGCGGCTCTCGCTCGTTTGCCTTTCCCTTTCCTCACTCATTCTCTCATCCACCCATTCATTTGGTGTTTTAATTTGTACGTAACTTCATTCGTTCTCCCTCTGGTTTTTCATTTTCGTCAGGTTTCGGACTGTCATTGCAGTGCTTTGTTTCCTAATCATTTTTATGTTTTGAGCTCTCCTTTTTGCCTCCATCCCACACTCTACCTTGTATACTACGAAGTACATTTCCATCCCGCCTCTCCACCTCTCTTGTCACCTACCGCTTTCTGTTCTTCTTCATTCCCTCCACTCCCCGTTTCGTCCTCTATTTGTATCTCCTCTTTGGAGGCTCTGTTATCATTGACGTGCGTCAATCTTAGGTGGAGTCCAGCGTTCTGAGACTTGCTCACGCCCTTCCCGCGTTGCCCTGCCGCTTCGGCGTGGCTTCCCATCTCGTCGCCGTGCTTCGCTTGCCGCCCAGCTCCGCCCGGCGCCGTTCCGCGCCAACCCCGCCATGCCCCGCCATCCCCCGCCATTCCCTGCCTTTCCCCGCCACGCCGCGCACTACCCCGCCCGTCCACCCCACCCCGCCTCGCCTCACCATCCCTGCCATGCGCCGTCACGCCTCTCGTAACACTGCCCGCCCACCCCACCCCACCCCGCCATGGCCCGCTCCGCCCACCCTCCCCGCTCCACACCGCCTCGCTCCACTCGGCCTGCTCCGCCCACCCCGCTCCGCCCGCCCTGCAGCCCCGCTCCGTCCTGCCCGCCCCTCTCCGTCTCGCCCCTCTCCGCTCCGCCCCGTTCCGCCCCGCTCCGCCCCGTCCCGCTCCGCCCCTTTCCCGCCCCGCACCCACCACGCGCCGCCCCGCCCGCCCCGCTCCGCCCGCCCCGCTCCGCCCGCCCCGCTCCGCCCGCCCCGCTCCGCCCGCCCCGCTCCGCCCGCCCCGCTCCGCCCGCCCCGCTCCGCCCGCCCCGCTCCGCCCGCCCCGCTCCGCCCGCCCCGCTCCGCCCGCCCCGCTCCGCCCGCCCCGCTCCGCCCGCCCCGCTCCGCCCGCCCCGCTCCGCCCGCCCCGCTCCGCCCGCCCTACTCTGCCCACTCTGCTTACCTGCTCCGCATCGGGCTGCTCCGCCCGACCCGCTCCGCCCGCCCTGCCCGCTCTGCTCGTCCGCCCCGCCTCGGGCTGCTCCCCCCACCCCGCTCCGCTCCACCCGCCCGCATGGAGCGGTGGTGGCAGCCTCGCGCTTCGTTGGGACGCAGAGGCGAGCGCATAAAACGCGTTGGCAGCAGCCGCCGCCGCCGCTCGGTTATGATGGAGCGTTTGTTGTTGGATGCGCGAGCGCGAGCGCGGGCTCCGGCGCCGGCGCCAGCGCCAGCGATGCGCTGCTCTTAGGCAAACAAGCCCGCGGCCGCAAAACAGGAGCCGCTCACCCACCGCTGGCTCTGCGCTCGCTCGCTCGCCTCGCCTCGACTGCGCGGCTGCGCTCCCGGCGCAGGGTGGCGGCGCTACGGCGGTCGCGCTCGCTGTCATCTATGTGCGTTGGCCAATGGAAACCTGGAAGAGGCGAAACCTAGTACCTGCCGCTGACGTACTCTCACTAGATTCCTTCCTTCCGAGAGCTGCGGTAGTTTGGTAGCATTGAATGGAATTTTTTTTTTTTTTTCGTGTTTCAGAAAAGCTATGACACAGGTGGACAGTTCTGTGTATTGTTGCTTTTCGTGTTCTGTGATATCATGCAACAATCGTAATTTTATTCTGCTTCCTCCGGAAAAGTTTGATTAATTGTAATGCGTCGGGTTCCTATGTTTGAACCATTTAACAATGAAAAATTAGTCATTATGAATATTTTAGGTTTGAAAACAAAAACCGATTTTTTTTAAACGACTCAGTTGGTATTCAATACAATTTCATGAAGTGTGCTTTTGATGGATGTTTGACATACGAAGTACTTACAAGGGTTTTTGTAATTGTGTAATATACTTCGAAAAGCAGAACGATAACGTTTGTGGAACAATCAATTAAATTTGTTAAAATCGACTTAATATGCAAACATTTAGAACAATTGCACAAGGATTTCGTGCTACCAGAGAGTCGGTTTCGCGACATCTACGTTGTTTAGGAGTTCATTATTTGTATGTAATAAATAGTCGATTTATGCCCATAGGAATCAAAGGTAAAATAATTGCTTGAACAAAGTTTATTAATCATATCTCTTAATTAACAACACATATACACACCACTTATGAAGAAAAACTCTTGAATCTACTTGCATAGTAAGCGAATTACAGTAAGCAATGTTTAACCTACCGTTCAATTTCCACCCCTTTGTACATTATAGAAATAGTTAAGTAGTTAGCCATGAACGTTGCCACGCGTACATTATGACGTTGGTGTGTGATCAGTTACTTTTAAAAAAAAGCTGTCCCTCCCGGGGATCGGCGTTGGTTTATTACGTTGTCATCACATACATTATGCGAGAGCGTTGGGTGCAGCTTCCCGAACTCGTTAATAATATTAATGCGTTTAACATTTTAAACATTGAAGAATTGACCTCGGCCGTGCTGGCTGTTTGCAGATGTTGCCCGGAACGGCTTTTTCGCCGAAGCAATTTTTCAGGGCTGGCGGACCGCGCGCGGGGCTCTCGCCGGCGCGCCCGCGCCCGCGCCGCCGCAGCTCCCGACCGACGCTGGCGCGGCCGCGGTGAGCACGCGCGCGCGCATACGCGATGGAACAGCCCGCGATCCAGTTCTCGACTTGTGGTTTATTAATGAGGTTACTTTGTAAGTCTCACTTTGATAGACCCAGTCATTTGCAGCAGCATGTGGGTTTTCCCATGTGTACCCTCCGCTGGCGCAAACACAACTTACCAGGTGTGTTTATTTACTTAAAATTCCTAAAATATACAGCGGTTTTTTCAAAGGTTCGCCTCTTTCCCTCATCAACTCTCTCTTCTCTCTGTCATTCTCTCTCTGTCGTTCCATCCTCTTCGTCTCGTCGTTCTGGCCACGCCCCTCTCGCATCCACCTCTTCGGCACGTGGTAGCTCTCTCGCTCGTCCGGTTGCCTGTCTCCGTTGCTCTGTTTCTCCCGCCCCGCGCCTGTCAATTATTTGACTTTCAGAGGCGGGTGTTCCAGGTTTGTCCCGCTCGCTGCCATCAATGTTGCAGCGACTTGGCGAGTTGCAAGTTGAGAGCTCACCGCCACACGCGTTCTATCGTTTATTTAGTCGTCGCCCTCCCCACCCCCCTGCCCACGTCGCCGGCGTCGTCGCTGCCGCCATCTCGGCCTCTATCACTGTCACAGAACGTGCGTTTGCTAGTACAACGTCCGTTGACTTGCCCGAAGGGTTTCTAGTGAGCGAATCCCGATTCCGTGTGCTGCTCCACCTTGTCACTCGCGCGCCCACTCTCAAGCTTACTCGTCCGTCTTTTGCTTCATAATTCGGTCACCGACTTTCTGCCCGTACATCTGCTTGGGGGCCAGTACTCTCGCTTCCCTAGTGGTGCATCCACTACTCCGCCCACTCGTTGAGCCACTCGCTAACTCTTTCATCCACGCGGCAATTCACATGCGTCCTCGCTTTCTTTCACGTGTCTTTCTGTCCCGTACTGTATCTCTCTGCCTCCGTCTCTCTCTGCCTCCGTCTCTCTCTGCCTCCCTCTCCCTCTGCCTCCGTCTCTCTCTGCCTCCGTCTCTCTCTGCCTCCGTCTCTCTCTGCCTCCGTCTCTCTCTGCCTCCCTCTCTCTCTGCCTCCCTCTCTCTCTGCCTCCCTCT
Source organism: Acheta domesticus (assembly GCA_031308135.1). Taxonomy (NCBI): domain Eukaryota; kingdom Metazoa; phylum Arthropoda; class Insecta; order Orthoptera; family Gryllidae; genus Acheta; species Acheta domesticus. Next base: position 250,920,630 of record JAHLJT010000631.1, read on the forward strand.
CTCTCTGCCTCCCTCTCTCTCTGCCTCCCTCTCTCTCTGCCTCCCTCTCTCTCTGCCTCCCTCTCTCTCTGCCTCCCTCTCTCTCTGCCTCCCTCTCTCTCTGCCTCCCTCTCTCTCTGCCTCCCTCTCTCTCTGCCTCTCTCTCCCTCTCCCTGCCTCCCTCTCCCTCTCTCTGCCTCCCTCTCCCTCTCTGCGCCTCCCTCTCCCTCTCTCTGCCTGCTTCTCTCTCTCTCTCTCTCTCTCTGCCTCCCTCTGTATCTTTCTGGGAGTGGCTTTTCGTCTCTTTTATCTCTCTATGTATCTCTCTCTATCCCTCTTTCTCTCCCCCGTCCTCTTTCTCTTCCCCGTCCTCTTTCTCTCCCCCTCCCCCTCTCTCTCTCTCTCTCTCTCTCTCACACACACACACACACACACAGTTACCCACACTCACCAGTTCACTACCAATTCACTCACCCGAGCGGCTGCATACCGAATTCGCCCTTCTAGCTAAGCTCTCGATAGAGCGCGTTCCCTCTCCCGTGAACTTGCATGCTCTCCTGCAAGACGCGACCGCTTTTATGGCGGTGTCGCTCCGCGTGCGCTGGTTCGAATCCATTACGTTGATTAGATAAACGGTTTTATTTGTGGGACGAGGAATGCACTTATGCGTTGCGTGTCTTCTGTTGTCTTTGGGATGCATTTCGGCTTTATGAACTATTCCTTTGATATCACAGTCACTGACGTAAATGCGTTTCACTGTTTTGCAAGCGTGCTAGTAATGTATCGCTTAGTGTTCGTTTCAGCGTCTGGTCAACATGTTTTCGTTACAAAATTAAATTTACCTCCACGTTTTCAAAATCCCTAAAAATATAAGAGAAGTCACTCAGAGAATTATAAGAAATACAATATGTGATAAAAACTATGTTGCTTAATGGAAGTACAAGTGTTTCTATATTAAGTGGTGCAGCCTCTGAGTCAAAGGAGAAAAGAACATTAAAAAAAGGCTTCGCAGATGGGGAGAGCGTGGATTATTCTCGGGTGCGTTACGAATACGGGCCCCGGGCCGCAGCCTCAGCACCATATAGGTGTGGCCGGGCTCCCTCCATCGAAGCGCGAAAGACGCACGAGCTACCCTTGGCCAACAGAAAGTATGTTGTAGATAACGGCCGATGAGATCTCAAGATGAGATAAGCTTTGGCGTGATGGAAGGAGACCCTGCCAGATAGGTCAGCTCAGTAGAGGACCCTATGGGGGAAGCATGGGACCAGGGCCTCCCCCCACAAAAAACTTGTTTTTTTGTGGTCTTCCTTTATTTTGCAAAATGGATTTAAATATTTGTGTTAGAATTATGAAATTATTTTAAAATAATATTGTATTGTATCATATTCACACTGCAAAAATAATATACAATATAATAACAAATGTGTATTGTTTAACAAAAATCTTTGATGGTTCCCTTCAAAATGATGGGCTGGATCCGCCCCTAGTGTTAGCGGCACCTGGAGGAAGCTGTGATATTAGTGGATATTGTTTTAGATACACAGGTACTCGTAAAACATTCTTAAAACAAGGAAACTGTTTTGATTTGATTGATGAACTGATTGATGGCAGAAAAATCAAATATTTAATTGTTTTTTCTGCCTGTTCTCATACTGTGCGCACCGACTAAATTTTAATTCTCAGGGCATTATTGCTTAGGACACAGCTGACGTCACCTAACAGCCTCCAAGGAAGATGCCGCTCGCGATTAAATAAATATTTGCCATTATTGTTACGGTAAGGATCAACAACTTTTTGGACTCTTGTTGTGTAAGGAACTGTTTTACTGTTCTTTCTTATAAATTTCTCTATGTTATTGCTATATTCGTGTGAAGACTTTTTAAAATATTTAATTTTTTTGTAATGTAACACGTGAGTTATTTTATTTGTCCTTGATGTGTGTGCTACTTTTTGGAAAATCATTTATTGTGGTTTTCTTCATAATTTTTTGCGTCGCCTACTATAGGCTATTAGTATTTTATATGTTTTACTTCAATAATTTGGATTAAAATAAATTAATACTATTTGATAAGTAATCATGTAATGTAGTACTGAACGAAGCTCAGTAAGGGAGTTCCTCATTCGTCATTTTCTTTCGATGAGATGGTTCCAAAAGGGTTCATAATTGGTTTTTTTTAAATTTAGATTTGCTTATCTTTCGAGGGTCTTTTTAACAGCATCTTTCAACACGGTATACGTTTCAGAACCACGCATTCTTTGTGGTCGCATGTCCTCGGCCGGCGACGGCGACAACGCCATGCGTCAAGGGAGGAGGGTATGCGGAGGAAGGAGTCTTTCTCGAGCTCCCCCCTGCAACCGTCCCCTCCCTCACTTCCTGACGCGTTATCTCGCCGCATGCGTCATACCCCGTGACAGAGCCCAGTGCCTATGGCCGAGACTCATTTTGCATTCCAAATGGCATGCCTCATAGCCATTATGATACGAATGTTGAGCGAATTCACTTTTTCACAACGAATGCTTTCGGTTCACGCGATCCGCCGCGCGGCGACCGCCGCCGTGGGTTTTTGACTCGTGTGTGTGTGTACACACACACACGCCCGGGGCCGCGGGCGAGGGCCGTGCGTGCCGGGGCCCGCGCACTGCCCGCTCCGCCTCGCGGCTTTGCGTGCCGGAGTCGCCGGCGTTCACGTTAGTGATTACAACATTAGCGTATATGCTTCGTAAATTTCTACCATTCTCCGGTATTAATTTATGAAATGTTCTCCGCGGAGATAACGTTGCTACAACTGTGTTCGGGTTAACAGCACGGAGGGTTTCGGCATTCCTGCGTAGTACCACTGTTGTTGAGACATGCGAGTTGGAAATTCCAGAACGAATAGTATGAAATTAATTTGGATAATGCGTTGTGAAAGCTGATACAAAGATGCTCTACCATTGCGTAGTTTCCGATCTTCACTTTTAAGCAGTTTGCTACCCAAAGTGGTTTCTAAAGCGCTTGGATCTACTAGTATTTAGCGTGAGTGATGAAAGTTCTTTTATTCTGTGCTCTAGTTGGCATTTAGGAAGTGCAGTTTTCGACGGATAAAATTCCTCGAGAAAAACATCGTAAAGTAATCTCGCACATTCCGTAGAGTCCCTCTTTGCCCGTGGGGTAGCTGGTGAGGGCCTGCTGGGACGCTTATAAATCTTGTCCTCATCCGGAGAACGCTTAATTCACTTTAATCTGTTATTCTGTGTAGAGTGCGCCGTGTTTCAAACGCCTGGTCCCGCCGCCGCTTCTGCCGACTCCCGCCCGGGCTTGCCATCCGAGCATCCCTGGGTTCACGGCGCTCTTCGCCATCTTAGTCTCCCCTCTGGCTCCCCGTCCCCCCTCCCGGTGCCGCCCAGCCCCCCTCCCCTCTCCCCGCTTCAACCGTCAGCACCCACCGTCCCCGCCGTCTCAGCCTCAGCGTGTTTGCCACCCGCGCCTCGGCTTGAGGGCGTGTGCCCCGCCCCCGCTGGAACCCTCTTCTCCTCGCTGCTCTGCCTCCCCTTTCCGCCGGGCTTTTCTCGCCTCATCTTTCCCCCGGAGGCGGCTCTGGGCGACGCAGCACTTGTTTTCGCATTCCTTAAGACACACGGGCTCGCAGGCACTTATTCAGCCCACCAAGTCGCAAGCAGCTCAGATATGTAAGAAGCTTACGTCTTGCAGCTACTTACTTATGATTTCGTTACCAGCATCCGACATTTTTAAAAATTCTCTTTTACTCTGGTGCCAGAAAGCGATGTGTTTGTGACCGTGCAGCCGTTTTGTCGCTGGCTCCTCGTCTCATATTTCTTGATATTTTTTTTTCTTCTTTGCCTTCTGAGGAATTTTATATACACCTTTTAAAAGCTTTCTGCGTTTCGCTGAATACTTTTTTTTTTGTCGTTTCCTTCAACATATTTAGTTTCCTTAGAGAAGTTGCAGAGCTTGTTTTAATCTCTTCTCCACACTCTTATTTTCTGATATCCCTCCCATATATCCTGAACTAACAGTATTTATGTGGTTCTGCAGAGTGGTTCGTAGCATTGCAACTTCGGTTCTTCCTGCTAGCCGAAGAGTAAGTTGCACCGAAAGTGTGTCTCCGGGTGGAGATCCGGGGCGCTTTAGAGAAACTTGGCGCGGGCGTTCATCTCCGCCTCGGGCGCCGTGCTCATCGTCTGAAGGCAAAAGTCGCTCCCGCGAAGCGCCCTGAGTCAAGAAGCCGAAGTACTAGGGATGCCACCGTCCTCCATTTGAGGGGACAGTCCTTCATTGACGTCAATTGTCATCTCGTCCTCCCTTTCTTTTTTAAAAAAAAAACCTTCTTTTAGTCGATTTTAATATTTGTTGTCATTTATTTTATCACGTGACTAACATCTGCCACGTTGTATCGTTTCTTGTTTAATTTAGAACAGAAAATATGCAAATCCTTTTTCTGAACGTTGACACACGCATGCATCATAGGGTCTAGCGACTAAAATAAAAACGAGACGCTCAGACCATCTTCGTCTGCATTTTGTGAACGAATCTTTTCACTTGAATCGCAAATAGAAAGAAGAAAGAAATAGAGCTGATGTTAGTCTAAATTAAATGTTTCGAAAAAGAAATCTGCTAATGCGTTTTATTTCTTTTTTTAAATTTTTAAAAATTTATTTATTTCTTAACGAGTGTCCTCCCTTTTACACGAACATTGTTGGCAACCTTACGAACTACACTGTCGGCGTTGCCCAAGTGAAACGTGCCAGTTCTGCCTAGCCCTTTTGCATAGTTGCAACCACGCAAAATTCTGTATATTCATGGTTATAGTTTACATTACTGCTTTCAGACCTTACGTTCGCCGGTTTGTTTTGTTCCGTATGTTGACTTCGATATTCAAGGAAAAATTATATTATTCAAGAAAGGTACACATAAACAATTTGAATTTTTATTGACTATTCAATCATGTGCTTAAAGATGGAAATATGTGATGAAATTATACGTACTTATAATTTTGTGAGGTTTATGTGTACCTTTAAAATTGCTCATTCTTGTAAAGTGTATGAAAAAACAAGGTGTATTTACCGATGTATTCTGACAAAGCAAAGTTTGTTAAACTAGAAAATATTACTTTTATTAATACTCTATCCTAATAATTAATGTATTTTTGTTTTTGTTAGAACTCTATTGATGTTGAATAATTGGTAATTTTTTTTTCAGAAGGAGTTAATTAAATTTCCTTAAATTGACAATCTATGTGACCAAACAGATCTAAACAATGCGTTGCTCATCAGATCTCCCACATGAAAACGATATGGATCGCGGTCTTTGATTCACTTGTTGTATTTGGTATTAATTAGTGTGGAAATGACCACATTGGACTCCTAGCGCGCGTCCTATCCGCACGACAAGAATACGAACGAGCCGCAAGCGGCCTGTTTGCGCGCATCTGTCCACGTCTCCCCCACCGCGGCCTCTGCGCCCAGCGTCGCCGTGTTTATTCTTTCGGGGGAGGTGTCGCCCTTCGCCACCTGCCCGAGCGTCTGAGTTTTCCTGCGGACCGCTGCGAATTAGCCCAGTTTCCGCTCCCCTGCGCGTCAACCTCCACCCGCCCCTCCGCCCGCCCGCCCATCCATCCGTCCTCCTCCGCACGACAAATAACCAACAATTACGGTGGGGTTTGTTTAAATTGCCCTCTGGAACTATACATGGCGAGCAATTTGCTAATGAATCCAGGCCATTATTTGATTGTCCGTCGGCAGGCGGCTCGTCTGAGGCGCGCGCTGGCGGCGGTGGGTGTTTGCTCGGCGGGGCCGGCCGACGGAGCGGGGCGGGTGGCGTTTCCCTCTATCACGATATTAAACACAAGTCCTCCGTCGCGGCCAGCCGTTGAAGACGCGCCCGCCGCCCGGCTCAAACGGAATTATCGCCCTGAGCGCGGCTCTCCGCCGCCCCCACCCCCGTCCGCCACCGACCGCCGCCGGCGCCAACGGCTGCTGCCTCGCTCGCGCCAAACGCCCGGCGCTGCTCCGCTCCGCGCCGCGCCGCGCCGCGCCGCCTCGTGCCGCGCAGTGGCTTCTGGAGCAGCTGCTTCCTCGCGGCAGGCGCGCTGAATACCCCGGCCCTTTGTGGTGCCAGCCTGGCGTATATCCCGCGGCATCAGACACAATGGCGATACCTTCATTTAATTGGGAAGGTGCTTCAAATATGCGGTTCGGTTTTTCTTTTTGTCCGCCACTCTGTCGGTGTTTTCTTTTTTATGTATTAATATTTTTTGTTATTTATTATAAGAAGAAAATGAAATTGCGCGAAATATTTTTATTGAAGCGCGCCCTTGGGGAGGGCTCTTGGAAATTCCCCCCTCCAATGAGGTATTCATTTTTACTATTTTTCGATGCTAACAAAAGTCATTCAATATATCAGTTGTTATTATTATTCATATTAATAATAAGTCACAAATAACAATACATCTTATATTCAGTTAAATGAAAAATTCTTTACAAGAAACAGCAACTCGGCTGCACACGTTAGCCTCGAGAAAAATTCCGGACATTGACAACTTTTCTCGTTTAACTCATTCTAAGATTCACTCTTGGAGCTGCTATCAATACTTGTCATTCGTTGTGCAATAAACAATTAAGAAATCAGTGTAGTGTGTTAAGTACATGCTTACATATTTTATGGAAGCAGCTTTCGAAATCTCAAGTGTTTGTAGAAGGTATTCTACATGTCAATATTCATGGCGCAACTAGCAAAAATGAGAAACTATTCTTGTATGATTAAAGTTCCCCAAGGTTATTGTTTGCATCAGTTCTTAATTATTAAATGCCAGAAACTGCACTTATTATGCGATCTGAATGTGTTTCGTTTCTACATCATTTACAATGATCTTACGGTTTTCTTTAAAGTTAAATAGGGCATTTTATGCTAATATGACTTTTCAGGCAGACTTATCATAATGATGTATTTACGAAAAAATACTATAAATATTATGTCAATGAACTTGGTTATAAGATAAATGATATATTCTAAATGATTTTGCATTATCTTTCACGAATATTCTCTTGGCTTTTAAACAGGAATTAAAATTGTGAAGTTATTACTTATAATAAATACATTCTAGATTTTTGCTTTATATATTGTAAATATTTTTGCAGAGTTTTGTTTTTATAATGAAATAACGAAGCAGATTGTGAATTTAGAAATTAAAGAAGTAACTTATCAAGTAATGTATTTCGTAGTACAAGTAACTTGTTCGATATGCTGAACACTGTTTCTGTAAATATTTTTCTTGTTTTTTGTAAGCTAGTCGAAAATTTAATTTTTGGTTACAGTAAACAGTCTTCCGCCTAAGGAGCCTTGTTATTACTTGTGAATTGTTCACGACGTCTTAGGAAAGCATTCATTTTCTCGTTGCGCGATTTACGCAATGTGTATTTATGCGAATTCGCTACTTTGCTGTAATAGATAAAGCAAGTCCGTTGGTTGCATGGAATCGCCGAACGAAATAAACTAATTATTTCAATTGTTCCGCAAGCATTTTCGGTGAATTTTGGCGCAAATGAATCCAGTGTTGCTGAAACACTGCGTATGGGTTTACACCCATTGCGAATGCATGTTTATTATTTATATGTATTTCTCGTACAAACCTTTTTTTTTTTTTACAGAACCGCGCCTCCCCATTCGTCCGTGCATTCCAGTGCGGAATTTATTTAGTAGAATTTCACATACTCTACATTGTGAACAGGCGTCCGCTCTCCAAATATTTCATTTTGTCGCGCGGCGGTGCTTTTTCGGCGAGTGCGCGGGTTTGTTTTGCACGAGAACTCGAAGCTAAATGTTAATAGTTGACGTGTTTTTACTGTAAACCCGCGCTAACCTGGCTCGTTATAACAGCTTCGGCCAACATCCCGGGTCGAAACGACCCGGAACCCGACAGATCCCGGTTGAATTCCCTGGCTTTCCCGATACGCACGGCGCGCCCGCCTCGTGCGTGAGTGCGTGCGTGTGCGTGTTTTACTGGTAAATAACACACTATATAAATAGCGTAAACGAGTCGCGGCGTTATGCAGTTGACTCCTGCGCGTAAACAGCGGCGAGCCGAGTTAGTGTCGCTCGGACATTGATATTTCACTCTCCGTACGTGACTTCGTGCGAAAATCGTATGCCCGGATTTTTTATCGCTTTGAGTTTAACGCCATTACCTATGAAATGCTTTTTTTTGTTGTTATTTTTGTTCGGGTTGGGCGTCGCACATCGCGCACCTCGAAATCCTGCTGCCATGGGCGGGACGGTGCGGTTTTACCCAATGGATTCGTCCACCCATGGATGGAGATAGTAGTTGCGCAAACGATAGGGTGCTTTTGCACACGTTGGTGGTAGCAGTTCCTTTCGAACCTTCCATTCAGTTGTGGTGTTGCCTCTGTGCAAGAAGGAATTTGCTGCTTTTCGTGAAACACTGGTTGGGAGAAATATTTAAAAGGGCTGCGGTTGTTTTGTAGGTATTTGCGTAAGTCTTTATTCCTTAGTGTAGTTTATTTGTAATGTATGGTGAATGAAGCAGAGTATGTTTTATTGATTCAAACGAATTTCTTGTATATGGAAGTGTGATAGTGTAAAGTATAGCTTTTCGTTTGACTGATTACAAAATACTATACACTTTTGTATCTTCTTTCAAATCAATTTTGTGTGAACTTTCCGCCATCTCGCAAATACGATAAGCATGCTTGTTGCAAATCGTAATTTTTGTTTTTCACACCGCATTTGTTTTATGCAAATGCTGTGAGAAAAAACTTCTAACAATCTTATCTAAAGAACATCTCGTAATAATTACTTTCTTGGTAATACCTGATTAATATTCCTTTCGTGTTTATCTTCACTGCAGGACGTAATCAAGAATGAGTAAATTACTTATGGTGATCGAAACTGAAATGCAGACTTATAGTTTCTCTACTAAGCAGAACGAGCTTTGAGGTCTTGAAACTTTGATTCTTGATATTGAACGAACGTGTGACCGAAACACCCAGTCTTCGGCCGGTCACAAGTAGACACTCGGTATTATTGTCGAGCCCCCTTCATCTTTAATTCACCTAGGTTTTGTGTTTCTTCAGAGAATGAAGTTCATTTCGCAAGGTGCTGTTACGTTTTTTATTTCCATCTCCCTTATCCCTGCAGGAACAAGAAAAAAAATTGTAACAAACAAGGGCATCTCTCGGTTGTTGGCGCATGTTTGTCTGAATATTAAATGTCTTAATGAGCTGGACTAACCGAGGTTGTCGTATGCATGTTTTAAAACCGGCTGCCTGGTGTTGGTGGTTAAGGTCGAGATTATTCTGTGAATAAAACACGCGGTGTCGGCGGCCAAACGTGCTAGAGGCCCCGGCCGTGAAAGTTTAAACAGACGGAGAAGTGCGCGGGTGGTGGCGGGGTGCGGCCGCGGCGCGGGCTGGGGCGGGGGCGGGGCGGGCGGCGGAGGAAGCCACCGTCGCCGCCTCGTGCCTTAGGCGTCGTAAGGCGTTCGTCTCTATCAAGCGCCGCCACGCGCGTCTCGCGACCGCCGACGCCGACGCCGCCGACGCCCGACGCCGCCCGGGCCCCTGGGGTCGCGCCCGCTGCTGTATTCTGAATGAGAGATGCGGTCGGATGAGTTAAAGCAGAGTGCCGAGCAGGCAATTGACCTGTTTTTTCTTACGTTTCCCTTCTGGTCTGCTGAGAAAGAGGGTTTCACTTTGCATTAGTGAATGCAAAAATGCATTCACTTTGGATTAGACAAGAATTTTCTGGTGGCATCTGGCCTATTTTGTTCCTTCTCTTTCTTGCGAAAAATTAATTACGTAAAGAATAATGGGAGGAAGTTGATCCCTGATAACTGTTTTTGGTAAGAAATAGTTTCTTTAGTATGTGCTAGCCCGAAAGCAAGGTCTGTAGAAACTTCTCAATAAAGTAGAAGAGGCGAAAGATTGCTTCGAATCTATTTGAAATGCGCATTTTGTCCTTCGCATAGTACTCCCAGATAGTCTAATGATATTATTGTAATAAAAGACGAGCTATCACTTTGGTTGGTTTATTTATAATGCTTTAAAAAATAACATTGGAAAAAATTTGCCACTGTTCATTTCGTACTGGCTGATGTAATTTTATCATGTTTTTCTTATAAATTAGAAAATTAAAAATATGATTAAAAATAAATTAGAGAAAATTTAACGGTGAACCGATTTGTAACTTGCACTTACGCAATTGATGTCAAATTTTGCAAGGAAACAGTTTTAAATTTCGCCAGGTTAATGACGAATTTTTAAAAGTTTAATTTAAAGATATTTTATTGCACATTATAGACACGCATGAGCATTTATTGCACATTACCGCATGAGCAACGTCAACTTGATATATGTACCTTTAAAATTAATAAACACTCGCAAATCCCTTTCCTTGATAGAATTCTGTCTCCTTTAGTGTATTTGTCCGCCAAATATGTGTATTTCATGCTTGTGTGCTTTTTCAGTACATTTCGTCCGATTCTCGATTGAAGGTACGCGCAAACGCGAAACGCGGGTCGCGGCTATTTGGCGAGTCCATCTATCAAAATTCATCGCCGCGCGCCCCGAGCGCCCGTGGCGGTCGCCGGCAGAAGTCGGCGCTCCGCGACGGGGACGAGCAAAAGCGCGTTTGTGGCGGTGATTTTGGGGAATTGATCTGCGTGACGTGGCTTTCCTGCCGATTCGGTTAACACAGGGACGGTTTCTTTGATCTCACAGCGGCGCCGCGCTGTCAAAACTGCATGCGAGGCCCCGAGCGCCGGCCGCCACAGCGGGCCCCGGCAACCAGCCAGCCGGCGCGGCGAGCGGAGCTGAGCGGCGCGGCGCGGCGCGGCGTGGAGCGAGGCAGAGCGGCGGCGAGGAGAGCGCTGGCGGCGGCGGAGAGAGAGGGAACGAGCGGCGCGCGCGGGGCGGGCGCGGTCGTGGCGGGGCGCTGCGGCGCGGCCGGGCTGCGCCGCGGCGCCGCCGCCGTCGGCCTGCGGCTCGCGATTCGCCGAGGGGCGGGGCTCGCGTCTTGGCGGCCGCTCGCAGCGGCGCCGTGGCTGCGGCCGCTGTCCCCGCCTCCGCCCCGCTCGCCCACGCCGGCGCCGCTCCGCGCGCTCCCCGCCTCGCCCCGCCCGCGGCAGTCCGCGCCCCCCGCCGCGACCACCGCGCCCAGGCCGCCTGCGCGGCGATCCCCGCCACCGTCGCCGGGCCGCCGCCGCTTCCCCGCCTCGCCGCGCCGCGCCACCTGCCCCTCCTGGCCCGCCCCGCCCCGCCCCGCTCCGCGCCCCCGCCTCGCCCACTGCGCTGGCTCTGGGTCGAACGGAGCAAAATGGACGCGGCCGCCTCGGCATTTCGGGAGCTGGCCGCGCCCTGCAACTATGACGCACCCTAATTTGAACGGTCTGCGGCTATGCTTCCGACCACTGAATGAGAATTTTTCATATGTAGACCAAGTCATCATATCATTCTCCAGAGCTCATCTCCCACGTTGACATGCATCATCACATCTGGACATTGTCGCAATGTGACACGAACTTGACCGCATCACCTCATTCACCGCAGTAGCTCCATCTTCAGCTACCGCCGGAGACGCAGCGCTGTCGCTCGCAGATGTCGGGAAGAGAGTGTCGGTCGGCGGAACCGAGCGCCGTGCGTCGGGCACTGGGTACTCGGGCGGCACGCGAGCCGCTTCCCCGCGGATCCATACGGCGCGGCCACCGCGGCGGCGCTGGCGGCGGCGGCGGCGCGCGCGCGTGCGGGCCGGCCGGCCGGCCGGCGGGCGTGCGTCGCGGAGGCGCGAGCGGCGCACGTGACACGCATGCGGGTCACGCACTCGGCCACCACGCGCTCGCTTCCGGCGCGCGTGACCGGGTCGGGTCGGGACGCCCTGCGGCTCAGCTGGCCCGCCGCCGCCGCCGCCGCCGTCTCGCGCACGCCCCGCCCCCGCGCGGGTCGGGCGCCGCCGCTGCGCAGCGATGCGTGCGCCCCGGGTCGGGGACCTCCGCGCGGAAAGAGACGGGGGCGCGGCACTTGAAGCGAAATGCATTTCGCGGTGCGTGCGCCCATTAAAGCCTCCAGCGCACGGGAGGAGAGCGCCCGATGAGGCCGCGTGCTGGTTGAGATGTCCTCGTGTTTAGCACTGGCTGCCGATTGGAATCCTGCACAAACGTGTTTTTGCTTTATGTAATCTTGATATAATGGAGTAGATGCAGCCTTTTTTTTTTTCGAAACGTCGTTGTAGCAGTTTTGACACGATGGAGATTAGGCCGACCGATTTGCATTGATGTATTCTTAAATGCACCTAAATACGAATACTAAGTGAACAAACAATCGGCTTTTATTTTGAACGTACTGCTGGTTTGAGAGTACTTCTCGATTTGTTTCCTCCGTTGCATTAAACCTGCACCGAACGGTGAGTTGGTGTTTCGAGCGTTTGTTGTATCACCTCTAAAAATATTCTGCTGACTTTCCGTCTGCATGAAAAATGAGATTTTTGCGTTTTCCTGTTTTGTGATTCTAGGATCCACACAATCTAGGTTTTAACTTGCTTCCAAAACTTGTATTGATGTGGATGTATAAATGTAGTATTATGTAGTACGGTTCTGGTTTCGCTCATGTGGGGATAATTAATGTTGCCTCAGAACGTTAAGACCGTCTGTTGGATGTTGTCTCTTGGAAACTTAGTTCTGAAAGTAATTGTATGAGTTTCCCATAATTTTGCACAATATTCCCTTTGCATCAATTTTTAATCTCGCAATCATATTTTCTTCTGAAGATAGTTCGTCGTATTTATTTTGGCGTAAAAATTAGCTATGTATTAATGTATTCATTTTTCTAAAAGGACTGTTATATTGTAACTTTTTTCATTTTGATTTTCATCTACATTTCTAATAACAAGTATCTCCGACATCTGTAATGTCATCTGGAAAATAAATACTACAAAACTGTAGAATCGGATTATTTTCACTTTCAGGAATTCAGGTGTTGATATTATTCACACTTGAATACAGAAGTAAAGGTACATGACATTACCTTATTGCCTCGCCAATTGAAATGTGATTTTTCAAATAAAGAAAATATGGTTCTTCCTCCAAATAATTATTTAAGTAGAGTGAAAAACAATTGACATAACGTTCAGTCATATTTCATTTAAGTCTTATACACAACACTGAGAATTTAGTTTTATCCTTTGACAAAATTTAAGAAAGTTCCGGTCGCAGTGAATTGTGGGACTGTTACTCGAGTACTGTGAATTGTGAGACCGTTCCATACATATTCATTTATAAGCTTTGTTAAGAACTTAAATAATGAAGTAAAATTAATTTTTCTTGTGCAAGAGGTATATCTTATCAACATTTCGTGTAAATGTGTTTTTCTTTCCCTTGCAAATGTCTGTTTTTTGAAATATTTTCTGGATTGTATCGTAAAAGGAAGCAAGATGAATTGTAGGAACACTTGCACAAGATTAAACGATTACTGCGACGTAAGTATGCGTCCTTCCAGTACATTTCCTGCTTTGTTTTACGTGAACTTCTGCTTCTTCAAGAAATCTTGAACTTTTGTTTTTCATCAGATATTGTAAAAAATTGCCATTATTGAATGATTGGTGGAGCTTTATTGTGTTTTATAAGTATTGAATAGAGTATGTGAAATACATTTTATTGTTTTGAAATGTTAAATCGTTGTTTCCTGGCGTTCTTCGAAGAAATATTTCATTTAATAATTTAATCATAACACATTAATTATTTTATTGTTTAATGTTAAATGTTCATTAAATTGGCTTTAGATTCAAGACTGGATTGAACATCATATAAACATAATTAAAACAAATTATTGAATGGTTTGTATTTAATCTTACGTTGAAATAAATTCAAGCAAGATTTTTAATACCAAGAAAACGTTAGTTCTGTACCTTCAGTTGTCGTTAGTTCTGCGTTCATACCACACCGACTTGGACGTCCTATGGCGAGCTGTTTATCGGAACACAAGAGTGCCTTGGCTTCTCATCCTCACCACAGCCTCATCGCCCTTCAGGTCGCGCTCTGCGGTCGAGAGGGGTACTCTTCGGAGCGGGCGCCTAGCCACTCGCAGCCCTTGCCGTCGCCACGGAAGGGCGCCTCCCGCGTGCGCGAGAGGGCCCTGTGATCGTCGCCTCGGGCCCTCGATCACCCTTCGAGCGCCCTTCGGTGGCCGTGCGTGCTCGCGCAGGGATAAAACTGCGTGCCGCATTCACGACCGCCCGCCGCCGCCGCCGCCTCTCGTGCGTGCCGGCGGCCAGCGCGGGCGGGGAGGGGCGGGGTCGGGAGAGAGCGGAGAGGAAAGGCGGAGTCGACGGGAGAGCGGGAGCCCGCGCGTCTTTGTTCGGGCACCAGACACCCTTGTTCTTTGTCGGAGGCAACGCGAGCCCATCTCATTAGTTTCAACTAAAAGGCAAACGAGGTGACCAAAAAGTACCAAAGCGCGTCAGCTAGCATCTTATCGCCGGTTTTCGGGGGGAGAGGAGAAGAGTGTCACAGGGCGCGGAGTCGGAGGGAGGGGAGGGCAAGGGGTTGAACCTAGCTTGTTATCGCCTTTTTGCGGGAAGTTGAGGGCGGGCGCGGGGGGCGGGGTGTCTTTGATGTTTTTGCGATGCCTTGCATTTACGACACGCTGCTCGGGAGGGGGAGACGCTGTGGCTGTGTCGGGGGCGGGGCGGAGCGGGGCGGGTGAGGCGGAGGCGAAGGGAGCTTTCCGAAGGCGGCTGCCGGCTTGGGGGCGGGCGGGCAATGTGATAACGCGTGTTGGAGAGGGCGCGAGGGCGAGGGTGAGGGTGGCGCGTGGGGACGGCGGGGAAGTGTTGGGAGGGGAGGGGAGGGGTGGAGCCGGGTGGAGCGTGGCGTCGTGTTGCGCGCGTTACACCCCGCAGCCCCGCTCTGCCGAGCGAGACAGCGTTCGTGGTATGGCAGGAATGCTGGCCTAGAACGTCACAAAGAGACAGTCCTGACGTGTTTCGGGGACTTGGAAATCTTCCCCCCTCCCCCCGCTTCCGCCCGCGCTTGCCACCCCTGCTCGCCGCTGCGTCGCAACCCCTTTTAACCCCCCTGCCCTCGCCGCCGCCGCCCTCGACCCTGCTATTTGCGCCTCTCTTCCCTCCTTCCACCACTTTCAAGAATTTTCGCCATTAAAGTGTGCGAGGCAAAAGTGTCAAGTTATTGGGCAAAGTACTTCCTTATGTGATCATATTTTTTGTTGGGGCGGCTCTTGAAAGATAAAAGGAATGCCTAACAGGTGTGTGAAAGCTATTCGTTTACCTCAGGTGTTAAGTACAATATTAAAGCTGGGAAAGAGGTGCGTTTTTTATTTCTACCTTTTGCGAGAAATATGTTCATTCCTAAACTTAATAATTTTGTTTTCTGCTATTAAAGAGAAGATTTCGGTGATTCTCTTGTTGACCTAGAATTTATTATTAAATTACAAAGAATTCTTCTCTGTATTTCGATTTGTGGACGTAACGTTCATGCTTTTATGTGAGGAATATGTTTTTAAATCTTTGACCAGACTCAAAACAACTACTCTCCGACTACTTTAGATGACCAAACTTCGAAAAAAAAATGTTATACCTGGAAGTAATCCTACTTATTTGTAAAATCATTAACGTTTTGTGTATTTTTTAATTTATTAATTGTTTGTAAATTATTATTGTAATTTGTGTGGACAGTTCAGCGCCTTAATGGCAAACACTGACAGCGCCCTAACGACAAATTTTCTATCGCGTTGATTTGTCGAAACTGTAACTGTTTTGGTGCTCCTAAAAATAATAAAATTACATGTTGAGTGAAGGTAATATTCAGAGGTTAAATTTAATTTTCATGTGTTATGATTTTGAATTAGTTTCGGATCAAGAAACGCTGATTTACATAATGCTTAGGCTCTTGTTCTTTTAACTGAATGAAGATTATGTAATCATAGCTATGATACATGTGTTGAACCACATTTGACATACAGTAAATATCTTTCTCTAATACTATATAAACTACTTATCCTGTAAGTTACGAACAAAAGATTATCTTTGCCTTTCATTTGTATTTTAACATTAAAGAGGTTTTGTGCTGTGATAATTTCGTTCCGGTCATATTTTTTCGTAGCAAACCCGTGCAGTAAGTTTCCATTAAATGCGAAGACAATTCAGTTCACGGAGTGTTATGAGCGTACGAAGTCGCTAAAATATTTTCAACTTCTTGCTTTATAAGTAGAATGTACGGATACAGTTTGTGAACATGGCTAACGTTCAGAGCTTCTTGCAGTGCACAGAAAATCGTGACAGATTCTTACCAAAAATGAGATATACAATAAAAAAATTCAAAAAAATTCTTTGTCAATTTCCATAATCAATTCATATTTATATTGAAATGTAATTATTATGATGTGGGAAATTTATTTTGTTTTGTGCACTTATTCCTAGTATAAGTTGTTGATTTATTTCATCAAGGGTATATAACCACATAATAGATTCACACTCGTCTCTTTGTAATGTTCTCATCTGAATGCTTTGAAGAAACAAAATAAGAGGAAAATATGTCTAAAATTAAGTAATATTTCTTGAAAACCTCGTGGAGTTTTTACAATTTTGAAATACCACGAAATTTTCTTTGAATTCATGTTGTATATAACTACATTTTGAAACAATCTTAAAAAAAAACATTAGTTGTCTTTCTATTGGAGAATATTGTCTTCCTTTTTTTCCATTTTTTTATAGTCGCATTAAGATCGAAGATCATTAGCGACTTTTGCCTTTTACAACCGGTTACAGGAAATAACAATGTTAATTTATAATCAAAATATTTCAATGTTCACAATAATACAAATAATACAGTAAAAGCAAAATTCTGTGATATAAAACTTCGGATATCATTATGTAAATTAGAATCACTTAAATTATTAGTGACAATTACCACCAAATACTTTTGATCTAAAAACAGAACGTTTATATTGGAAATGTACAGAGTTTAGAATTAATTAAAGATTTTCGATTCTTTACAAAATGTTATGATTTTTTTACTGGATTACAGGGGATTTCACAGTTGACTCAAATTCTTCCTCCTGCAGAAACAGTTCTTTTGGTAATGTAAAATGTGTATTTATTTAATTACGTGCTACATATTACATAGAATGGAATTGTTACAATATTGACCTATCCGAGTAGGGCTTTGGTTAAATAGTTGTACAAATGTGACTGAATGTGCCAATTCATACTAGATATTACTGCTTGTTCTTTTCTATTTATATTTGCAATTGTTTTATTTTTAAAAAATCGTGTTTTTACTTTGTTCACTAAGTTTGATCATGGATGACTTGTTCCATCTGTCTTCGCATGAAAGTATCAGAGATGTTTACAGATTTGTGGTTGTTTACTTCAATTGTCAATTTTTGTTTGTTTTCTAAGCTGAAACTATTGCGGCATTCACAAATCATGTAAACTGTATGAAACGTGTGAAAGATACAAAATGTTCTTTAGTTGTAAATAATAGATGGAGTTATTGAAGATATTGATAATTTAGGCTTTTCATTAAGTCATAAGATTTCTGCGGTTTCGCTAGCCGAAACTTTCACTTCTGTTTTGAAAATGGTTTTCAGTAAGCTTTAATTGCTTAGATTTAAAGGTGCATAAAATGATCATTTGATTAGGTGCACGTACGTCTCATTCCATCTACGGCATAAACATTTTCAGTAATAAAACTAAGAAAAATAATAGAAATCCTGGACAGCAGTTCATCGTGAAAGGATAACTCGCATACTACTGGAAGAGTATAGTGTTAGAAGACCGGATCGCATGAACCTGCAGAAGAAAAGAGTTACTCTCTCAGGTTTCCCACAAGTCTTCAAAATTTCAATCGCATAAGAAAGTTCCTGTGCTAGGACAACTTTCGTCGTTCGCATATCGAAATAACAAGGACACATCTCCGCGTTGCCTTGGAGAAACTTGCTCATATTTCGCAACTGGGCGTGCGTGCGTCTTTAAGGCGACGGCGGCGGCAGATGTGGGTTACGCAGCGCAGCGCATGCAGCGACGGCACGGTGGGGTCAGCGACTGCAGGCCCGCCTCCCGCTGCACGCTCTCACGCCCACGCCGGCCCCGCCTGCCTGCCTGCCTGCCGGCCGGCCGGTCGGCCGACCAGCCGTCCCTTTCATTTTGTGAGCCGATTCCGTCAGAGCGAGTTAAGGCGCTTAAAAGGGGCGGCGCCCCTGCCGCTTCCACTTCCGTCTCCAGCGCGCGCGTCTCAGACGCCGACCGGTCTCCGGCGCTGCCACGCCTGTCCTCGCCGGCGACGCCCTTCTGCCAGCGCCGCCACTGCCGTCGCCGCCGCTATCGCCCCGCCCCCGCGCCCGCCCCCCGCCGGCGTCTTGGCCCGCGCGACGACGACGCCCCCTAGGACACGCCCCCTCTGAAGGATGTTCGGGAGGTGATGTTGAGGGGCCGCCGCCGGCCCTCTGGGGGTGGGGCCGGGGAGTCGGAAAGGGCCTTTCATTTCGTTGTCGTTGTCGCCGCTTTTCTGGTAGATCCGCGTCCCCGGAGGACGGAAGAGGCTGTTAGAAGGGCAGAAAGGAGCCGGGGGAGAGGTGGGGGGCGAGGGAATCGCGCGGGACGAAGATCGAAAACGACGAAAAAACCTCCACGCGCGAAAGGAAGCGGGAGGGAGGAAGGGAAATAAGAATCGTAGGCACATTGGAGGAGGTTAAAAGAAAAGGGGGAGAGGGGTGGGTGGGGGAAAAATGGGTGGGGGAAAAACGCCTTGGCGGCGGCGGCGGCGGCGGCGGCGGCGGCGAGACAGAGTTCCGCGCGCGAGATCGTCGTGTAGCCGTCGTATATATGTCTTTCATTTTGTTTTGTAGTGCTCTTGTCTAGTGACAGGCGCACCCAATTTCGGCGACAGGTTCCGTCGCGGGCCCGCGGGGAACGAGGCAGAGGAGGAGGAGGAGAGGGAAGAAGAGGTGAGGGCGAAGGGCGGGCGGAGGACTGGCGCGTCGGCCGCACCAGACGGATCGCGGAAGAATTTGAATCATCCGCAGATGAATGCCCGCCCACGTTCCGGTGGGCGCGGCCGGGCTGGCGGCGGCGGCGGGGACGGGACGGCTATTGCTTTGCGAGACGCCTTTGACGGACGACGGCAATTGAAGTTTCCGATCCGTCCCCTGTGAGGACGCCCGCGCGTCAGTGGCAGCGGCACCGGCGGCGCTGGGACGTGCCTCGATCTTCCCTCAAAAATAATTGCAGTGGATGGTGCCCTTTCGTACGCGTTGGGGGAAGTTAACGTATCGGCCAATAAATATCGACATCGGTTGCGCATCATTATGTTTTGGAGACAGTTATTATTTCATAGTGTCTGGCGTCAGGCTTGTCTTTTGCGGCGGTACCGTAGTAATTGTGTTGAGGTGAAACAGGTAATGTAGTCATCAATTGAAGGAGAGTTATGTCACGTCTGTTACGGACAAAACACGTAAAACAAAATGAGGATTATTTGCTTACAAGAATTGAAGCTATTGATTTTGATGTCTGTATTATTTTTTTATTTATTGTTTGTTGATGTTTACATAGTTCACTTTACAGTATACTTCTTCATAAGTTTATATTCTCCGTTTTGTTGACTTCTAACTACAAATTGGAAGAGGAGCCTCGTAGAGCACCTATGTCGTCCTTTACATGATTCCATCAAAATCAAGTACATTAATGTTCAGCACTCCCACGGAACGTATCTCATTTTCAGCGATTGTTGGAACTTCATAGTTTGTATTAATTTATGTCTTGTTCACCATCTGGCTTTTCAGCATCACATACTTTTAAATGAAGATATAGTAATAATATATTTTTTGCTAGATTGTCATAAAAAGTGATTTAAAGAAGGAAGGAAAATAACGCACAATTCCTACCGGAATTTTTAATAAATAAAACATGTTACTCTCATTCCTATTTATCTCATTAACTTCGTTAGCGTAATGATGCATAGAACTCGGTAAATTGATTTCGAATTCAGTTCTTGTGCCAAAATACTAATTTGCAATCTGTAATCACATTTCAAACGCGTGATTACTGTTTACCACATGTGCTAGATATTCTGTAAAGACCCACCTTTGAAGCGTGAGAAGGACCCTGGACCTTTCCAAACCACCGCCAAGTATACTAGCAGCCGAACGCGAGCCGGGGATATTAACCAAGCAGAGGAGTCTCCTTTGGCGGATAACCGCTTAGTGGGATAATCGCCTCTGGGAAAAGCGGCGGGCGGGCGGGCGGGCGCGGCTCCGCGAGGTCTTCGCCGCCGCCGCGCTGTGACCCAGTTGGGGCGGGGTTCGCTGCGGCGGTGCGGCGCGCAGGTCTCGGGTGTCGCGCCTGGCCGCCACCGACGCCACCGCCGCCTTGAGATGCTAGGGCAACAACGCCCCCGCCCCCGCCGCCGCACGGAGCTCGGGTTCAACCCCGCTGCCGAGCCTCGTCGAGTTGCACAAAGTGCGGCGTGCGGAGTTGGGTGTTACCTCAAACCGCTCGCCCGCGCCAGCCAGCCCCCCCCCCCGCCACCCCGACCCGCCCCGACCCGGCGCGGTGCGGGCCAATATTCTCGTCTTTGGAAACCGGATAGCGCCATCCTCTCTCCGCCGCCGACGCCGCCATCACCCGCCGCGCGCACCCCCATTTCCCCCTCCGCCACCTCTCCACCCCCCTCCCCAAGCCGCGGCCGGTCTTCCGCGAAGCGCTCGACCGCCCGATCTGCCCTCCGCGCCGCGCCGCGCCGCGCCGCGCCGCCGCAGGCTGCTTTTGGGGTTAGCGACGTGCGGCCGCGCGCGGCAACATACGCGAACCGCGACGCGCTCGCCTCGCTGGCCGGCGACCGCGGCGGGGCGGGGCGTGGCGCGGCGCGGCGCGACGCACGCACGCACCGCTTGCCTTGCTCGACCAAACGCACCGTGTGCACGCACCACGCACGCCGACCGCAGTTTACTCTTGCGTCGAACGCGCGCGCGCGCCGCGTGTTGTGGCAACGCGATACGCCTCGCTAATGGAAGGAAATGGCGTCTTTGTGTGACGAGCGCGTGCGGGGGCGGGGCGAGAGGGGCGCAGGCGGATCTAGCGAGCGGGCGAACGCACGTACGGGCGGGGCGGTCGTCATTTAGCTAATAACCCGACTATAGCCTCCGGTTGGCGGCTTCTCAAATCACTCGCTTGTCACGCGCTAGCTCTGCTTGTCTAGCAAGCGCAGGAGTGTATTCGACGGGATGGTTCTCAAATAAAATTCGATGTTTTTGAGCGGCAACGGGACAAGAACGAGATGGCAGTCGTCAGTCCGTGTAATTGAAAACAAAGAGTTTCAGAGTAATTGGAAGTATGGCTTTATGTGACGTGGATGTGTTGGTATAACATGTCGTTCTATTCGGATTACAGTGAAATGAACCGTAAATTCCATCGAAGTAGGGAAATGGTCGGATTTCCTTTTTCGCTGCGGCCACAAAACATTATTTTTATCCCAAAAGACAAAGTTTTTATTTTTCCTAAAAAAAAAACCTGTAATCTTGTCCGACAGTTTCCTGTCTGGACTGGCCCCCACTCGAGCTCCGGAAAGACCATTTTCAACTTGACTGACCGCTGGAGATTGCCTGGTTATGAGTGTGGATGCTGGGTCGGTGGTGGCGGGACGGGGCGGGGCGACGGCGGGTGCCGGTTGGGTCCCGGAAATGAGTTTCATTTGTACCGCGGACGCCGGCGGGCCGGGGGGGGGCGGGAGCGGCGGCGGTGGCGCCGGGCGCCGGTGGTATCGGCGCTTCCTGATGCGTCGGTTGGCCGCTGCGGGAGCCGCCGTCGCCGGCCGAATGTCGGGGGAGGGGAGGGGGCCTGGCTGTTGTAAAGGCTCGTGTGGTCCCCGTTGCCGACGAAGTTCGGATGCGGCCCCCCGCCCTTCCTACGGCAGTTCCCCGACTGCCCGCGATGACGGTGAAAATGTAACCGGACCTTATTTTGGAACGAACACTCTATGCGTGATAGTCTCACGTTTTTTTTAGCGAAGTTCGGTTAACCAGAATAACAAAAAAATAAACATGCTGTATATATGGTGTGAACTGTATATTATTGCGCGTCGAACGTATAACTGAAAATAGTGCGAATGTTGGTTTCATTTTTGATTCAGTTTACTTATAATACCCCTTTTCTAACAATGAAACATCAGTTTTATTTGTTTGTTTACTTTTTATCTTATTTGGAATCATCTCAGCAATATGATGGAGAATTTTCGCTGTTAAAATCGTGTTTACGGGACTTTTGAGATGTAAATTCGCACACACATCAGAGTTAAGGTGCTTTACGGTTGTTCCTGCACTTATAAAACGGCGTAGTTACAATTTTCATTAAAATCTATGAAAATTTGAAAATTGCAAAGTTAAAATTTATTTTCGAACTTGCCCCACATCTCCAACATCATAGTCAGATATTTCTTTCTCAATGCAACTTACCCCGTAATTTTAGATAGGTCTATTTATATGTCACGCAAGTTTTAAAAAAATATGAGTAGTTTTTAAATAATATCTAGTGGCACGAAAAAAGACTTAAAAGTTTCAGTAAACCGCACATTCCCACTTGGTTTTCGCGAAAGTCATTATTGAACAAGTTGATACTTATATTTATATTGAAATAGAATTTTTAGAAAATAGGTGGTCGATAGAAGTCATTATTTTACAAAAAATATAAGAGATGTTAGATATAATTTCAAAATACATATGAACTTCTTTAGTTAATTAGATTGTAAGTTGCACAATGGCACTAGAGAGGCATTAATGTGCATTTTCTCAACAAGTTTTGAATCATTGTAGGGCCTATTTGCTATTTCATTATTTCCGACAGAGCGCTTTGTAAAACTATATTTTTAGCTTTTTCAGTCTTATTTTGAAAATTAGTGGTCGAGCACTAATAAGAGTTTTATTATATCAAAATGATTCCCGTTTAAAGACATTGCTGTTACTTGAAAGCTGGTAAAGTTAAATAGACACTCGACTTCCTATTGTTAAGTCATTGATTCTCGAACAAAATGCCACGTTCACCTGCCCCAATTTGTTGCCCAGGGAGAGAGATTTATATGAGAAAAAAGTTTTCACATCTCATTTTCCTATCTCCTTTTAAGTGATTTCCCCTTCTTAATACCTCGCGGATTTATGTTATGGAAAGGCCTTTGAATCTTCATTGGCCTTCTCATCGCCTTGTGCCTGGTAGTGCTCACCGTATGCACTTGCCAATGTCTGTGCTTTTCCTTTGAATTTATTCACTCAGACACGCCGTGCTTGGTCATACATATTTGATTAAAGACCTCCTCCCAGAGGGCACTAACAGGTTCAAAGCTTTGTGAATTTTAAATGATAGCGCAGTGTGTAGGCGTAGTGAGCGCGATAATAAAGCAGGCGTAATACGTTCTTATTTTTTAATTCGTTTCAAGCGGGAGACAAGCTCATTACGGGCCCTGGTGACGTCGCTCGAGTACACATGGCTGTGCTGTGCGTAGCCGCATGGATGTGTGTTCGGGCCTTGATTACCTGGCCGCTTCGGTCGGAAAGTCCACACTTGACGATTTATGGGAATCATCCTATTTGAAGAATTAATTCCTGCCCTTCCCAATGTTATTTGCGGGAGAAATTTCCAGTTCAGCGCTGGCCGCGCAGTGCAGCCCAAATAATTCTCCGTGAACACTCACCGTCAATTAATCGATACATTGTCATTATTTTAGTTGTTCTGAGTATCTGTTACGCGATCATCTGCTAAACCTTCATTTTGAGATTTTGTTGTTGAAACAAATTCTTTAAATCAGTATTACGAGCTTGAAAGAGTGTATTTACAAGTCGATATATCTCATTTAAAATTCACGGCACAAAAATGTGAGTTCCGTAGCAACCTCGTTCCCTCGATCCTCTTCCGAAAAAGCTTTCAACCTGAATCTTTCGTTTCAAGGAAGGCTTTAGAATTTTAATTAAGATTAATCGATAGCTTCATCATTCCAGAAATTCCGCTCCCAGGCCAAGATTGGAGAACGAGATGAAAACGCTGCGAGAAAATCTGAACTGCGACTCGAGCGGCACCGCGTGAAGAGACGGCAGCGGTCTCGCTGGCAAGGACTCGCTGGCCTGCAATGGAGTTTTTCCTCTCCGCGGAGAGCGCTGGTTGTGGCGGGCGAGGCCTCGGGTCTGTCGGCGCAAATCACAGCTAATCTGCCCGCCCGTAATCACGCGATTGCGTTGCTGAAGCGGCGGACGAACATAGGTTGTGTATCATGCGAGTGTGAGCGCAGTCCCTAACTTCCAGCTCCCCCACTTCTCCACAGTCTACAGAGATGTAATTGACTACCAAAAGCGATATCATCACTTTAGCCGTCGTACAGCCAACACCATCACCGCTTCAGCTACAGTCATCGCCACGTCTAATGTAACCACCTTACCGTCATCATCACCACCACCACCACCATCACCGATACCTCACCACCACATTTACATCATCCCGATCCCCACACCATCTTACAGGATCATTACTACTGCCTAACATTACCACGATCGTCATATATACCGTTGTTTCTGCTATTTTTCAACTCGCGTGCGTCACCAACGGCACAATATCCGCCAGTGCGTCTCCCGCCACCTTCACCGTCAGCTCCGCTTCTCGTACTCAGCCGCCACCTCACCTACTCCACCCCACTACTCCACCGCCCGCTGTCGTCGGAAGAGCTTCCCTCGCCTGTACTTCATTCCCTCTCCCTGTTCCGTTGCTCCCCGCCCCTCCCTTCACCTACCGCGCGTGCACACACAGGCCACGGGCTTATCATCATAACATAACTCACAGTTAGTACAACTTCATTTATAGAAACAAAGAGAAGAGAACAGCGGACCTAGCCTCGTCGCCCCCCACCCGCACCCTCGCCGCTCCGTACCCTCGACTCCGCAGCCGCTGCGTGCTCGCTGTTGCTGCTTCTGTTGGAGTCCCGTAGTAATAATAATATAAACTTCTTCTCCGTCTTCTTCCCTTCCTTCTCTCTCGCGACCCTTTCCCTTCGCTCACCCCTTTCGCCCACGCCAGCCGGCAGAGGCCCAGGCTTGACTGAAGGGGAGTAGGTTCGCCTTACAGACTTGCTCCGCTGTCTTTGTACGTCGCGCGGACTCTGGTTTTTGTTGTGTTATTTCTTATTTTATTTCCAGTGTTCCATTTTTCGTGGTATTTTTGTTAATATCGGTTTATTTCTCCCTGTTGCATCTATCAACCCTCTCGCAAATTCCTTCCCCTGACAGAAGTTTAAGAACTATCCACTTACTATGTCTTTCAATACACTTTGTCATGTGTCTTTTTTTTCTCTTAACTGATATGTAGGTTTTCCTTTTCCGACATCACTTTGGCCGTCGTACAACACCATCCCAATTTAACTACAAACATCTCCGCGACTATTACAACCACCTTAGCGTCACCACATCACCACCACCACCACAACCACCACCACCACCACGACCTCCTTGTCCATCACTTCCACCACGATCACCCCACCACCACCACCACCACCACCACCACCACCACCACTACCCACCATCAACACTACCCACTACCACCACTACCCACCACCACCACTACCCACTACCACCACCCAACACCACTATCGACACTCCTTTTATGTGGTATTATACACATCTCCTCCCCTTAAGAAATTTCAGTAGCATACAGTGACTGTTCTTCACACTTGCATCCCTTTACTGAGTACACTGCAGTACTCTGTGCTTTTCCGTCTCCATTCGTCCATTCCGCATTCCTCGACTTAGCTGACGTCTCTCATTATGAATACGATCTTGGCCTTTTTAAGTTTCTCCTCTGATTTGCCCGCCTTCACTCCGCACCTCCGTTTCTCCTCGCATTCCACGGGTCTATCTCCCCCACTTCCTCCATGACCACGCGTCCTCTCACCGCGGCACTCCGCTCCGCCTGCGCCAACCACTCACGGGCGCATTTGCGCGCCACTCGGCCCGCCACCAGCCGCTCACCGCGGCCCGGCGCGCCGTCCGCCGCCGCCGCCACCAGCCGGCTTACTCGCGCGTACGAAGGGCATTTTAAGCTCTTTGATCAGCGCGCGTTTTCCGCCGGCTATGAGCCCTAAAGGACAGAGCGCAGCGCGTTAAGCCCTGCGGGACGGCGCCAGCGGCCCGGCATCCCCGCTCCGCCGCCGTTACCGGCCCCGCCGACCAAACGACGCTCGCTGCTCGGCGACGACCCGGTAATAAACGGCGTATTCTCTGGTCGGCGCCCCTCGCCCGCAGCTCCCCGCGTCGTTCTTGGGGCCGTTCCCGCCCGCCCGCCCGCCGCGGCGGCTGCTGCTGCCGGCCGGCCCTCGCACTGAATTATGCACCGCGTATTACGGCCCCGCGGAAGGAAGGAGCACGACTAATTCTTAGCGAAATTAAACGCGAGAGGTCTTGTTAAGCGAGCCTTCACCGGCCGCGCTTATATTAAATTTCTGCGCTTCTTTTCTGCCGCAGCGGCTGGCTGGCTGGCTGGGTGGGTACCTTAACGCGAGTGCTGCTGCCAGCGGTCAGAATGGTTTTGGGTCTCTGGCATCTGCATTCGAAGAGTTCCGCTGCCTTAGTATGAGTTGTTGGTTGTTTTAAACTGTTGTAATTGTTGCGCTTCTTAGGACTATTGTGAGATTCTCTATTAAACTAGACCGTTCTGACAGATTCCGCTACTTAATAGGCACATTTAATAGCAGAGTCAACTGTTTACTTTTGATTTCAAGAACTTTATTGCGTAAGAATTCACGTAAATGAAATCGACAAATATAATAAGTAGATTCACATACCTTCATTGCATCCAGTATTGATAGCAGAAATCGTTATAAATGAAAAAAGTTAAATATTCGAACCGCAAATTAAAACGTCTATATGTAAAAAAGTTAAAATGTTTGGTTTGATTGTCTCACATTGTTCATTGATTTATGACACGGTATTTTTTCGGACTTTTTTGTGAAATTTCTGACATGCACCACCTCCTGCAATTATTACTGTTAAATTTCATAACTAAACATGATTAATAATACTTGTTTATGATTAATATATCGACTTGGTTAAAGGGCTTTTCTTGATTAAGAAAGTTTGATATAATGAGGCGTATGTGAAAACCTATTTCCATTATTAAATGGCTCGTAATACTAAATTCCACTCTCCTGTTTCAACACCGGAATGAAGTGCTATATTAAGTGTTTGAGAAGTGTGCGATTATGAAATCTGCTTACAGTTGATCTTGTCCATGGATTTATCTCACGTCAGAGACCAAATCTCCGCTCGTCATACTTTCAAAATGAAGTGGTGAGCAGCGTACGGTCGCCAATCGGCTGTGGTGCGTTCAGCGAGTGATATTTCGCTTGTATCCGTATGTGCCACGATGTGTACACAATTTCAGATTAGGAAGATTTTCGGGAAATTCGCAATGACATATCATGGCGTGTATTTTGTATCCACTCTTGATAATGCTACCTCCATATCCAGCGCCAGTGATTTACCAAACGTTGCAGTTCAGGATTATAATAAAAGCGCGTGGAGGCTTAAAGTCGCGTAAATCCGCTGGAATCCTAGTTTGCAATCGCGTCCAACTTGGCGAGTCCCGGTGCATTTTTGCTGCAATGGCTTTCCGCCCCGTGAGCATTGCGCCATGGGCAGATTGGTCCTCCCGGTATCCGCAAGAGAGACTTCCAATGCTAAATTATTTCTGTGTTGATTTGAGCTTACCCGAAGCTAGTACAACTACACTTCTGTCTCAGACACTACAGTCACTTTGAAATTATACTTTCAAGACCAACATTATTTCTAGATTCGATGAAATAAGACAGAATGTTCATAATATTATAAGTATCGTAATACTTTTATTTATCGTCAAAAAATGTGAAATGTTGAAAACAAAATTAGGGCGTAAAGAAAGCATGAATACAAGAGTGGTAATTTTGGCCAGTACTCCACATTTTCCGGCTTTAGTAACTCAGTATGTGCATTAACTGATATGGAATTCTGAAAGTATACAAATACTGTAAACAATGAAAAACGTGAATTAGCTCATTGACGAATTTAAACTGTTTCCATGTTCATCCACGTAACTAGAATTCTAGAAAAAATAATGTATTTTTATAATATAGTAAAGCAAATGAAAGTTGAAGCCATTTTAATGTTTAGTGACAGTTTTAATGCATTGTATGTGTGTTAATTTGGTAATTTTTGTTATTTTAGTATGTTTTTATTTGATAATACTACCTTTGTTCTTAATATATTGCTTACCTTCAGTTTTAATGCGTTGTATGAGCATTGTCCAATAATTTTCGTTTGTTGAATTTTCTACTTTCTCGCCTTACTTTGTGAGAAGAGATAGCATAGTAATCGTGCATCGGAAAACAGCGATTTTTCGACAGAAATTGTCCTATTGCCGGGCCCTGGTAATGGAAAAGACTTATTCCTGCTTATAACAATTATTTTTCTAACACATTGTGTATTCAGAATCCTTGTTTTGTGGGCCCTTAATACTGAAAAAGCGATTGACGGCAAACTGTGTGTCTCTATTCAATACTAGCGCATAATCAGTTCAAACGATTTTCTCCCAAATTGATATTCTTTGATCGATTTCAAGGATCTCAAGGTCCTGCGAGTTTGAAAAGGATATTTTAATTTTTGGGGGGTACTTCACATGAAGCTTCAACAAAATTTTGTCCTCGGTGAGCGTTAAGGACTCTTAAAATATTCTAATTAAGTCTAATTTTCATTGATGTTCCTGATATTTCGAAAATTACTGAAGTTCAAGTTTTTTCTGCGCCTTCCTACAACTATAATATTGAATGTGGAGATGTTTTTTCTTAATGAGATATCTTATTTAAAGACAGGTCTGAAATAATTTTCGGAAATATCGGTAGTTATTACGTAATTTTGGATGAAATATAGGCTATTTTTAAACAAATACTTTCTCAAAAACTGCTCCAATTTTTTGCTTTAATTTCTCTCTTCTTATACACCAAAGGACGGTAAAAAAATTGGCGCTACTCTCGTTTCCGGCGAACTGTCCTGTATTTTCAAAAATTGCGAAAAGTTAACATTTCAAAACTTCAATATTGGAGATGCAGATTTTTGTCTTAAATGAAATCTGTTCTAAAAAATCAGGTCTTTAAAAATATGCCTTGTGCATTTTGTAAAAATTAATTTTTTTTTCAGGGATAGAACAAGAGATGCTTAAAGTGGCTCAGTTCTCATTATCAATGAACACTCAAAATTTTCGAAAGTTGCAAAGGTTAAGCGAGAATGTGTGTTCTGTTGTAGCACCACTAGTTTCTGATATTGCATGGCTTGTGTTTGCGAAATAAATAATAATGAATCAAATCGCACTCCAGCTTTTTGATGAATATAGTGTCCTCGCAGTGGGGTGTGCGTGAGGCCGCGGGCGTGGAACTCAGGCCTTCCGGAGGGGACAACGTGTGCGGGCCGGCGGGGCGGCGCGCGCGGCGCGAAGAGTTTGGAGTTGGCGGCGCGACGTGGCGCCCCGGGGCGCCTACCCGCAGGGCTCTGCAGCAGCCGCCGCCGCCGCCGCCGCCGCCATCCGCCCGCGCCACGAGCGTTGCAACGAAATTTAATTAACAGAGAATAAACACACGTGGGAGAGAGCGGTGCAGATTAAACGGGATTTGCGAGCGGGGAGGCCGTGCCGGACGGCCCGCCGCCGCCGCCGCCGCCGGGCCCCGCCAAGCCCTGCCCTGCCCCGCCCACCCCAGGTCGCCGCGGGCCTTGCCGCAGTGGCCCCCGCGCTGGAGGCTGTACAGGCGGGGCGATACTCTGGTGGTAGCGATAGCCGTAAGGGGTAGCCAGGTGTAGTTAGGAAGTGTCAACGAGTATGCGGATCTGTTCAGAAAGAAATTGTGTGGAACGGTGGTCGACTACGTGGGGGAGGCTACCTTGCTATCGTCATATTCAGTTTTGACATCAATTTGTAATTTTTAAGGGTTTATCGAATATGATTATTTATCCCATGTTACGTTTCATTGGAAGACGATGTTAGGTATTGGGTTGCTGTTTTTAATTTTTTTTTCTAGTGGTATTTTTTTCGCTTAATTACTTTCACGATCCTCATACCGTATTTACGCGAATGCGCACCATTTTTGACCAATTGTAGTACTCGAAATAATGGTGCACATTACATTCGATGACGCATAAGATTAGAGTGTAAATCCGTTCCGTAGACCGCTTGCAACTTGATTCATTTTTTTTTCGTTTATTACGTCACAATGTATTGCTGGAGTTTCCAAATTCAACTTCGTTTCATTTATCACTGGCCTATCCTATTATTGAGGGTTTTTTAGTTACGATATGGAGGGCAAACAGAGACGAACGTCTTATGATGCTTCATTAAAGCGTAAAACAGTTAACAGCAAAGAAATTAGATTGCTAATTATGTATATAATAAATTGTTGTATGTAAATTTAAATAAATTACACATTTTCATTGATGTGCGTTATATTCACTACAAAACCTTTTTTCATAATTTTACGTTTCAAATATAGGATGCATTTTTTAGATAGATTTAGTGCATAGATTTGGCGTATTATAGGTATTTGCGTACGTAAGGTAAATCACTAGATGCTTAATACGATGCAAAACCCCAGGGCAGATTTTCAAGATGTACATTGAAAACATCTGTTTCATAATAAAGTGTAACATAAATACATCCAAGTGTACATATGAGTATATAAAAGTAAATGAAGCTATTAGTAAGTAATGAAATATACCAGTGATCTCAAAAGGCATCATTTTGTTGCCTTTGATTGTAATTTGAAGAGTGTGAACATGAGTTTAAAACTAGTAATCATGTGCAGTGTGTTCAGAAAGATCTTGAATTGACTGCGCTTTTGAACGATCTGCACATGTTTTTCTAGAGAAATACTGTATGTGTTAATGAAAAGTTAGTTTTCTCTGGAATGTTTGTTTTCATCGTTCTCGCAAGTAATTTCCGTTCGTGTTCATTTAGAGGATGTGTCAGATTACGAACCAATATTTTTATCGGAACTGCAATTTCCTGAGAGTGCAATTTTTATTGACGATGAAACAGGCTGACGTGTTGAAAGAATTGCTGAAATACGAATTTATTTTTCGTTTGGATTGTTTCGCGCATTCTCCTAGGGTGCTTAGCATATGCCCTGATTCCGCCGATCGTGAACGTAAGAAAAAATCCTTCATAAAAACCAAGGAGGAAAGCGAAAAGAAAGAGTCAAGAGGGGAGAACACGCGATGGAGCCGAATTCGCGAATAAAAAGGTCTTTATCTGCCTTGCAGCGCCAGAATCTGGGATCTCGAGGCGAGGGTCGTAAAAACTTTTACTTAGTTCATTTCGACGAGACGACCAAGACGATTGCGGAATTCGTAAGAGCACAGTTGTGGTTTCGGACTGCGGGGAAGAGGGGAGTGAGTAGTCTCTCAAACCGGGCAGTGTGCGATAAGCAGCCGAGACGTTTTTGCGGTGCGACCGTCACCGCTTCTTCCCCTGACACACCTCTGGATCCCCTAAGTTGCTCATGTCTCCGGGCCTGCCTCGCCCCTGGTCCCTGCCACTCTCCCCCACGCCCCTGCCACACCCTTTCCGGTCTCGTGCTTCGCCCCTCTCTCACCTCTGTTTCGCCCCTGCCCCACCCCTGCCCCACCCCTGCCCCGCCTCTGCCTCGCCCCTGCCTCACCCATGCCTCGCCCCAGCCTCACCTCTGCTTCGCACCTGCCCCATGTCTCGTCCCTGTTTCGCCCTTTGCCTCGCCCCTGCCTCGCCCCTGCCTCGCCCCTGCCTCGCCCCTGCCTCGCCCCTGCCTCGCCACTGCCTCGCCCTGCCTCGTCCCTGTTTCGCCCCTGCCTCGCCCCTGCCTCGCCCCTGCCTCGCCCCTGCCTCGCCCCTGCCTCGCCCCTGCCTCGCCCCTGCCTCGTCCCTGTTTCGCCCTTGCCTCGCCCCTGCCTCGCCCCTGCCTCGCCCCTGCCTCGACCCAGCGTTCACCTCCCTCCAGTAGAATTCTCCTTGGCTCCCTCTGTCTTCTCGACTTGTCGGTGTTGCCCTCGCCGCTTCCGTCCCCCTCCCTTCGTCCCGCCACAATCGACCTGCTTCATTAGCCAGGCTTTCTCTAGGAGGTTACTGCGCAAGCGATCTGTAGAATTAGTTAACTCTGAATGTAAACCTCGCCACGTACAACTTACCTGGAATTCCACACTAAGCTCTGGGCAGTGAGGTGTGCTTCGAAATCGCATTAGACGTTGCTAATTATTGATTGTGAAGAGGAGATTTGCGAAATATTGATTATGAGGTTAATTTACTAGTCAATCTTACTAGCCGCTATTGTTAATCCTATTTCGAAATCATGATTATTAGGTATTGTATTTTTCGAAATATCAAAATTTCAAATTAAGCAACAAATTGTACACTTTCTGCTGTATGTATCTCATTGTACGAGATACATTGAAAAACATTGCTCATGAACTGGACTGAAGATAAAGACGATGTCTTCCGTGTTTCAGTAAATAATTTTTTTAAAAATGTTATATTTTTCTGCTATTATTTCATTGAAATTTCTTAGCCAATCACAAATTATAACGGTTTTAGAAACAGGTTTTGTTACACGTATGTACAAAAGTATATCTAATCTGTACATCATTTCCTTGTACAAGGCGCTATACTTGCTATATGCAATTGCCTGGCATTGGGTTCTGGGCTAGTGTATGTAATACGACCTCATTTTACAGTCCACTTTCTAAGATAGCTTAACAAGGTTGTTTGCTTAACAATGTTTGTTTGAACGGGATGCGGAATCTTTCGTACAATATTTCTGTGCACAATTATGATTAGAGCAAACTCATATTTATTCACATCAATTCACCAGCTTCTGTCAAAGAGAAACAACATGCAGTTTAGATAATTCATATGGTCTGAAGTGTTCGTTCCCTGTAGACTGGCTGTAGAGTTAGCCTGCACAGTGGAAAGAAGATTATACTGATACTAAGTCGTCATTACATGCACTTATGCCTGTACGAAAGTTCTGCCCCCGCACGGGACACAATTTCGTTCAACGAACACTATTAGTGTGGCACAGATTTTCACGTCATGCCTTGGTGAAGAGGCACAGAGTAAAACTTTTTATGCAAATTGCAAGATTAATTTCAATTCGTGTACTCGGCGATTATCGCATTATTGAAATATAATTTAAAAGAACATGCACAATAGTGCTAATGCCAAAACTGTCTAAAATTGAACTTCAATTCGAAACGTTACAAGACACAGTTCGGGCCTGCTTGCAACCGACACCGCTTCAAATCTGATTCTCACTCAATTTTTACTGTGGTGCAAAGCATTCGATCTCGCGTCTGTGGTTGATAGGTTGAAGTTCCGTGCAACCGTTGACTTGGGCGACTGACGCTAGATTTCTTAGAATCGATTGCGCGGGCAGCACACGTGTGAGGTCAGCGGTGTGATCTTCAACCTGCCTCAGCAGACGCGCAGAGAAATGGGCTATTCCAGATAGGTAACATTGAACCAATGACTTAAAGGAATAAAATGTTTGTATGAAGCATAAAATATGCGCTGAGACGCCATCGCGGCAAACAAAGATATAACCGTAATTAGAGTATGAGTAAATATGTGGTCTCTGGGTAAAAGCGCTTAAGTCATTTTTGGCAAAATTGGATTAAGTACTAAAACTGCAAGTTAAGTATCTATATTTTATTTTAGTCAAACAACCGAAATGAAATGTTGCCTCCTTAACGAAAAAAAGCGGTGGGAAAGAGCGTTGAGAGTAAGAAAAAACTTAGGCTCAATAATCTGACCCTTGTTTTCTCCAAACTAACATTTTTGACTTAAGAACTTTTACCCCGTGACCACAGAAATAGGTGACATTTTGTTCTTGCCTTGTAACGACCACTGATTTATTACCAGATATCCCTCTCTCCAGGACCTCCCCGTTAATTTGATGCTTATTTGCAAAGGCATAAGAGTCTCTTTCCAAGTCGTTGTGATACTTTGAATACACTTATTGACAGCTTGATTTGAAGAAATGAAACATTCCTTCGCTTTGGGTACTTCGAATACACTAATTAACCTTTTCGTACTCCCATGGTGATTTTGAGAACAGTGTCATCTTAAATCTTCACAAGCATCGAGCTGCTGTATTGTGTTCTTTGT
Source organism: Acheta domesticus (assembly GCA_031308135.1). Lineage (NCBI taxonomy): Eukaryota > Metazoa > Arthropoda > Insecta > Orthoptera > Gryllidae > Acheta > Acheta domesticus. Next base: position 250,954,807 of record JAHLJT010000631.1, read on the forward strand.
ACTACACCCAGGCCCTCGCACCTAACCTCGTGTTGGTTCCTCTACTAGATCTTTCCGTGTCCCCTGCTAGCCCGCGCCGGCGCCGGCGCGAAAGAGCGCTGCGAGCGGGCGAGAGAGGGAGCGCGCGTCGCACAGCGCGGACCGCGACGCATGAATAATTCTCGCGGGGCCGACGCGCGTTGACATCATAGCGCCGCGGAGGCAGCGGCCCTCCGCTGTAAATTGTAAATTAACTGCCGTCCGGCCCATGACCTGCCGCCCGCTGTCTGCCCGCCCCGCCCCGCCCTGCCCCGGCCCGCCCCGCCCTGCCCCGGCCCGCCCCGCCCCGCCACGGCCCGACACCCCCCGCCCCGCCCCGCTCCACCCTGCCCTGCCCCGCCCCGCCCCGCCCTGCCCCGCCCTTCCCTGCCCCGCCCCGCCCTTCCCTGCCCCGCCCCGCCCTGCCCTGCCCCGCCCTCTCCTGCCCCGCCCCGCCCCTCCATCTTCTTCCCTCTCCGCCCTGGCCCGCCCCGCCACGCCTCGCCACGCCCTACCCCGCGCTCACCCGCCCCACCGCCGGCGTGTGTACCTACGACCCGCGCCCGCGTCTCGCGAGCTCGCGGACCGCTGTGCGCTCACCGTCTGCCGGCTCACCGCTAACAGCCCACCGCCGAACCACCCTTCGCAAGCCCGCGTTCCGCCATTCGACCCACTCACCGTGAGTATTGTTGATAAGAAGTCTCTTCATATATCATACGTTTATTGTAATTCAACTTTAATATATCATTTTAAGTTCTAGCGATATGCAATACATTCAACTCATACGACATTCACACAAATGTTCATCGAAAACATGACCTAACATCCATTGCTGTGTAACAAGTCTTGTTTAGTTCATAAACCAGTAACATGAATCTTATCAGTGAGTTTCCTCTGCCTGCCTGTTTCTAGCTGACCCGCTCAAAACCGAACTGCCCGCCGCTCTCACGCCTACCACTACCACGCGCCTCGCCGGCACGCTCACCGCGTCCCCAACCACCGCCAACCCCTACCACACGATCGTCGCCCGTCGCCTCTGCCACCGCCGCCCACTGCGATCCCATGAGACTCAAGGGACGGCACCTGTGCGAACCTACCTTTCACTCCTCGCTCTGCGCACCTTTCTGGTTGCCTCGTTGCCTTGTTCCTCTCAGACTTCCCGCCTGTATATCTGTTATATAATACCAATTTCTCCGACATGTAACTCTTTCTCCTACTGAATTGCGTCACGCTTCCATACTTTTCTTTTAGATCTTTAACTCTTGTGCATTTACTGCATTTCACTCTACTTCGCATTGGTTTCTTCACTGTGATGAAACTACCTTTGACTCTACGTAGATTGTGTACCCTACGTCTATCTCACGCCGTCGAGCATTTAGATCTCAGGGGTAACAATCTCCTGTCGCTCTTTCAACAACTTCCCCCAGCCTCTCCCTTGCCATCGAATATTTCTCTGCATGTTGATAATTATTTCTACAACGTTTCCACCACCATTCATTCATGTGCTCGGCCAGCTGCTTGTTCAGCCGCATGCCCAACCCTCTGCCCGAAACACGCCGGTGGGCACGCGCGTGCCCCGTGTTTATTCATCAAGCAAAGGTCACCTGCGCGGAACCCGCGGCAGCGGCGCTGCGGTCACAGAGCGCCCGGCGCGCGCTGTCAGCGCTGCCTGTCGGCGTCTTGCGTTACCAACTCGCAGCGGCCGTCGTAATTATTCTCGCGGGGTCATGCGAGACGCGCGCGCCTCTGCCCGTCGCTTCCACCGCCGCCGCTGGGCGCTCGCTCTCGGAAGAAGCTTCACGCCCCCTGCGCCCTGTCATGGCTGCGGACCGTCGTCGCTACGATTTGCGCTTCCTGCTCTGTGCCATTCTTAACCTCCTCGCTAGGCCACGCTCAGACACTGTCGTGTAACCGTCACGCTACAACTAACCATCACCGTCTCCTCCACTCAGCCCCCCTCCACGTTCAGTAGCACCCACTACCAACAGCAACACTTTTACCACCATCACTACTGCTTTCGCCGCCACAACAACCACGATTTTCTAAACCACCACCATAAGCTTCCTGCTTCCCACCTCAACCGTCACTTCCCTCTCAACCATCATCTCCGCCTTCATCACCACTAACTATCCTCGCTGCCGCCACCACCACCTACCATCACCAACACCACCGGCTACCATCACCACCAACACGACAACCTACCCTCTCAACCAACACCACCATCACCTCCTACCCTCTCAACCACCAACAGCACCTACCCACTGAACCACCAACAACACCACCACCACCTACCCTCTCAACCACCATCACCTACCCTTACCACTACCCCACACCTACACTTTACCACAACCACTTACTCTACCACCATCACCAACCCTCCACCTCCACCACACTTCCCACTATCAGTAATCTTCACCATCACCGGCCATAACTGCCTCCGTTTCTGAATTAAACGTTACCACCACGTCTCCCGCTGCCGCCGCCAGCGTCAGGCTGTCGCCCCGCGAAAGGAGCCCGCCCTGGAAACGTCATGCGGCGCTTGTCCTCCACCCTCGAATTCCGCGTCGCGTCGCTGCGAGTGCGCCTTCGCAACACGCGGCCTGTTTCATGTTTCGCGGGCCCCGCGGCCACTCGTGTGACGCTAACTTTAATTAGAAAGTGAACCGGAGACCCCGACGCCCGCTGTGCCTCGCGGGCGTTGCTGCCACCCGCGCTGCCGCCCCCGTCCCGCCGACGTTGCGGCGCAAAGCACTTTTATAGGGCGGCCGCGAGGTGGGGAGGCGGGGGGGGGGGCGGCGGCGGCTCACGTTCTGCGCGCACGTGTCAGCCCGCCTCGCAAACAAAGTTTACTCGACATGCTTAACGAAAGGGACTAATGAGCTTATGAAATGTGGTAAGTTCTCTCTTAAACTCGCTCCATCCACGTGAGGTAGGGAACGCGGATAATTATTGTCTGCACTTAATCGCGGGGTATATTTTAATCTGATGCCGAGAGAACTTCAGTGAAGACATCTGATATCGAAATTAAAGCTTTATGTTGATAATTGAGTAAATGTGACTTCATTGAAAAAGTTATTTGCGAATGTAGTTATCTTTTCAAAATAATGCAGTAAACTTACGGGACCAATTACCATTGCTGTTGACGCGCTCGGAATCCCTAATCGGTCAACTGAAAACGTAAGTTGAATATTTCAAAGCAATCTGGGGGCCCCGAAGTTCGGCCTTGCTTAGAACCCGTCCGTCCGTATGGCGAAGGTATCGATGCGCGGGCGGAGGCCTATTTGAGTAAGCGTCGCGACGTCCGCACGGAAGGCAGAGGTGCGCTATCCGCGGGGCGATCGCGGCGCGTGGGCGCTATCTGCGTCGTAGCGATCACCCTCCCCTCCCCTCCCCTCCCCGCCCCGCCCCTCCCCTCTCCGATGGTTTTGCCCGGGGGCTCTGAAGACAGGGGCGTGTTGGCCCACGCGAACGGTGGGCGTACACAGGAATCGACTTACGAACGAGGGGAGGACTTACTCACCGACACAACAGATCTTCAAAAAGTAAACGGCAAGCCAAACCATTCCAAAATTGTATTGAAGGACGTTGTTAACCACTGATTATTTTGTTGATATATTTGAATATTTTGTTTCATTCGTATTAGAAATTTTGTATGAAATCTCTTTGACTTCTAACCCCCAGTTCCAGTAACATCTATTTCGGGCTACATCACTGCATCCGATACTTCTCCTTAATGAATCCGCAGTTACCAATGATTCACCTTTATTTTTGTTTCATAATTTTTTACGAGCTGTGATTTTTTTATGTGAAATGTAATACATATGCGTGCCATTTGGTTTCGAATACTCCACCAGTAGTTGCTCTGTCCTGGGGTCAATATTTGCTGCCGAAGTAATACACCCCGTTGCCACTGTTTAGATGTCGATCCTATCTTGCACGCAACTTTTTTTAAGGCAAAACGCGTCTGGAGAATTCGAAATGAAATGAAATGCGTCCCTTTGCTTTTACATGTTTCGTACATCCATACTTCAATAATATGATTTACCATCGTAAAGTGAAATATATACTGGACGTTTGATTTTCACATCCGATCCTAGCTTCATCTAATGAAGAAAAAATAATGTTTACTTAATTATTAATGCATTTTCTTCTCATGAGATTTATTAGATTGTAGTCTCGATTTCAAACAATGACCATAGCAGTTCGTGGAATTTGGTACATTGTTTTTGTTCCTTTGTATTTGTATTTGATTTTATTTCGAAATAATAGTTATTCAGAACATCGATTGATTTTGTAACAAACATAAGCACTTTGCTTCAGTTGTTTTCCTTCTATGTAGTATATGTTCTTATTTCCTCAGTCTGACTTGCGTTATTTCCGTAGTCGGCTGAATCTAAAGTGACATATATATGCCAGTTAACGTGAAAAGGCGTAAAGGACTCAAACGAGTAGGCGTTAAAATCTTATGAAATGACAGCCTGAAGCGCGTCTGGTGTCGCTGATGCGGTCGCACCATTCACCCAATGACTGCCGCAGCCGCAGCCGCTGCCGCCGCCGGCGTCCCCGCGTCCGTCCTCTTTGGCCGCCGCGCCGCCTTCCCCTTTCGCCGGCGCCCCCGCGCGACAGGCGATGTTGCATGCTGCGCTGGGCGGCCGCGGGTATCGCCGCGTCACAATCGCTCGCCCAGATAACCACTCGGCTCCACTGGCGGTGGGCCCTTTCGCCCTTCCCTCCCTCTAACCTCCTCCTCCTTCTCTCTCCCTCCTCCCTCCTACCCTCCTTCTCCCCTTCCTCCCACCCTACTACCTCCTACCCTCCTCACCCCCTCCCTCCATCCTCCTCTCTCCACCCTTCTCATTCCTCTCTCATCGCTCCTCCCTCCCCCTACCACCAACCCTATTACCTCCTATCCTCCTCCCTTCTACCCTCCTCCCTCCACCCTTCTCACTCCTCTCTCCTCCCACCACCCTCCTCATTCCTCTCTCCTCGCTCTTCCCTCCCATCCTCCTCCTACCACCACCCTATTACCTCATCCCTTCTACCCTCCACTCTCCTCATTCATCCCGCAACCCTCCTCTCTCCTCCCTCCACCCTCCTCACTCCCCCCTCCATCCTCCTCTCTCCTCCCTCCACCCTCCTCTCTCCTACCTCCACCCTCCTCATTCCTTTCTCCTCGCTTTTCCCTCCCTCTACCACCACCCTACTACCTCATCTCTCCTACTCTTCTCCCTTCTACCCTCCTCCATCCTATCGTCCAACCCTTCTCGCTCCACTTCCCGCGCATGCACTATGCGGGTTTGAAACTTCAAAATCCTTCGCACACACTGAGTAGTTGCGGATGGGACTTCTTGGATTTTCGCTAGATTTTTTGCTCATTATTAGGTCAGGCTATGGGTAGCGACCATTTGGCTCCCATTTTAGTATTGGAATAGCATTGCTTCTTTCTGTATAGAGTAGAGTGGCAAGTCTATTGTTGGTATGAATATAAAACACGAGCAGAATGGATGTAATTTCGTTTACTCTTGTTAATCGTAATAATTTCAAGAATAATAGGCACTTCATTGTAGAGCGCTATCCCCAAGTCCTTACTTCCATTAACCATTAACATTAACACAATATAAAGTTTCCTCTGGTAAGGTTTGTTTGTTTTTTAATAGATTTTTAACATTGTGTCTTCGTATTATATGTATTCGCACATAAGCATTTGTCATTATTTTTACCTCTCATCAGGGCTTATAAATCAGTGATTTTTGTAATCTGATAAGAAAATGAACCTGAGAGTCCGTTTATCAAGGGCTAAGCATTTCGGATTTTAGTTAAGTCATTCCTTCCGTACAGTACATACGAAATGTCTGTCGTGAAGTAACCTATTAGCATTATAATTTTATTGAAAAACCTGGAAAGACACATTGGATGAAACCATGACTATCGCAGATGAAGCGTCCGGTCCGATACGGGGGGTTCCTTACCGCGATCCCCATCGGCGCGTCAGGCCTGGCCAGTGGCGTTGGTCGCCCCGCCCCGCCACGCCACGCCACGCCCCGCCACGCCCCGCCACGCCTCGCCACGCCCCCCCACGCCACGCCACGCCACGCCACACCGCACCACACCACACCACACCACACACGACACCACACCACACCACACCACACCACACCACACACGACACCACACCACGCCACGCCACGCCACCCCACGCCACCCCACGCCACGCCACGCCACGCCAATCCCCCCATACCACGCCCAACTACGCCCCGCCCCGCTCCGCTCGGCCCGTCCCCGTCCCGCTCCGCTCCGCACCACCCCGTCTCGCCAAGCCGCGTCGCGCGCGCCACTCAGTCGCCTTCCACAGGCCGCCACGGATGCCTGGCCGCTGCGCTCGGCTCAGAGCGTGCGTCGCGCCGCACACGCATTCCTCGGGCAGGCGGCATCAAAACGCCCCCCAGGGCCCCCCGGGCGCTGGCGACTTCAAAAGCCCCCGGGCGAGGCGGGCGTGCCCCTCGATTCTTCGGGCCCGAGCGCGCTCGGACGCTCCCCCACCCCACCCCACCCCCACCGGGAATGCCCCGCGCCCGGGGGCGCCCGGCGGCGCGTCCGCCACGCGCCCTTTTTGCCAGAGGCCCTTCCTTGGACAACGGCGCCCTGTTCTGGGGCTGCCGGCCAGCACCATAGCTCGCAGATATTGTCTGTTGGTTGCTGCGTTCTAATATCCTGGTTACATTATTCGCCCTTAGAATCATTCTTGTGTCAATGTAGAATCAAAGGAGTGACGTACATAAAAGACTACATGGGCAATGGGGTTTGCTCTCATATTATTTGTGCATGCGTTAGTGAAGTCAGATTCAAGCTTTTAAAAATCACCCATCATGTTTCAATCTAATATGGTTGTATTCAAACTTTGAATTCACGTTTGTGTTTACCCTCTGATAAACATCATACATATAATTTGTTAAACGTTATTACAATACTCTTTATTACTGTTTCTTTAATATCCTCCTCACTGTCATGTGAACATAGCAATTTGCACCTTACATGACGTGAGCTGGTCTCGTTCTGCGTTATCTACTCTTCATATTTGTACATTAAATTTCGTCTGAGTCAGTTCATGATATCACTCTATTTCGCAGATACTTCGTCCGTACTGTATGGCGTTCCATACGCCTCACTCTAGCACTCGCATCGATGGTTACATCCGGCGCTCTCAGTTCCTCCATCAGAGCTCCACGCATTGACTTTCTCCGAACACTGTCGCTGTCGCGCCCGCCCACACGATCCTCCGCCGGCGGGCGTCCGCTCGTCCAACGCGCGCGCTCCCACGCCGCGCTGTGCAGCGGGGCGCGCCGGCGCTCGCGCTGGCTGCCGCCGCCGCCGCCGCCTCTCTCGGGCGCGCACTGCCGCGCCTCCGCGCTGTTTAAATCTGCACTGACGCGTCGGTGGGCACGGCCACACCGCTTGTTTACTGCCGTCAGAGTTTGTCGCAACACGAGTTTGTAAATTACAGCGAGAACAAAAAAATCCGACAACTTTAACCGCAAATCCCACCAGTCATATTAATGACGCGGGGGCGGTCAAAAATCGATCCCGCTCTTCGGAGCGGGCGGAGGGGGAAGGGGGCGGGGCGGGGCGGGGCAAAAATTTCACGACCCGTCGCCGAATGGAAGTGGAAGTTGGTGAGGTCGAGCGTGATTGAAAGGGGGTCGGGGCCGGCGGCCCGGACAGGGCTTCGTTCCGGCCATAAGCGTGTATGGGTCTTCCGTTTCAATCCGAATATCACTAAATTGTTTAGTCAAAAACGATAATTCTTCACGTCAATTAGCCGGGTCGCCGGACGTGTACTAAAACACGCACACTGTGCGTGCCGCCTGGGCGGTGGGAGGGGGAGGCGGGCTGCCACAAATAAAAATCACGACGGCGGCGGAGCGACATTCGTTTTGTGTCGGTGGTCGCGTCGTCTGTCCGGGCGAGTAGCCGCGTTTAATTAGGATCCGTGACAAATTGACGCGAGGAGCAATGTGCCCCGCCCACGGCCGCCTGCCCGCCCGCACAGTCGCCGCCGTCGGTCGCGTCGCGGGGAGAAGGGCTCGTTTTCGTAGGTGACATCGCGAGGAGCGTCCAACGGGCGGCTTCGATGCGCCTGCAGTGTACTCTCTCCGAAAAAAAAAACAACAACTGCAGAGGCATGGGAAACAGGATAATATTTTATTCGTTGGTGTAAATCCAATTTGTGTCTGTAATGATAGTGGAAACTAATAATTTGATTCATATGTTTTGTTCCAAACGTATTGTATTGGCCTGCAGCAGCTGAAATGCTACTGAACCAAACCACACAAAATGGTTTCTAATATTGTATCACATACTGTTCAAGAACAACAAATAAAATACTTGTGTATGACACTGGAATAAATTAAATACTTTAAAACAATGTCCACGAATACTGGAATACACCTAGTATACTCTCTACGGAGTACACTGAACAACAATCGTTTACCTACCAAGAATATCAACAAAGTTGTTGTTCCGTAACGCAGTAAATGAATCGCACATATTTAGTGGCGGGTACCCCTTTTTTCAAAGTTTTTCTGTCGCATGACGTTAGCTGTGTGGTAAGTAGTGACACACTGAGTATGAGTATTTAAGTGGTACGCGCAGTACGAGAATTGTCTGAACCACACTATCAAATATTTTCATTTTTTAGTCGAAATCGAAACTATTTAATTGGTTTTGTATATTTCCCGAGTTCCTGGATACCTAACGAAACCAAAGACACCTTTCACATGTCAGTAAGCTGCATAGATTCCTTTTAATTTCTGCGCGAATTGGAAATTAGTAATACAAATGTTGACTTGGTAATACATTTATTTGATTATTTCGATAATTTATGTTAGTGTTAGACGATTTGGGGTTTCTTTCGTGAGGGAAATTCAACGGAGTCAGTTACTTGTTTTCGGTGCATTTTGATATAATAAGACATGAGGTTAGTCTTCGTTAAATCCATCATTGTTCTTCATGCTCACTAGAGGTTTAAAGCGAAGGATCCCTAGATCTCGTAACTACTATCAAGGGTCCAAAAACAAGGGAATGAGAGAAGTTCAGTTAACAGAAAGCAGACGACTTATATTTGCTGTATATCTTATTAAATTATAAATAGGGTAAAGTTCCCCAATGTGGAATACGTTCCTAATGCGAAATACCGAAGTATCGGATATGTATTGATTTGACGTCTCCGGACAAGATTTGGTAATTACTTTGAAGAAGTCATTATCGAGTGTAGATGTTTTTTGTGTTGAAGCTCTTGAGTGAAGTGACAGAGCGTGTTTTCTTCAGAACGTCAATAAAAGTATCGGAGCAGTAAACAAAAGTATTGCTATTTGTATGCCGTAAATATTAGAAGAATTATCGATATAGACTGTTAGTTGTATATCAAAGGAAATATCACAGAGTAAAAAACATTGATGCAGTTTTTTGACAGCGAAACAGCTTGAAAGCAATATGACGTCTTTGTAATGTGAAATACGAGCATTGTCCTAATGTAGAATATTCCGCATTGCTGCTATATGTAAAATGTACTGCATAGTTCTTTTGGCTGAATACATTATGTTGCATTTTGTAACACATTAAATTTGATATTCGATACCATACTGTGCAGGTGTATGGTCCAAGAGCTCCTAAAGTCCATTGTCAGAAGTGTAAGAACCGGGCTCATGTCCCATGTGGAGGTAATCCAAAAAAAGAATTTCGTCTGCATGAATGTTAAACCAATAAGTGAATAATAATATTAATCACACGTTTTTATATCACACGTCTCTAATAAATTACTCTAAATAATTATCTAAACTAGTCTTCAATTTTGCGCTTATTTGTGAAGTTGTAGACGAAAATGTATTTCACATTCGTGCACTTTCGTCTATATAAAATCATTACGTCAATTAATTTATTATGTTTGAATTTATTTAAATCTCTTAATTTCTTTTCTTTCTTTTTTACTAACTTTCACTAATTTATATCATCAAAAAAGGGTAATTTTTATTCTTCAACTACATAGATTACAAAATATTGTAGATATGAAGGTACAATTTTGAGAAATGAATTGGAATTGTACGTTACTCCTATTAACACGGATTGGGAATCACGATTTTAAATTTCTGTTTTCTCCTAAAAAAAGTAGTTCGTTCGTTATCCACTTGCTGTCTGCGCCGCCTCCGATGCTGCAGCGTGAGAATTATTTCCTCAATATTTGCCGCTCTCTCGCGCTGCTCCGCGACGCAAATTCTTGGTGACCACCTCTTTCTATATAATTAAAAGCACGACGCACTCACCGCTCACGCCTCGATGCGCGAGTTGGCGTCTCACTGGCTGTGGGCAACTGACAGATTGGGAAACAGCAAAAGCAAGGTCCATATTTCGCGAACGCAATTGGTAACAATTTTATTGAATTCGTTCTCAAAATCGTAATAGGTGGCGATTCACGAAAAAACTGAAACATAGTTTCTGAATGTTTCATTAGTCTCCCTAAGAACTGACGGAATTTTCATCGTTCTTAATCTGTGAGAATTTTTTTTTAGATATTCGAAATGTATTAATATTTAAAAGTGTGCATTGATATTGTTGCAATAGGTTTCCAAGCAATGAAAGTGCTGTGAATATTAGTTTAATGAATATCCGACTGTACAGCAGATAGCTGCAAGTTACAAAAATAATAAACCAATTACACTAATTTTCTATCCGAATAAAATTTTGTAATTTATTTCGAATTTACAACCTTGTTTATTAACTGCCTCAAATGCAAAAAAAATTCAACAATCCAATCGACTAGTATCAAAATTATATTACTTTTAAATTTAATTAAGTTGTTTTGAATCCCGAAACAATACAAAATTACGAAACAACGCCCCGGGCTTATGTGCGTAGCGCCGGCGAGGAGGCAGCTTGGGGAAAACTGAGCGCGTGTAAATAGTTGGCCACGCAGATCGCGTGTGTGGTGTTGCCCAGTCCTCCCCCTCTCTTTCCCTCCCCGCCACTCATCCCTATCCCCTCCCATCCTCCCCCCTCTCACCCGCGCTCCATCTGCGGAATCTCGCTCGCCCGCAATGAAATAAGGCTTTAATTTCGCGCGAGAGGAACTTTTTTTTTCCGTGATGGGATTGCGATGGCACGCCGCGGTGTTGACGGCAGCGACCGGCCGTTCCTTCGCTCGCGCCGCGCCGCGCCGCAGCGCCTCCCGTGTCGGCGCCGTGAAATACGCCGTGTCGTGCCGCGCGCCGAATGAACGAGCCGCGAATTACGAGCGGCGTTCGTGAAAGACCTGATTTGTACTTTGCCCCTTGAGTAATAGCCCCCCCCCTTCCCACCTCCCATCCTGAGTGCTACTTTTGTATAAAGAATTGTCCGGCCGCCCTAGCTTCAAATGAACGGTGGTGTAATGGATGTGTCTTTTGTTGTTGCAGGAGATGAAGGTTAATTGGGCCACGTCGCCGGGGAATCAGCCGAAACAGGATACGAGCAGTAAGTATTTTCTTTTCATTTTTTATCAGAAAGCCTGTTTTTTGTTTCTTTTATGCAGCATTTGATTTACACTATTCACGACGTCATAGTTCATGATTTTAGATGTGAAACTGTATCTCATTATTTTATTCGTTTTGTACTTCTTTTTTTTGTGAGCAATGCAGAGATGTATATTCTTTCGGGCATTTTCGAGACGTGCCCTCTGGTACCAATCTATCGATAATGAAAATCAAAATGAAAACTATTTGTATTTTCGTTGTTCACTTTTACGTAATTGAGCTACCGAATATTCCTTTCCGTCAAATTAAGAAACATTCCCTGGTTCGTATCAGGAATAGGTTTGTTTGTGTGGCGAATCCGGGCAATATTTTTTTCTGTACCTCATTCCGGAGAAGTGGAGAAGTGCTGTCGGTACTTCCGCCGGGAGATCCCTCCACCGTGTATCCGCCTGAGATCCTCTCACGCGTCTTCTGTAATTTGACGACGAGGCTGAGTCGAAGTCGGCCCCGCCCCCACTCCTGCTTCCTCCCCTTCCCTTCCCTTCCCTTCCCTTCCCCGCCCCGTCCATTCCCCAGTCCCCCACCCCCTCCGACCGCCACCGCCCCGCCCTGGTTCGCGTGCCGCGAGGACCCATCCCGCAGGCCGGCCACATCACTTTGCATATTTTTTAGAGTTACTTCTGGAAGCTCCCATTATCATATGATAGGACTGCAGAGGAGAGGTGAGCCGTACTTTTCAGGGGATTTATTTTTTCCTCTCCCTTCTTCGCGAGGCCCCTCGGTGTCTTATCTTGATCCGGAGAGCCGCCGAGAGAAGCAGCGATCTCCTCAAAACACGAAACTGTTCTTCAGCAAAGAATTGCGCCCTTGATAATTCCGACCACTTTGGTTTCTTCGCCGTGTCGTAAAAAGGAAAAGGCCAAGTAATTATCTCATTAACACAAGGAATATTAGGCTATTACATTTGCGTTTCAAATGAGCATACCTCTACACATAGCACGATAACATGTGGCGCTCGGTACGTTTCGTATTATGTGGAGGCGTAGCGGAAGATATTCCGTAGTGCTGCATGCGAGATGCCCGGACCTGCCCGTCAACGTACTCGAGCAGAAATAATCTCCGCAAAAGCGCCAAGATATATTTAGTGAACGGTATCATGGACCGATATAAATTACTGCACACTAACCATATCTTATTTGCATTTAGATGCAATAAAGGGGCAATCAAGATAAATTAAGTCTCTCCCTCTTTCCCTGAAGACACATTCTTTTCCCACGTTATACTATTGATACAAGGTTTCGTGTTCATCAATGAAGCGAACAGACGTTATTTCACTAATAAATTTACATATATTCTGTATTTTATGTAATTATGAAAGACTGAATTCTTCATAGGTCAGTTTTGTGTTTCCATCGTCATCAGAGATAAAATACCTTCAGAAATTTCGTTTATATTCTAATAATGCACATTATCACGTCAGAGTTGAAATGTTTCATGGTAATCTGTAATTAATGTCAGTGTTAATGACCGAAGTGAGCGGACCAATAACTTCACTATAGTGGATGATTTTGTTGTAGTGGTTAATAAAATTGTATATTTTTGTTAATATATTCTGATATATCATTTTATTTTTAAAGAGATTTTTTATAATGGTCCTCAATTCTTAAACGTCTCGTTGTGGGAAGAATATTTCTTCTGAGACTTACGGTACTTTTACACAAATATGAAAAAAAATCGTATAAGTTATTTTGTGGTATTATTTAATATTCTAAATTTCGTGGTACTTTTGCGCTAGAAATCAATATGCTGTTTGATTTGTTCATGGTATGACCCCAATCATTCAGCTCTCTGAGTATATGCTCGTAAAACGTTTGCTGGTCGGCATTGACCATGTACATAAGTTTCAGGCTGATAAAACAGCTAAGAACTTCAGGCGTTTCTTTCAAAAATATTCCTGCGGTAACCATGTGGAAATCAAGGTAAAAATTGAACATCTTCTTTTCCCATTTTCACAATATTCCTTTTTCATTTAATTTTTGAGTTACTGCAAATGGCGGCATCGGATTCTCAAGAACGGACATTGTGTGGTAGATTTTCTAAAAATTAATACACAGAATACATTTATTTCAATGTTTTTAATTCAATTAACATATTTGTCTGTCACGCTTGTATGTAAATGTTTTGCTTCCAAATATGAATAAAATAACGTTTGATATCTGCTTTGTAAAAACAATTGGAAAGAAAAATCGGGTTTGTAGTCACAGTGAACAATATTATTGTTAAGAATGTGAAAAAAATACTTTAGTATTATCTAACTTCATTCGAATTCCCAATAAGTATCGGAAGTCTTTTCACGCTATTCGAATTTCCATGAGTTTAGAGAAAGTAGCTGAGAGAGTGACGCGGGCGGGTGAGGATGGCAGGGTCCGTTCCCATGGCAGTGCCAGCCGCCGGGAGAGATCTAATTAGTGGAGGAGCGATGGCACGTCGGCTCCGGGACCTTCGCAGGCCTGTGACGGCGCCACGCCTCCGCCGCGCCGGCCCCCGCCGCCTTCGCACAGTTTATTGAACTCGCCTCGTGGCGCTGGGCCTCGCCGCACCCCGACTGGCCCCATACTCCAGACTGCCCACGCCCAGCCCTTCCCCCCTCCGCTCTGCCCTTCCGTCTCACCTCGTCCCGTCCCGTCCCGCCCCGCCCCGCCCCGCCCCGCCCCGCCCCGCCCCGCCACACCCTGCCTCGCACTGCCTCATATGGCACGTGTCACTTTAACCACCCGCCCCATCCTAACCACCCGCCCCATCCTAACCACCCGCCCCATCCTAACCACCCGCTCGATCCTAACCACCCGCCCCTCTAGACCCACACTGGCCACTCCTGTCTTACCCCACTCCGTCCGTCCCATCCTGCTCCTCCCATCCTACATTGCTTCGCTTGTCAAGCCTCTACCTCTTCACCATTACTATCAACATCGCCCGCCTAACACCCCATTTCGCCCCTCCCTGCCTCGCTCCATCTCATCTTGCTATCCCCCGCATCATTTCGCTCTTCCCGACCGGCCCCGCTCCTGCCCATCCGCCCTGTTCCTGCCCACCCCGTCACGCACCTGTCCACCCGTTCCACTCCTCCCCACCCGCCCCATTCCTGCCCACCCGCCCTCTCCTGCCCAACATTCACGCTTCTGCCCACCCGTTTCGCTCCTCCGCACCCGCCCCGCTCCTGCCCACCGACACGCTCCTGCCCCATCCATGACGTTCCTGCCCACCCGCCCCGCTTCTGCCCACCCGTTCCGCTCCTACCCACCCGCCCCGCTCCTGCCCGCCCGTCACGCTCCTACCCACCTGGTCCGCTCCTCCCAACCCGTCACACTCCTGCCCATCCGTTCCGTTCCTCCCCATCATCCCTCTCCTGCCCACCCACCCCGCACCTCCTCATACGCTCCTCCCTGCCCGCTCCGCTCATCTGCGCTCACGCCGCCTCGCTCCGCTTCAGCCCGTGGCGGCCACTTCTCGCACTCTCCGCTGGGAGGTGCCACGGAAGGAGAACGTTGCGCGCCGCGCCGCGCTGTGGAGCGGCGCGGGTGCGGCGGGGAGAGGCGGACGAGATGCGGAAACAAATGAAGCGCGGTATGCGCTCGGTCTCTGCAAACAACCGGCGGCGGCTGTGGGGAGACGACGGAGGCGCGTGCGTTCCCGTATGCTAATGAAGGGAGATGCTCGCCTCGCTCCCGTTTCGCCCCCCCCCCGCAACCTCTCCTCCCCTCTCCCTCCCCCGCAGTGCCTTGCCCCCGGGGGGGCACCAGGTGTGGCGTTCACCGTCCAATTTCCGTCCTTACGATTCGCCGCCCGGTCGAGCACCAGAAAAATACCCGCGCTTGAAGGTTTTTCCGCGGGGGGAAGGCCGGGGATTGCATATTGTAAAGCCTTCGTACGCGTCCCTACTGCCTGGCTAATGTTCTGGAAAGGTGCTTCTATAGACTGGCCGAGACCGTTTTGACGCGCAGTCTATAAAATGGAACTTTTATGACGCCGGGCAAGGCAGAAGGGTAGGGTATTCCCGTTGGCTGCGACAGAATGCTCGTGGGTGTAAGAGGTTTTTGCATGCAAAAGCTCCGCGTGTAGAAGTAGTAACTACTGTTTCTCGTTTTTAAAAACATGTCGGCTGTTGTTTTCTGGAGAAGCGGAAGTTCTGTTTCGCGTTGTGGTTCGCATGCGTTGTGTTCGTTTCCTTCGAAGCCGAGCAGGATCCATGTCCCTTCGCTGCTTCCTTCCTCTACGTTGACTTGTTCCTGCTTTGTGCTGAAGACTCTCCAAAATAGATGTTTGTTTTGGCTCATTATGTAGAATTCTCACTGAAAGTTTTGCTTGATTTTGTGTGAGATCAAAGATTAAAATTTTTGCTATCTTCATTACTAACCGAATGTATTTCAGCCGCCTGTCTTTTTTAAGAACTTGTTCTCATTCGGCAAACGGATTTATACCTCGGTCTACATTTAGAAAGATGTCGGCCGCGTGTGGTAAGGGTCGGAGGGCAAGGGTTGCTTTGTTATCAGATGAATGTATCCGTTCCATATTTCGCCCTTTGAATCAAAAGGAATCAGAAAGCTGTAACTTTTTTCATTCTCCAAATTAACAATTTCGCCCGGAGTGCTTTCATACAAACTCTGCCGCGCTCCTGCCAGATTCATATTCCGCCCGCCCTTTTCTGCGGATGGCTCGGCCTCGCGCAGGTCCGTTTCACGACGGGCGATTCTTCTGTTTTCTCGCCCTCCGCTTTTGTTGGGAGCACTAAATAAAATTCTCCATTCAAAGATGTTCTCGGGAAAGCAAAATTAAATGTGATTGAAAAGGAAAGGGTAAATAAAAACGGTCTGGCGACGCAGGAGCATGGAACTCCCGCGACAACTGGTGCAGGAAACCTTATTGCACCTCTCTTCACGAAATCTGTCGCCATTAAAATCGGCCATGCTTTCGCTACCCTCTCTCAAAACGGAGAAAGCTGTGAAGGAAGGCGGATATTAATAAGAGCTAACTTACTATCGAACTAACTGCCTTATAATTCGCGTCGTTAGAAAGTTAATTAACTGATGTTCTAGCGACTCAACGCTCCAGCGACTGCGGCAGCCGGCCGCGGCGGCGTTCATTCGAGAACATTCGAAAACATCAATGGGAACGCGGGCCATTAGATAAATTGCACGTTCTTCTTAATTGCACTTGGGCGGGCCGCGGTGAGAGGGGGGCGGGGGGGGGGAGCGCAAGGGCGCGAGCAGTAGCAGGCGGCGTAGCGCGGCGAGGCGCGGTGAGGCGCGGCGGATGCGCTCGCGGCGTGGGCGGAGCGGGGCGGCAGAGGGGAGGGGACGGGGCTGATCGAACCGCGCAAATGGGAATTGCAAATACCTCTGCCGGCCTCGGGGAAGACCGCGCGCTTTTGTTTGCTGTAAATGGCTGCGAACCGACTCGGGCCTTGGCGGCGGTGGTGGTAGCGGCAGAGGCGGTGTTCCGCAGGGCGGCCCGTGAGGTGCGCCCGCCGCCTGCAGGAAATGCATTTGACTCTCCGCCAGCGGCAGAAAGCGGGGGAAGGAACTTCTCCGGGATGACGGTGCTCCCCCACTTATTGCCGTTGTGCTCCGGATGCGGTGGCCTCGCGACGCGTCAACTTATTTGGATTTTTGACAAGAATAACTCACTCAAGTTGCTATCTGTGTTTCTGACTAAATTTTCTTCTGCTAACGAAATCTATGAAATATTTGTTTCGCGGTAATAAATAATCTTTCCGTTACTACAATATAAAGATGATATAACTGTTATTAGTTTCGTTATATTCTTTAGAGTATTGTGACCGTAGAAGCGGCGACGATTTTTGGAAGAAGTATTTATCGTGAAGACAATGTGATTTTTTTCTGTTCCACAAACTTTTTGTAAACTGAATACTAGGATGTAAAGCAGTGTTTGTAGGCTTCATTTTTGTATTTTGACCGAGATTTCTATACTGCTGGTAATAACATTTTACTGTGACATGTTAAAATATTTATCACTATAAAATTGTGAATGCTTGAAAGAGATTAAGCATTCTTCTCATATCTGAATATCTTTAAATTTTGAAAAATCTGACTCAAGTTTCTTTCCACTTACAAGAGGAACAAAAATGTCGGCTCCACATTTTTAAATTACCGCAAATATACATTTGACAATCAGTGAAGTGGGATTACCTCGGTTTCAGAGTTGACAAAGCAGAACGGCACCTTGTGTTGCCGCCTTGTATGCCTCACGGAATACGGCAGCTTGTGAGCCGCCAAGAGGCCGTGCCGCGTCCGTTCAGGCGTTGTTGATCTTGCCTCCGCCGCCGCGCCTTGCGCAGGCTACTTCCGAGCGCCTCCCCGCGGAGCGTTGCTCCCGCGCCGCATGTAGAAAAGTTGGTATCTTGGAGAAGTTGCGCCGAGCGGCGCGGGCGAGGGGCGCGCGTTCGCAGGCCTTGTACCTACGGGGTGGGCGCGATGTAAGATATTACGCCCGCCCGCTCGCATCCCCCGAGGGGCTCCGCTACAACGGCGCCGGCGCGCCAAAGAGCAGTCGGATATAATTAGCCGGCTCTCCCTGCTGCCCGCTGCCGGCTCCGCCCCCTCGCTGCCCTCGCCGCCTTTGCAGTCGCAGCGCCCTCGCCGCTCTCGGCCCCCTCTCGCCTTTCTAACCGCCTTCACCACATACACCGCCTTGCCAGCCCTCACCGTCCTACCCGCCGCCCTCGCAGAGTATGGCGATATCACTCCTTTGTTGCGCCCAACATCACTGTTACTGCCCTCCCCCGTCCTCGTCCTCGCTTTCCGTACCGGTCTGTCCATCGCCGCTGCCACATCACCTCTCCATGATGTTTGCTGCCTCTGCGATACACGTATCTGGAGCTCGAGTGTGGACTCTTGTACGTGGGTGTCGCTGCCTGGTGGTCTTCGCCTCTGCTGCCTTCCTTTTCCCTGCTCTCGTCAGCACCGTGGTCTTTCCCGCGCCTGGCCGGCCAGGCCCCGAGGCGGCGGCGGCAGGGGTGGCGGGCGCGGTTGCGGTTTGGGCGCCTGCGGGCGAGTTGGAAACCAACCTCCCGCCGACGCTCCCTCCCCCTCCGTGTCCCTCCCACTGCCACTCTTCCTCTTCCTCCTCCTCCTCCTCCTCCTGCCTCCACCTGCTGATACCCACAGCAAGGAAGAGAAGAAAAAAATATTTACCAGCCAACAACTCAACTCCTTTGTTTTGTGTGTGTTCTATCCTAATGGGAGCTGGCGGGCAGAGCTCGAACTAAAGTTTCGTTGCTGCTGCCGCCGCCGCCGCTGCGCCGCCGCGGGCCCCGTGCAGCCCGCGCGCTGCAAGGCCTGGAGGCCCGTTGCGCGCGCAGAGGTCGAAATGTTGCGAGTTGGAGGGCTAAGCCGCGCGTAGATCTTGCTTTGTAACTTTCCAAGGAAAGTGCGCCGTGCTCTCGCGGGAAGGCTTCGTGATGGTAAAGCTTTGATCTGCAGTGTCACTCGAAATATGAATATTTCGGTTTTATTCCAATTATTGGGGTCCAAGGGCTGTAATAAAGTGTTTTGAAATGAGTTAAAAGAGAAAACAACAACAACAATAATAATAATAATAATAATAATGTCAATTATAATAATAAAAATATGAATTATAATAATGAATATATACTCTGTTATATTGCTTTTGTATTGTACTGGTTTACTGACAGCAGTTGTCCGGATGAAGTTTATGACTTTACCATATTTTTTTATACAAAGTGACAGTTTTTGTTAAAATGCTACCTCTATATCTATGATATCAACAAACTTGAACACCAGATTTTTGGAAAGGAACCAAAATAGGGTTGAAATGTCATTAATGAATAACAATTAATAAATTTTTAGAAAAAAGTGACGGAGTGTATTTATTAAGGTCAATAAATTATTACAATAAGTATCAATTATACAGTAGAATCTTCTGGAGGACAATAAATCTAGAATATACAGTTCAAGGTATTACTATTCAAGTGAAATCACAAGTCTTGATCCTTCAAACTATGTCATTATCATTAAGGAAGAGACAGTAAAACCACCAATATCTCTTCACAGCTATTCGAAAAAAAGAAAAAAATATATTGATATTTTTTCCAATGTTTTAAAGATTCCAGCATGAAAAACTGTATTAATTCAATGTCTCGTCCTCCCCGCTGTACTGTAAAACAATTTTTCTCTTTCCTGTTTTTCACGTCCTAATTCTGAAAAGGAAGAACTTGCTTAGTATTCACCACAAAATAATTTTTCACAGTATTCATCTATTTTATTTAAAATATAACTCGAACAATGTGTGCGATTTTGTAATGTAAGTGGAATATTTTGCGCTCAGAATGATATTTTTTAGAAAGGGGACGTTGTATGTTGGAGCGGGTCTACAATAGCTTAACAACGGGCGGCTTCTATTCGGCATGAGCCATCTGTTTACATTTTATGGTTCTATAGTCCCCACGCGCACATGCGTCCATTGCGGGTACGTGCATATTCTGTGCCAATCGGCGTGTTCTACATTTTTAACCGTGAATCGTTGCACAACGACTCGCGAGGTCGGTGGTAAGCTGTCGTATATCAAGCAAATTCGGAAGGCTAGTAGTTGAACTTCCTCCGGAAAACAACATTATAATTTCCTTACTTCCCCACTGCGCGGTGCTCCCCAAATATTGCGGTGTTGTCATAATTTAATTCCAGACTCGTGAAAAAGTGATCCGGAAGAAAAATCAGATCGTTCCAACTTTTACTGGGAGATATTGAAATATCGGTTTTTCCATAAGTCAGTGACTGCGTTCCGCTCGTCCGCCGGTTCGACCGCGCGCTCTTTCAGCTTGCGGCGGTCGGACGATGGGTTGTGGGTTGGTCGGTGGGTCGGTCGGGACCTTCCCCTTCTCCACCCGCTGACCCCTCGCCCAGCCCTCCCACACCGCCCGCGCGGGCGGGCTCGACCTCACCTCCGCCCCCCGCTCATACACACACACACACACACACACACACACACACACGCAGCTGCAAGCGGGCCCACGCCGCGGCGAGGGCACCCAGCCCTGCCATGCCAACCCCACACTTCAAAAATCATCACGCATGTCTGTTCTATTGTCCGATGCCCTTTTGCCAGCCATACACGCCTGCCAATAGAACAATTGACACACACAATGATGAGTAAAAAAATCAATGGGGCGGACGTGGCGCGTGTGCCTGGCATCGCAACGCTGCCGCCGCCGCCGCTGCGCGCGCATTTCGCCCGCGGTGCACCGCTGACCTCGCGCGACCCGCAGCCGACCCGCGGCGCGCGGCCCGTGCTCACTTCATTTGTTTCTTTCCAGTTCTCCGTGGAAAGTAGTGCTGAGGGCTACGCCATTCCCTGTTTACAAACGTACCCAAACGAACACTGTTTTTACCGATAGCTCTGGGATACAATCAGACAACCATTTAGTTATTCATTATGGTTACGAAAATTATAAAAAATGTCAATGAAAATCATTATTTTCTAATGTATGTGTGAACATACAATAATTTTAATATCAATGAATTTTCACGAATTTCGTTTCATGAAGTTTCTAATTTGAATTTCTTTTACATTGTTCTTTAACTTTCACGACATGATTTGTAATTTCAGAATGTTGATATAGTTGTGTAACAGTATTTTAAATCATTGATAATTGGTATGTTCAGTCTTGAAAGAATGAAAAGAGTCCTTATTTAATTACAGTGTCTGCAATTACTGTTTTTTATATACTTTGTCCTTAAGCAATCATGACATGGCGCATTTCCATAAAAAGCGAGCAAGAAACTTTTGGCTCTACCGGATATCTCTCTGTAACGCGAGTACCCTGCTGTCAGACGGAGAGTGCATATTGTCCTAAGCACCACACCACGCTGATACATACGTGGTAATATATTATAATGGCGAAGGTTTTGTTGCTAGCCTTTTCTTGGGAATTTCATAAGGCTTCTCTTATACTTTTGTAGGGAAAAGTTCGAATAGATACGTTGGTTTGGCTCTTGGCAACGAATTAAGTTGAATGTGTAATTTAAGTATTTCTATCTCGCTAATCAACTTCACAAATCTCATCGCCTTTTGTTCTAGGACACAAATACTAAGGTGCGTCTTTGTTATTGTAATTTTCTTCTACTGCTTTTGTATTATACTCGTTACATGAGTTGTGTTTATCTTACGTAAATGAGTGACGATTACTTTCATCAGTGAACTAATTACTTCAATCTGCATATTCATTTAGTTTTTGTGACAGACGTGCGTGTTTCACATGCATATACGCGCGCACGTCGTCTACTCAAAAGTTGTGGTTTAGAACTTCCTGACGCCTTGACGTGCCGTCTAACTAGGCAATCCGCATGACAGATACGTACCACGGAACAGTGGAAGCTTCGTGTAGAAAACTTCTTGAAGACAAAGCTAACAGTGTAAATTACACTTGAAAAGTTTTATTGGAATGTAGTACTAGGATATTAGATAAGAAGAACGTGCATTACTTCGCCTATAACGTCTGATCATATTGGTTTTTCGTCTTTAAAGATATTGTCTGCATTGACAGTACACTAATCGGCGCTTCAGGAAAATTAGCAAACTATTTAGTTCAGTTATTTAAGAAAAAAAAATAAAGAAAAATTATTAAAGTTACCATTTTTTATAAATCAGTATCAGCAGTCACGACTTAAAAGGACATTTGAATTAACAATCAGTAAGCATCTAATAGCGTTATTACTACTCAGACATATTCGTCAACGTGAGCACATTTTAAGTGTAACTTAATGTCACGGGACAATCGAAGAACTGTTTTTTCTTACATACATGTTTAAACTAATTTGTGTCACAACCCGCAACCGAAGAAAACGGTGTACTGTGTTTTTACACTTTGACACGCACACATACTTTACGGCTTTCTTCGTTCTTTTTATACTTTGATGCACGGCACATCCTTTACGACTTTCCCAAACAGAAATGTAGTCAGTTCAAGGTGAATAGTATTAATTACGATAAGAGTAAGAACAGACTAGAAAATAATATGGTATAAAGATCAATCCATGCGAAGTTGATTTGTAAATAATCATCTGAAGTGCCTCGTGTTAATCGATTTCTCCCCCACCGTCGATCCACGCTTCGTTGATTTCCCACACTACTACAACCGTACGGGCCCGCTCCGTTCTCTTTTCTCTTCTCTATTAATTTACCTTTCTTTTTGTCCTTTTACCTTGACGGCGCCCGCCCTCTCCCCGGTGCCTCCGCGCCGCGCCTCCCCCGAGGAGCCGTTGATGCCGCTACAATCTCTCCTGCTTCCAAGGCGTCCTCGGCGCGCTTCTTATGCGAATCCTTTGTTCCTTCTTGGCTCAGCGGAACCTGGAGATAACTGGAAAAAATCTGGAGCCGTCCCCCGGGGCGGGCCCCTTGCAACATACATATGGAGCCGCGCTCCCTCGGCGGCGCGGCCCGGGCGGGCGGGAGGAGAGAGCTCGTGATGTGGCCTCGGGGGCCCCAGGGGTGGCCATGACCCGGCGAGAAGAGCGGTGCCCTCGCATTCGTCTCCTCGCGGCCCGCGCGCGCGCGCGCGCGCTCTGGGGTCAATTTCGCCCGCGATTTCGGCGCTGAGGCTCGCTTAGTACTTTATGGGCTGGGCGCGGGATTGACGGAAATTCGGTCTGCAACAGAACAGGCGTCGAGACATTTCTTTTTCACTCTTTTCGTGGAGTGGATCATTTATGACTACACTTTAAAACTGAAATATTCTCATTTTATACGATCAATCTCCTCGTATTCATACGATGTGCCTTCCTTTGCTTGGAATATGTCAAATTTTACCTTTCGAGTTTTTTCTTCTATAAAATGTGTTAAAACGAACTGCTTTTGTCCTTCATGTGATGATATGATCCTCCAGTAATCATTGTTACCTTTAATTTTGGTTTTTGAATGTCGCATGTTATAGCTTATTGCCAACTGTGTTTGCAGTAAATCTTTAAAACAGTGAGTCAGTCGTTAGTAGTTATAGTCTTAATATAAGGTGAACGAGGTACGAAACTCCCTCCGACTACACATGTGCGAATTTCAGAGAGGAGAAAGAGTCCCTCTCCATTACTCTCCTGGATTTCCCTCTTGCCAGAGAACGCGCGTGCGCGGTTGGGACGTCGCGACAGCTCGGCCTCGGAGACCATTTTGAGAGCCCAGAAATAACAAACAGAGCATGTGGTTTCATCTCTTCACTGTGACACCCAAACAAAAACCCTGTTATGTATCTGTGACCCCTAATGAAAGGAAATACGTTCAGTAAAAGGTAACTGAACACAATTCACTCCAGCTGTTCCGTCAACTTGATAAGTATTACTGCCTCTTCCAGAGCGTTCAGCATTCGTATTGTATGTTTCCTGGTGTAACCCTAATTGTTTTCGAAGTAAATGTAGATAATCGCTTTAGTTTGAAGAGTATAGTAATTTAAGGGTAATATAGTACGTACTGTGTCTTCAGTTTTTTACTTCAAGGTCAGTGTCTGGCGGTATCGTCAGAAAGCAAGGGCAAGAAATAGTTATAGATTTCCGTGAATATTTTAAAAGCCTAAAAATTAATTTTATGTTAAGTGCCAACGTTACACAGATGACAAATGAAGCTACTGATATATCTGACTTCAACGTAAAAACATTTATACGTAATGAGGAACTATCTTCATCTAAAGTCATTCTTACATTTTCCACTTCATTGCATTGACGGAATAATTAGATAAATGATTCACTGTTAAGTTGTAAACAAAATGTTGAGAAAACTTAGCGAACAGAGATATATGTAGGTAAATGGAACGAAACGGTGATGGCAGTGAAAATGAGTGCCAGGTTTTCCATTCCAATCACCAATTACATCAGTTTAGCAGGACGGCCATACGCATAGAGGGAGTTGAATGTCTCCAATTCATACTCATGTGGAAGGAGTTTTTTATGTTGGGCTATAACATTTCTCATGGAAATGATAAATGACGAAATAGTTTGAAAATTAAATCTTGGAGCAATCTCTTTTTGCGAATACTGCCTTTTAATACCCTTAAAAAGTATTTGAAAGTAATATGCATTTTCAGTGAATTTAGATGTCCGTAATTGTATTTTTTTACTTACGCGTATATTATTTTATCTGTGTAAGTAATTTATCTGTGTAAGTAAAACATATTTGAAAGTTATATTCATTTTCAGTGAATTTAGGTGTCGCTGATTTATTTTATTACTTACACAGATACGATTTTATAAATATAATAAAATTATAATACAAAGAGTTATTAACCTTTGGTCATACGCATTGTATACAAACAAATGGTGTAAGCAGAAATAGTAGTGTATACAAAACACGTTTCTTGCAGTTATAAAATGTATAGAAATTAAAAGATTAAAAATCTTTTGATTTGGACATTTAACAAATGTGTAAGTGATATAAAATGATAGAAACAGGTCGACCCTACGTTAGGAACAATTGAAGAATTTGTAGACGTTTTGTAATGTGAACATCGAATGACGCAGAACGAGACCTGAAAAGTAGCTGGTATTTTTTCAGCAATACATCATAATAAGGTTGTATCAATTTCGTGGTATTAATAGTTCTTACGTTGTGAACGCCATCAGGACGATAAATTGAAAATAACCAATGTTAAGGCACGGCATATACGGCCTCTAAGGTCCGGCGTATACGTTCCGGTATACAGGCGAGGTTTACCTGTACAGCTCACCTTATACACGGAGCGTTGGTGCTAGCGCTGCAGGCCAAACTGCACAGGCGGAGCGACCTGCGCAGGCGACCGGAGAATCGAAATTCAATTCTTTCTACCGTTCGACCCGTTGCAAGAAACCTCTAAGTAGCTGTCAGTCTCTCATGGGGAGAAATAGTTATTTTTTCTTTTATATTAAAGGAGTTGCAAGTTTCACACAATAGTTTTCGGTAGACTTCTTCATTCGTCCCCAAATAATTACGATAATCTGTAGGATCTGAACTTAATCTTGTATGAGTGAATTCATTTCTTTTGTAAGGCAATCTTTTCACCAGGCTTTGCGTTTTCGCTTCCTTTTACACTTCAAGGCCACCAACAAAGCGACAAGAGCGATCGCGTCGTCTGCTTGTTTGCTCGCCATCACTCGACTGAGTTAAAATCTTCCGGTTTACCGTAGCGTGTGTGTGCTCTAGCCTGCACAGGTGCACCTTTCCGATTTAGCTGTGCAGGTATACCATAACGTGAATGTCGGCGGTAGTGTGTCTTTCAGTACTGTCGTAATACTACCATCTTACAGGAAACAATCATTAAAAAAATATATATAATTTCTTGGCGTAAGTGTACTCATCCGCGATCTGTAGCTATAACTCATTTATTTGGATTATTTTATCGGATGACGGGATGTAAAATCCTTAAAGGACGTCTTCCATTAATAGTGCTTTTCGTTCGTCTGGTTCTTCCTCCTAAATAGAGTATAATATTTCGAAGTGATGTTAACTGACGAACCCCGAATGCCTGTCTGCTCTCTATAATTTCTATTTTCCCTTCAGGAGTAAAGATTCTTTGAAAAGGAATTGTTTCCCACAAATTCCTATATTTTCTTCTTTGTTCAGGAAATTAAATGGGTCAATGAAGGCGAATGAACGAAGTGAGTAACCGGCAATCAACGTTCCTCGATCACTCGTGCGCAATCGAAGGCTTTCGCTAGGGACACATTAGTATTACACTTCCACGTCCGCCTTCTCAAGAGCCGTGCATTACTGGGGTTTGCCTACAATGTTCCCCAGAAGCGCGGCTCACCGCTAACCGCAGTTACCGCATAGATGGATCGCGGGCTGCGGTCTGACGTCGCGGGAGCCACCTGGGCGGCGGGGGGGGGGCGGGAGGGGGCCGCTTGGGGTGCGTAATGAAGGGCGCCCCGCAGCGCCAGCGGGCGGGGGGCAGAGGATGCCCCCCTGGAAGGGGGCGGGGTGCGGGCGGCGGGAGGCGCGTGCGCGTGCGGTTGGCCGCCGAAACGCGACGCGCGCGGGAGGAGAGAGAGGGAGGGAGAGAGAGAGGCGGGCCCCTCGCGGCGGCGCCCGGAAGCGCCGGAAACCGCCTCGCTGCGAGGCGTTTCCGGCCGCGGCCGGAGGCGGCTGCCCGCGCGAACGCCGCCGCTGGCCCGCCCCCGCTCCCGACGTCGGAGCCCGCCACGCGACCGTCTCGTACTCTTCATGCCGTGCTGTCTTCGCTGTGTTATCGTCACTTCTTTATTAGTCCGTCTTCTTGTCACGTCTGTTAATTTTGTCGGCCATTCTTACTACGTTGTTGTTGCTGCTTTGCTCTATAATCGCCTTAAATTATGTCACTTCCTTTATCTACCTTATCCTATCTATTCTCAACATCGTCCGAATTCTTGATGCAGTGATCCAACATTATACATTATGATAAGTAATGTCATTTAAAAGTCACCTGATACATGGTAGTCTACTCCCAGGGAAATCGTGGCAAATATTCCCTCCTTTTTTATAGAATAACCAATCCTTTGGTTTCTTTCCCAACCTTGCTCTGTTCTACGCTCTTCTCGGGTGTATCTCGCCTGCAAAACCCCTTGCATCATTTTTCCCAAGTACCTCTTCTTCCTCCTGATTCTGCCTTCGTTTCTTCGTCATTCATTCTCGCCCCGCCCCCGTGGACGCCCGTCCGCCCGAGGGCGCCCTGGCCCCTTTCCCGCCCCCGCCCCCTCCCCCGCCACCATCCCGCCCACCCCTACTCCCGCCCCACCTTCACCTTTCCCCCTTCCGCGCTGTCTAATAATTACCATGAGCCGCGTCTGTCGGCCGCTGCCGCCGCCGCCGCGCACCCCGAGGCCCGGAGGAGGCGGGGGTGGGGGAGGAGAAAGAAGGTTTAATTAAGGAGTGCCAACCTTGGAATATCTAATAAGCATCTCATTCACACCTGTGTTCTACAGTAAACCATGTCTTCCTTGAAGAACATGAGACTTAATTAACGGTGGACGTAATTTCGGAATAAAAAGCGTCCGTCCCGCCTGTTCCTTATTTCAGTCGTTTATGTTGGGGGAAACGCATTGTGTTTAATATTTTAATACGTTTTGTTTGCGTCTGCGTGGAAACGAAGCGATGTCGTTTGTGTTCGCGCGTATAGGGGACGGAACTTCCCGTTTCGTAGGCGCGTGCGGACGGAACAGAAACTGAACACACCGACTTTAGGCGGCGCGAGGCGGCACGACATGTCACAAATTGCTCCGTATGAATATGGATGCCGCCAGTAAATACACGTATGTCGTTCTGCCGCGATGGCGCCGCGTATCGGTTATTCACGGCCTACAGTAGGCGGCGTCGTGTACGTCATTGTTTGTTGATTCGTCCGCCGCCCTACTACGCGCAAGCGGTGTGGGGGCGAACCGATTCGTTGATTCGTTCGTGTTCGGTTAGGATCAGCGGCGGCTCGAGAAGTAATCTGTGATGATGGATCACCGGTGGCTGTGTGGCAGAAGGCGACGCGGGCTGCCGGGTTCACGGCGGTGTCGGCCCTCGCGCTTGCAGACGTCCGCTTCGGCACATACCACACCGATTATTTTTGTTTTCCTTCCGACTACATAATCACAGCTTTGGAATTGTCAGTGAATTTCTAGTACAATATTGATTCACGCATTTTAATCTCAAATTTACAAGGTGGAGGAACAAGATACAATTGAAATAACATTAGAATTAGATTGACTTTGGTAGAGACGACTCGGGCAGGCGGTTCAGGGGTTCAGAGAACACTTATAGAACTTTGTGAGATCAAAGATTTTCTTATTTCTGCACGACGATTAATAAATCAATTTTGTGGATTTCAACAGAAAACTTGATCAGTTTTTTTCGTTGATGGCGCCTTGCGATTATTCGATGCACCACGTTGCCGCGCAGCTAGTAAAGAGACGCACTTTGCGTAGGGAAGCCTCCGACGGTATGAAATGAGGGAAAGGTGAGGCGGGAGGTGTGAAGAAAAGACAGCGAAACGGCGTGCAAGGGAGCTGGTCTCGAGGATAGCTCACTCTCCGAAGACTAACAAACAGAAGCAGAAATACAGGAACGACACGACTATTATCCAGACAGGCCATGACAGAGGCCTATGAGAGTCTCAGTTCCTTTCTTCGGCGAACTCGGTGTGGAACCAACCCAGTACCAGATTTCTGTGTTTACCAACATTATATTGGCTTAATATTCTGCAATAATTATTCTAAAATTAGTATTTATTTCAGTTATAACTGTTTACTTTTTGTATAATTGGGATTATTTTCCTTGTGACTTTTTTGTTAACGATAATTAAAACATCGTAGACAATTTCGGAATTTGAGTTTCAGGATTTCCCGTTTTTTGGACCCTCTCTGCTTAAGAAAACGCGCTGCTTGTGGGTCTTATTTTTAGTTGAGTCTTACTGTTTCTATTATCTTATTCCAGAAGGTATTAGCCCTAACAATGATTCCATTGTTTTCTCTCTTAATGACGTCTGTGGATCACTGGCACTTTCAGTATGAATCACATTGAAATCTGTTACTTTTAATACGAAAAATGAACCAATTCTTTTGGCCACTTAGAAATTTAGGGCTATTGAATCAATTTCGCCAGACAGAAAACACGAAAATTGTAAAGTAATTGATCTTTCAATCGCTTTGCAAGTAGTATATCACTTTCAGTATGAATTATTGGTCTCCAGTAGTAAAAATTCTCCTGAAGACAGCCACACAAAATGATTTTCTAAAAAAAAAAAGCAGGCATATAGCTCAAGAAATTAAAAAAAAATACTCACGCATAACACAATACAATACATTACATATTTTAACCCAAACAGCCCTCACGAATACTGCATAACGAAGAAAACATATCAAGAATATCGAAAAAGTTTCTATTTCAAAACCTCTCTAATGAGTCCCATCCAGAAATATTGTGTAACGGGCCTGGAGTCTTGATGTCGCATATCAGTTGTGTCGTAAACACTGAGTACGAGAATTTAGTATGTACACACAGTAAAAGAATGGGCGGAAAATACAAAAAAATGCATTTTTTATTCAAAATCGAAACTGTTTCATTGTGTTTGGATTTTCCCAGTTCTAGATGTCTAATAAAGCCATGAACATTTCCACGTGAACTGAGGTTGCATTACCTTTGTTCAATTCATGTGACCGTGTAAAATTAGTAATATAGATGTTTTTGTATTTTTATGGAGTTCGTGGGTATCAAACGAAGACGTAGACATCTCGATAGCGCCGGAAAATGCATAGTTTTCTTTCGATTTCTGTACGCATTGGAAATTGGGAATAAACATTTTAACTCCCCTTTCTCAGAAGTTGGTTGAGTGTGTTTACTTCAAATTTCTTTCTTAAAATATTAATTGGTCTCATTTTGTAGCATTTTCTGGAACATTTCACAATTTTCCGTGATCATCTTCACGTTTCCGTGATCATAAATATTTTTCGGATTCTCATTTTTCATATGGCATACAGGGCAGATGTATGTTACCGCAGTTTCGCATTTTTATAATTCCGTTTCCATCTGCATTTTTTCCTGTTCTACCTCACTCGCTTCCTGCGCTCCACTCCACCCCTTCCCTGTCACGCGCTCCTGCTTCACTCTGCCCCATACGGAACTCCCTGGCCCACACCACCGCCCCACCCTACGGCTTCTCGCGCTCTCCACCCCCCTTCCCAGCAGTGCCGGAGCTAAACAATTTTGGACCCGGGGATATGCTGAAACGT
Organism: Acheta domesticus; assembly: GCA_031308135.1. Lineage (NCBI taxonomy): Eukaryota > Metazoa > Arthropoda > Insecta > Orthoptera > Gryllidae > Acheta > Acheta domesticus. The sequence continues at coordinate 250,985,063 of JAHLJT010000631.1, forward strand.
AGCCGCTGCCCCCTTCGAAAACTTGTGAAAATTGGTTCAAGAAACTATACGAGTTATTTTATTTCAATAACTAACAAAAAATTACAACGCTTAAGCTAGAAACACTTTTTGGAAATATAAATTATAGTTTTAGATAAAAGTATTTAGGGATAAAAAATTAACTTTTTTCAGAGAGCTTAAAATGCTAAAGTTTGTTGTGTTTAGTAAGTTCTTAACAAAATCACTTATTAAATTTATGAAATAATAAATATGAATTTCAGTAGAACCTATTTTAATATTAGCGTCATTTGATTCTTTCCATGGAGTCTTACCTTATATGTAATGCCTATTGAAGGTAAGAACTATTGAAGTAAAAACTATTTAAGTTAAGTAAGAACTATTGAAGGCAAAAAATTAATTGAAAACTTTATGAAATATCAGACTACTGTACCGTGACTTATAAAGTTTCAATTTCTTTTTCAATTTTTCACTAATTTTTTCCCATCAGTCCCATCATGGAGCCCCTTGAGTTGCGGGCCCCGGGCGATCGCCCGATCTGCCCGTGCCTAGCGCCGGCACTGCTTCCCAGCCCCGCCCCCAGCCCCCGCCATCGCGCTCCGCGCCGCCCCGCTCGACCTGGCGTGGCCCCGCCCCGCCTCGCGCTCGCCGATAACCGCCGCAACCACGGAATAAACGCGGACACGTTTCACGCACCCGCAGCCTGTTTCTGCGGCGTTTCCGGCGAGCGATCCGTCAGCTCTGCTTTCCGGCGCGCCGGCCGCCGCTCGCCGCCGCTCGCCGCCGCCGCTGCCGGACGGTCGGGGATCGGGCGATGGTGAGCTTTTTCTCGCGTGCAGAGTGGTTTGTTCGCTTTTTGTCGGAGCTCTGAGGGGATTTATGCCTCTTTCATGCTCGCTCACGTTTATCATGTACAGGATAAAATGGCTTATTGAGAATGATCACATCGTGAATAGCGTGTCCATGGAGATAAAAGTGGATTCTTCAACGTTTTTTGTATATATTTCGCTGAACATGTTGGGTTGATCGTCATATTTGTTATTTCGGAGAATTAATTACTTATTAGACAAGTATTAATCAAATTTGTAGTATATTGGGGTAATTGTATATCTAACTAGCCTTTGCTTTTAGAAACAGTCAATCTTGGAACTTAGAACGCCGGCTATCTCCGTTTCGCCATTTATAACCTCATGAAGCGAGAATATTCTCGTATTATAGTTGGTCTTGAAAAAGACGAAATGAATAAATGATGGCAGATAACTTTCATTCTATTAATTTTAGTATATTATTCAAATTTATTATTTTCACTACGAAACCAGTTAATAAGAGCCACACCGTATCTATGGCTCCCCACATTTCACTTAAATAAAAAATCACGAAATTTTGTTAAGTAGAAAGCTAATTCCTTTCTAAACGAAAAGCTTCAGTATATTAAATACGATTCGTACATAGATATTTCAGAACATTAGTAATTTATAAGGTAATGATTAAAGAGATTGATTACGTTTCCCACTGCATCCACGGCCTTTTAAATATGCATATGGGATATCCTTGAAGTACCTAGGAATGAAACTAGGATTTATTAACCAATAGGTTCCCCACACCGGAGCTTGGGCTCCGTAAATTTTTAAGTGGATATAGTGTTTGAGGGTAAAAGCATCTTAGAATTTCAATTGATGGGGACTCGTATTAGATTGAATAATTAATAGATTGTTTAATTTTAGTGTATCATTTTACTGTCTAGCCACAATACTTAAATTTGGTGTATTTATAGATATTTCAATGTAAAAGTCGTAATCAAGCTTAACTTTTTGAAACATCACGGTGTCTCAAGTGTGTAGTGCCCATTTCAGATGCAAAATTGAAGAAAATAATAAATTAAAAACATTTTTATTTCTCACGGAGTTTTGTAGTTTCGAAAGACAATCATTTACGGTTCGTGCATATTTGCAATTTAGTTATATTATCATTGAAACGACGCTGTATCCGTTACATTAATGTTTTTGAAGGATGGATTAAGTTTGAATGTCTAACTTGAACTTATCAAATCAAAATTCTGATGACTACAGCTTAAATGTAAAACAAAGGCTTTTCTCCCGCTGCTGCGGTTTCCAGGCAACGAATTTCTCATTTGTCTTCAATCTTCCTGGTACAACTCTAGCGATTGTCTTACTGCCTTGTACTCCCTCATATAGAGTCAGACTGGCAGCTCACGAAACACTCAAGATATCGTGCAGAGACGCGTGCGCGAAAAATACGTTTCTCCTAGGTCAAAGTATATTCAATTAGATAAATAATTCATATGGCCTGCGACAGTGAATGTATCCGATATTCTTTGCATGACAAAATATTAAAAACTTGCTTGCGTGTATGTTTAAACATAAGTTTTGGGAAACGTATTGCGAAGTAGATACCGCGGATATTAATATTGCAGAAGTTTCCGTGTGTCTCCCTTCAATCCACGTTGGGCTTTCTTTTGATGTGTCATAAATAGCTGTTGTGCATTATTCATTTCCATTAAGGGTGGTTGATAGTAGTCATATTACTCGACAAAAATATCGCATGCGCCCTGTAATTACTTTTTCGCTCAAGTTCCTACACATACATCTTCTGAAAGTCTCATACGTTGAAGGACTGTGAAGATATTTTTGGTAATAACACAACACGAATCATTTATATGAGATTAGTATTACTCATTTCGGTAATATGGAATATGAAAATGACACCATTTATCACGGCATTATTTCGCTAAGTACATTTTGACTACATATATTTTCGATCATGAAATCATCTCACTTATTACTTTGAAAACTACCGATAAATTCGAAAGTGCTTCTGATGATACCTTTGATAATTCCTCATAAAACGCGTGAAAATTCAAGGTAGGTGGTCTCCATGACTCATAAATATATTTTTAATAAAGAAATAGTTTCAAACCTTCAGGTTTTGAGGAAATGATTAACACAGTTTTCATTACAATTTCTATTTATTATGTTAAATTACAATGAACAATAGCATGAGTGACAAGAAGCCTGTGCTGTTTTATATTGTACTCGTAATTGGAATGAAATAAATAGCAACTTCCACCAATAACGAATAATCGGCTCAAGACCTGAAGATACAAGAACATTCGTTTTTTAAATGCACGAGAGATGCTGCAGCGAAATCATTCGATGATTCCCCATCGGGGATGTTTGTCTCGTCCGTGCGCCGCGCCGGTGCATGGGCCCAGCGAGCCACGTCCCTTGGCGCGGCGGTGCGCCGGGTGGCGGGTGGGGGGGGGGGACGTCGGGGACGCACGCCTCGTCTCCTCTCCTCCCCCTGCCCCCCCACTTGTGTGCAGTGGCGCCAGCAGCCGCCTCTCTCCCATCGCAGGAGACGCCTCATCCCGCCTTGCCCCGCCCCGCCCCACCCCATCCCATCCAGCGCGCATGAATATTCCATTTTATTTGGAGTCCCCCCATACCCTCCGAGCCTCCCTCCGCGCTGCCTTCTCCGCTCCCGCACGGCCGTCGCTTCGCTTCCCCTCCTTTTTCCCGGGTGCACAGCGCGGGGCGACTCGGTCGCTATCGCTGTCCGCTCCCCGTCGCTGAAGATACCTCAGAAAATAAATCTGTACGTGTAGGTACTTATTGTAGTTTTGGGAGCTCAAACGCCAAATACATTCTATAAAAGGTGTTATTGTTCAAATATGCATTAGGATTCGATAGATGACTCCATCATTGGACCTTGATCTACTTTTTGGAGTTCATTTTCAATGCTACTTTTATTAACTTGAAGCAGACTTTACAGGCAGGTAGTTTATTTTGTAGAATCCTTGGTATTTAGTAAGAAAGGAACACTGTTTTTCTTACAATCACATGTTGTGCTCTGGTTTGTTTGTATACAGTATTCCTGGAATTCGGGCATGATGGGATATTACTTGGGTTGTGCACTTCATATAAATTATGTATTTTTTATACGTGACAGATTGTACTTTTTATTCATTCTCCCGGCGGCCATTCATTTCCCCACGAATTCTTTTTTTCTGGTGCCATCTTCTCTCACTTTTCCATCTCCACCTGCTTCTCGAAATTGCAGTTGCGGTATTTTCCTCGAATCTGGAAAGTGTTCGTGCGCTCCCACTAGCTCAGGTGCCGGATGGAGCCTGCGCTCTCTCTGTGTATCTGCTGCCATCGGAGGAGCGTAGATTGGGGTGAGAGGTATGTCAATTCCCCCTCGTAGTCGAATCCAGCGTTTGTCTTTTAAAGGCGCTCTGTTTGGGTGTTTTTAGCTTTTATGCGGGCGCGGCTGCTGCTGCGGCGGCGGCCTCCGTGCGGTCCGCGGAGAAGCCGTGCTTACGTGATCGGCTTACGGATATACACGCGGTGGCTCGATATCCCCCCTGCAGCTGCAAGGGGTGTGCTTAGAGGAAGAGGCCTGGAGGGGGGGCGAAGGGAACGGAGGGCAAAGTCCGAGGGAACCGTAGGAAAAACGCTAGAGAACATATGACGTCAGAGGGACTGATGCGATAAACACAATTGAGCACGAACACTTGAAACTACATACAACATGGAAGGGCAGGCAAGGAGACTGCATAATCAGCAGATAAATATACTTTATGTGCTTTTTATGGTGGGCAATTAGAAAAAACCAACAATGAGTGATCTATAATAAGAATTATCAGATTACGACCATGTCAGGAAGATATTTATGAACGCAGTGCATGAGAAAGTGGGAATATCACAATCCTATATATAATGGGGTACTTGACGACTAAAGATGACTTCTATTGTCACATAATGTCAGAGTTCCGTTAATATGGTGTGCAACAAACCAGAGCACAGGAACTGATTGAAAAATCATGACTGTCCCTTTCTTCCTAAATATCAAGGATTCTAGAAAATAAAATTACTTGCCTGTAAAGTGTGCTTTAAGTAAACAAATCTAACATTAAAAATGTATCCAAGAAAACAGATCAAGTTTCAATGATGAGACAACTATCGATATTCATAGAATAGAATTACAGTATATTGAAATAAAAATAAAAGCATATCCATAGAATGAAACTCCGGATATCAATACAAAATTAGAGTGCGTTTGAATTGCAATCGAGATTGTTTCATAATAATTTCTCATTTCTGAAATGCGATATCATAGTGTAAATAGGAAATATGGCAATTGGTAAATGAATGTGACTCTTTGTAACATGAATTTGCTCCCAAAAATCTGCTTTTGTCATGTTTATACCTTTTGAAAGTTTCGTATGTGATGACCGAAATTCAGTACCCGGTATTTTAACATTGCAGGTGAATCTGAACTTACTAAATGTGTAAGGCATGCCCCTAGTAAATGTAGGATTAAGTAGCAAATATGTGAGTCAGGACAACATAGCGATGAACATTACCAATAAACGATCGTTTCTCGAAAAATCTTGATTTATTGATTGAATACGGTGAGAAAAAAAATCTTCGGGAATTTTTGGATCAACATTTACGGAAGGCAAGCAGAGAAAGCATTAATGAAAACGAGAGAAAAACGCCAGAAAGTATTCTCTAATTGCTTTGATTGTCACAACTGTCTCGTTACGACAGCACCAGTTAGACGTCACTTGGATCAATGTAAAAATAGCTTTATAGTACTCAATACAATATACGTAGATGTAACCTAAGCAAATTTTACTTTCCGTCTACATAGTATGGAATGCATTGCTGCAAAAAGAATTGATATTGAGTTGTTGACGTAAATATGTTTTCGGGATCTTCGAAACCGAAAATAGTGTTGTTGTTTGAAACGACTGTAAACAATACTAACGCCTAAACTGTACACAGAATATTTGTTAAATGCACTTCGTTTTACTTTCTCGCTACTGCTCACGCAGTAAGCGTCACCCGTCCGTCTGTGATCAACGCTAGCGGCTAAACCGTTCAGCCGATTTTCTCCAAAATTGATGTTCACAATCGATCTGACTGATATCGCAGATCCTTCTATTTGAAACCGGTATTTTCATTTTAGGGGAGACTTTCCATGAATCACCTGGGACATTTTCCAAATTTTCAAAAGAAATGGCTCCGTCGTTTTTTATTAAATTTTGTTGCTGGATAGTGTGAAGGGCGTTTAAGAGCAAGTGCAGGTCTCATGTTCGTTGAAAACTGATTTTTCGAAAATTGCAAATGCTCAAAATGTTTTCGTCGTCTTTCTACTACGATACTTATGAAGATTTCTTTCCGTTCATGAACTCTGTTCCTGAAAATTAGATTTTGAAATTAGGTCATGTACAGTTTTTCGAAAAGTTTAGTACTTTTTGCGTAATATTGTGGGAAAGTACGGGCAAGAAAGTACGTGCTGTTTTTGTTTTAAGCACTAGTTTTAAAGTTGCTCAAATAGCAGGAGGCTTGAGTAATCCTCACTCTTCATTGGCAAAGGCCACCGCTTCATCTCTTCCAGTTTCACCTGGTCGAAGCGGGGGCGAGCCCCGTGCGTGTCACTTGCCGCCCACGCGCGCCGGAACCGCCCACGCCCCCCCCCCACGCGCGCGTGTTCGCGTCGCGACGTTGCCCGCGGGGCGTGTATTTCTGGCGCGGCGGGCGGCGATGGCCGCGCCCGATACACGCGCCCGGCTTTCGATGCAACTTCATGCGTGCTTGCGCGCTTCCCTGATCCCGACGGCGATAGCCGCCCTGGCGCGCCGCTGGGGGCTCGTTTGGAATAGTCCTGTTGCGAGAAAGAGGAGATAAGTTTGTACACGAGTAGTTGCGCACTCCAAAAAAAGAATCACTTGAATCATGCATGCAGCGTTAGTTGCGACGGGAATGAATTTATAAATTGTACATTTCAGTGTCATCAAAATTTCACGGTCTCTTAGCTGTCTCGGTATCCATATTTATGAGGTCCTCATTGTGAAGGGAGCCTGTGATATATCCGTTAGGAATTTACGATTCGAGGCTTTTATCTTGGCAGACGCATTTATATCAGACCTATCTATTTCACAAGACCACCCCTCTTCTTCTGGAGAGGTGCACGATACGAAGACGTCCGTGTACTTCCTCGGGGCTCGTTGAACTCCCTCGGGTCGCACCAGCCGTAAGTGTATTAATGTTGTACGACTGCTGCTTCGGGACCGGCAGGTAGCTTTCGTTTTGAGTAATTCCCCGAGTGTCCATGCATATTTAACCTGATGGACAAAAAAAAGATGCTCTCTGAGGGAAGAACGCCACTTGTTATATTCAACCTTTCCTTGGAATCTTCCATAGTCGGAATCGTGTTTTCGGCGGCGTAAATAAACGAGTATCAAATATGAATAAGGCGAACGAGTGCGATTTTTTCCATTTACTCGCTGTACAAATAAATTCTGCCCTGTTGCCGGGACAATGAATATTTAAGTGCCTTTTAACATACTTTCCTGACGTCTCTCATTTTAAATTAACTGAGTTATTGTTTCAAATATTTGCTGTTTTTGTCGCGAAAGTTCCATCTTGCGTCATGAATTATTCCCGTCCCTAGTTGCCTGTCCTGACATTTTCAAATTTGATTTACTTTCCGCGCCGCAAGTATGACAGTTGGTTTTTGTTGGCGCTCTCACATTCATTACATTGAGAACGCGAATAATTAATGGCAGCCTCCTCCCGCGGCGCAACAAAAATATTTGGACCACAATCACGTATGACCGAAACTTTAAATATAGACGTGAATTACGCAAATGGGTGTCGGGGCGGGGCCGGAACCACGCGCGGCCCTTTGTGTCCGTATGGGCGTCACGTCCCTGGGAGGCGGCGCCGGCGCCAGCAATACCACGCTTATTTAGTGGCCAGCGAAAGATTAATTTGGTATTCAGCGGCCGTTTTTACTTGGCTGTGATTTTAAACCTCCGGTTAACTCGCCTGGGTTGGGCGGCGCGGCGCTCGCGCGGGCGGGCAACCGGCGCAGCGGCACGGGGCTTTTTCGCCTCGGCGGCGGTGAGAGGAAAAGGAAGGGGAAAGGGAGGGGAGGGGAGGGGGCGCGGTGGCGGTTCCCAAGACACGCGCGGCCTGCGCCTCCGGAGCCGCAACAAATGTAACGGCATTAGACCTCTGGGCGCCCGGGGGCTTTGACTCCCCGAGGGCTCTCTCTCGCCGGCCTAATCACAGCCACTTTGCCGCCGTGATTGAGGGCGGCGAGGAAAGAAACGGGCGGCGGCGGCGGCGGTGGCGCGGGCGGAGGCGCTGGAGGAGCTACCGCAGCGGAATCCAAACCTCCCGAGACGATGGCGGGGGGAGGAGCAAGGGAAGGGGTGGGGTGAGGCGGTTGGCGCTGCGCTGGCAAGCCCGCTGCCGCGTGCTTCCTCCCGCGCGCCCCGCTCGTGGCTAATGAGCGCGCCCGCGGGGCGGCCAGCGACGCCCACGCCCGCGCCCGGCGCAATTAGCGCAGCGCAGGTCGCCCCCCTCCCCCTTCCCCCCTTCCCTCCACCGCACCGGCGGCGACGCTGCCGTAAACTGCTGTCGCCCTGCGCGCTGGAGCCGTGCTTTCTCATTCGCCGCCTCGTTATCACACTGCGCTGCTTCCCCTGCCAAATGGATTCTGTTTCGATTTTCTATCTTTTCTTTTCTTTTCTTTGACGTAATATTAGAAGAATGACGCGTCCGAAGCCATGTTTCGTGTGTCATACTTCGTATAAGATGATCCATCGGGGTTTCGATGAAAATATTCCTTGCAATTTCATTGGTGTACCGTGCATTTTCTGAAAGGCGATCAGAGGACACGCAGTTGTGCCTGTGTCCTTCCACCCCACCTCCGTTCCGTCAGCCGCCGCGGTGGGCACTGGTCACGTGCTTGTCTGTTCGTAGCCTCCGCACATTGCGGTCACATCGGCTCATTCATGTATTCTTCCGCTTTTCTATCGTTCTACTCAATCATTTGAACGAGTATTCATTCCAGCATTTATGTATGTACGTCCATTCCCCTGTCTATTCATAGCACATTCGTTTTGCTGCTCATATTTTCTTCGGCGTTTCCGAGCCGCTTTTAACGAAATACATGTTCGTCTATCCATCTGTTCATTGATCTACGTGTCCTCGGTACTTCAGATCGTCCGGAAGTATGGAAGCATATAAATACTGTTCATTTTTTCTTCTTCCTTTTTCACATATTGATCTCCGTGCTGATATGATAATTTACAAAGTGAGAACTTTTTAAAACCTACTTTTATCGCTTCATGAATATAAGTTTTGTAAATTTTTCGCTTTCTATTTTCAATGTTAAATCTAATCATGGCCGAATTCGCATCCACGTTATTAGCTTCCACGCGTTCTACGTATTTGTTCCTAGCGACTAAACAGGGCTGCACTTCATTTACTGCAACTTGTACGTTTAGCGGTGCTGGCACTATTTGGACCTTTTATGCGTGCGGTAATCCACCGTCGGTAACAGTGTCGAACACGCATTCGCAATTCATTGATCGAGTATCTAGGGTGTTCCATTTTACCTTGCCGTATTCCCACCGTTTCTACATACTGCTGCATGTGGTTTTCTCTTTCGCTTCGGACTGCAGCAGCGGCGGCGGCGGCTGCTGCCACGGCTACAAGCAGCGCTCCTCGCCCGCCGCAGCGAGGAGCCGTCCCGGTGGTTGTGTGCTCATTTCCTTGAGTAATAACACCGCGGCGCTGTCGCTGGCGAATCTCCTGCTCGCCGCCGCCGCCGCCGCCGGTGCTGGTGCCGTTGTTTGTCCAGCGCGCGCACTCATCCTGCGATGGCGCCGGACGTCGCTCTGCGCCTCGTCGCGAGCGACGCGTACTTGCCGCCCCGCCCCCGTGCCGTTATCTCCGCCTATGCCCCGCACGCTCCCTCCCCCGTCTCCGCCCCAGTCCCCGACCCCCGTCCCGCCCCCGCCCCTCGCCACTCTCCGCGCCCCGCTCCGCCCTCGCCCCGCCACCTCTCCGTCATTCTCGCCTCGCCCCCTTCCCTTCCCCGCCCCGCCCATCTCCCCCTCACCTTCCCCCGACCCACTCCCCTCCGCCTTCCCCTCTCCAGAGCTGCTGCTGCTCCACCGTGCGTCATACTAGAGACCGCTCGACACCTTTCCCAGACGACCGACGCGACGCGTCCCTTCCGCTCCTTCGCTTTGCGTTCTATCCCTCTGCACTTTCCCGCTGTCTCGTCTTGACGTTGGGGCTGCGGGGGGGGGGGGGAAGGCGCTGCCGGCCTTCATGTGTACCTTTGTTGTTTGTTCTCAAGTTGTCATCTGTGTTGTGGCGTCTCCGCTTAGACCCCCTATGGCTTCATCTTCGTATGCTTCCTTGAACCCTTTTCACTCTTTCTGTCTCCTGCTTGTACTACGTTTTTCGCGGCGACGAGATTTTGTTCGTTTTTTAGTTGTTTCTTCGTGAATCCTCACGAAATATCCGCATTATCTCGGTTCTTGTTATTCTAATTCATCAGTTATCATCTACTCCGTCAGTGGAGGAAGTTATCCTTTTTTCTATTATGAACATCGGATAACTTAGTTTAGGCGTAGTGAAGTTAGAGCATCTTCTTTACAGTAAGTCCCGTTGTCCCGTATTTTCTCATGTTCAGTATTTAATTGGTAACTGATCAACTTACAGTATTCATGACTGCAATCAATCTTGACGTACGTATGTATTATGAGGATTCTAGAAATCTCATTGACTTTCACGGCGATTTCCTACGTAACTCGCGCACATACAAACCATTCCACAAGCAGGCAATTCGACAGCTGGACCGTTTGTCTCTGTTTGCCCGGCAATATCAAAGTATTCAATTCCATCGCTAGTAACTATCAACTGCGCACATCGCTCTCCCGCTTCTGCCCCTCTCGTTCCCCGTTTCCTCCGCGCTTCTGCACAGCAGCTCTGCCGCGGCCGGTCCGCCTGCAATTGGCACCACCAACGCCAGCGCCCCCAGTCGCGGCGACGCTACTACCCCACCACCACCACCGCCGCCACCCCACCGTCGCCCTCGTGGCTGGCTGTCGGGCATCGCCGCCAGCTCTTACGCCTGGTTAGGCCTGTGTACTCGCCTAATATCCCGCAGCGGTTCTGTTGATTCGCGACCGCCGTCCCCGGGGTGCGGCAGCGCCGGCAACGCCGCGATGGCGGACGCGCGCGCGAGTCGCTCGTGTCAACAGCTGCACGCGCGCGTGCGTTGGCGCTGGGCGCGGAGGCGCGCGGGCGGACGTCGCGGAGCGCTCGCCGCCGCAGGTACCGATACCCGCGCGAGATTTGTACGCGTGTACACTTCGCCGCTGTGGACTCGCTGTCCAAAGAAACGTGTCGTCGGAGCACACAGTTTTGTTCGCGGTCGGGCGTTTACTCTCGCCTGTGTGAGTCGACGCTGCTCGCACAGTTGATTAAACTGCGCCTTTCCAGACACAAACCGTTTATGCTGCTGCAGACAGCGGTACTGGGGGTGTTTAATGTGGCGTTTGATGTCGTTTGATGTCTGCGAGTGTTTCTGTAGTTCTCTTTCTGCGATCATTCACGACACGCAAGGCACGCACTTCATTGATGTTTCAATATTACCTTTGCTGAGAATGTGGCATTTATGTATATTTTCATTGGTTTGTGTTTACGCTTTTCGATCAGCTTAATTACGCAAATAGATCGCCTGAACTTTCATTTTTTTCCAAAATTGATAAACCGCAACCAAAAATTATTTGTGTGGTAAATGTATATTGTATAACTCTCCGTAATCAACGATCATTGAAAATGTGCACAAAACTGTGTATATAAATATTCTTAAAATGAATTAAGGGAATATCAAAGGCGATAGTATTTCATTTTAATTGCGTCTGTAGCGTGATCTTGTGTTACAAATAATTTGTTTTAACCGTGTAGGGTTGTTATTATTTTTAAGTGTTACAGATCAGAAATTTTCACTTTTATCTCAAAATAAATTATTGCAGTAATAGTTATTAGCTTTGAAAAATATGTAGATTGGGTTCACCGAAGTCACAGGTATAGCAAATACGGAGAAAAACATTACATACATTTATATTTCTCAATAAATATAGATGGATGTGAATGAGTTACAAATTATTCCATCATTTGTACCCCTGTCGTGCAGATTTTCTGTTAATGAAGGGACAAGTTGCTATGTAGAAATTATTTGTAATCAAACAGACGAGAAGGGTAGAAACAGCACGATGCCCAAACACGCGTATGGATTTTAGTAAACGAGCCAGATACTTTTGGCGACCAATAGCAATGAGGTGTCCGCGAACCAAAGGGAAGGGGGGCAACGCGCCAAGAGCCGCTGTGATCACCGCGTGCATCTCGCGAACCCGCCCCTCCCACTAGCTCGCCCCCGTGCCTATAAGGCCGGCCCTATTAGCTATTCACGGGCGGCCGTGGCGGCGGCGGGGGCGGCGGGGGCAGGCGTCGGGCGCGCGCGCGGCTTGCGCGCTTTGGCGTGCGTCGCCTGTCGATGCACGCCCACGCCCCACGCCCTCGCCCCCGCCCCCGCGACGCTCGTGGCCTACCTGACACCCCGCCCCGCCCCGCCCCGCTCCGCCCCGCGACGCCCCGGCCTCATCGCTATTCCGCCGGTGCGCGGAGACTGCTGTTGTAGCCCTGGATGCGCCGCCCCGCGCCCCGCGCTCCTCCGCGCGCATTTGAGCGGCTGTGCACCGCGATGACCGCGGCCGCACCGCCTCAAACGGCCCCTCGCGGAGCGGGAGCTGCGGGCACGGGATTTCTTCCAAGGTGGTTCACCTCTCGGAAATGCCGTTCGGAGCAGGTGCTGCTTGTGGATCTCGCCTACGAAAAATCAATGTGCCCCATTAAATAGTTGTTTTTTTTTAATTTTGCTTACGAATAGGCCGACTTGGATCAAGCGCACATGCAGCCTGCATTTACCAGGACTCAATCTCATTATCTCGTTAGCAGGTGCATGTAATTTTTTATCAAGGGATCAGCATTTAGCTGGGTTCGATTTTTATCCCCCAGGGTTTTTAGCCGTGGGGGTATAGAAGATGAAGTGATGATAATGAGGGGTGAAGGGATAACACACACATACAGATATACACAAGCACACCCATATTCGAGGCGGAACTCAAACCCGCGATCCTTCCATCCGAGATCGCCACGGCACTAATGACTTAGCAATCTCGGCCATCCGGACCAGCAAAATAGTTTTTTAAATTTCTTAAATTTTGAAATGTTTACTTCCTCTCTTCTGCTTACGCATTATAAAGAATATAGAATACGCATATAAAGAAAGTATTTTAATGCTTCTGGAAAAAACGGTGAATTTTCGACCCAAAAATCTTTATTGTCGGACATTGCAAACGAAAAAGTGAATAAATCTTGTTGCGGTTTATAACATTTTTTTTCATGTTACCCTAGAGAAAAGTTAATAGTTCTGATTTTCAATTATGTTTAGGTTTGTTAAATAGTGAACTCCAATTTTATGATGAATTGAAAGTGTATCACTAAGGATAAAATTTTAAATTAAAAACTGTACAAAACCAATTGAATATATTTTTGTATATTCTTTAAATTAATGAACTGAATTGTTTTCAATGACGACTTGTGAAGAAATTCACTCTACCGTTGGCATGAGGAAATCTGGAAATTAATTAATTTTATTTGTTTGAAAATCTTTTTCATACTACGTCAATCGTTGAACTCTGTTCAGTTACGTAACGTCGAACATTGGACTAAATAAATCAGTGCCAATTTTATTACTAAATGTTTTGCCGTGTCCCCGTGCAGCATCCTGTTCGGATGCAGTGCAGGGTGCTGTTCACAGATCTTGGTTGTGTGCCTTCTTACGTTCTGCAACACTGCATCTGTCTCTCCTCTCTCGACTTCGCCACCAGCAAACTCTCACTCTCTTGAACTTCGTCATTGCTCGAGTCCTCTGAAGTTCACAACTTTCTCGTTTCCAGGACGACATCACTTCCAGATTCTCTCTGATTGCTTCTACGTTGGAGTGTGTTGATGAGTAGTTTGTAGAATGTATCAATGATGAGTGGAACTGTAAACGGTCAAGGCTGTCATTAAGTACCTTGCGGATTAGCATAGAATGGAAAATCTTTAATTTTAAATAATGGGTAGGGTTTGTGATTTATATGCATATATTTATATGCTATGTTAGGGTTTGTGATTTATATGCATATGCATATTTTTTTCTGTTAACTAAAACATCCCGTTTCAACAAATTGTATAGGTTTTGAGGCATTTAGTATCAATTGAAGCTAGTTTTATTTCGCATATATGACCATAATTGCATATTTTTGCATATTGGGGCCATATTTGCGTATTTTTGTTGCATATTCTCCCCTCATCCGCGAAAAGAAGCCTAATAGTTATAGTTCCGTCAGCGTATAAGCGGCACTGACAGTTCTCTTGCCACGTGCTATGGTACATCATATCACATGCTCTGAAGCAATGGGCTTCCGAGGATTTGTTTGCGTTGCCGTTGCCACGGATCAGTGTTGCCGCTCACCTGACTCGTACGAAGTCGCTCGAGAAGCACGCTGACCTGTCATCGGCAGTATCAGTTGAAATGAAATGTGCATCCGCCGAGCGCCTATGCGTGCTCACACATGGAGCAAACGTGGAGTGGTATTCAAAGAGTCAGGCCCGTGAATTTATGGCACAGACGATCTGGGAGTGCGTCATTTGTTCCCTGAGTAGTGAAGGAGACCAGCAGGAGCTGATGCGTAATGTTTTCAACCCCTCAGTTTGATATGTCCCATCTTTTTCAATTTACTAACGTTTCTCTTTTAACCAAATATCGTTGACTCACAAGTGAAACGCATTAAGTTTTAAGTTATTTGATTTATGTGTTCTAGATTTTATTATAATTGAGGGGAAGTCATATTTTTGTTGCAATACCTTCTTTTTGTGAAATGTAGCACATTATTAGCATCTCCCATAATTTTTCTAAGAAATTAGTGTTCTTCAAAATTAAGCCCTTGACTTAATGTTTGTCGCTTGTAACAATTTATATGATTTCTATATGGTTTTTTGCTGTAAACATATTTTCCACATTACACTTTACATTATACAATTTGGTATATTTTCCTTTTTTAATTGCATATATTACCAAATATATTTACATATGCATGTGCATATTTCGTTGTTTTATTGCATATAAAACACAGCCCTAATAGTGAGTTATATAATTCCATGTAATGAATTATACATTAATGGAAAAAAATAAATGATCATTTATTGCCTAGTTAAGAGTTCAAGTTATCTTCATTGACAGTTTATCTATTTAGTTGTTAAGAAATTTAAGCTGTTGAGAAGTTCCAGAATTTGAGGAGGCTTCATTCGCGAAGGAGAAAGTGTATGTTCCAAGCGCGATAGCTAGTGGGTCAGAATTTGCCCTAGTGAATACTCACTAATGCATATTCTTTGCAGTTGTTGTGTATTAAGCAAGATCTAATATTCAAAACTTTCTGTTCATTTTTTTAGATACAAAAACACTTACACACTGTTGTACAGAATGAGTTTCTGGATAATGGTCATGTCTATCAATATGCTTCAGAGTATTCGAGTGGTCTGCTTGTATATTGCTAGAAGGTAGATTTCAATCATTGCTTATGCGATTCCCTACGTAGGAGAATTTGTAATAACAAAATAGTTATCTTGGGAATGAATTAATAATCTCGTGGGATGAAGAATAAAAAATATGAAAACATCTTTAAATCATCCATTTACATACAAAAATTACAGGCATTTTGGAGGTTTTATTCGCATATTTCAATTTTAACATAATATAACGTTAATATTTATTTACGTTAATGGTTATAGATTTATGTAAATTGGAGTAATATCAAAGTGTTATCGTCAGTATTACGAGTGAAAGATGTGATCAGTCAATATTCCCGAGAAACTAAGTATTTTTCTGAAAGCATTATTGACGATGTTTGGACACTGTATCCGAATCAAAACTTTGATCCTACTGTAACTTTAATTCCTCACGTCAACTTTAATCTCATACTTAAACTTTAATCCTGCCGCGAATAAAATCAAAATTTAAGAAAGGAAAGGAATGTGATATTGAAATCACTTCCACGTTACGCTATATTCTGATCAGATGCAGTTCTTCCAAGAACCTTGTTTTTGACATGTAGTCGTAGTGATAGTTCGTTTCGCTATTATTTGTTTCTGCATTTTCGGTTGTACATCTCGCGGTGAAGCGAGGATCACGTTTAGAATTTTTTTACTTCTGGGATTTTGACCAAAGGCCTTCGGAAACTCGTCTCAGATGAGAGAATCAACGGTATATTCCCTTTGGTAACTTTTGTTTTACCATCTCGATGCTGAGAGGGTTGTGTTTGAATGTTGTTGTTGTGGCATCTATTTATTCAATAATGACCTTTTTGTTTCTTCAAAGATCACCACCAGTCGTATAGGATTAATATACCAGTTTTTATCGTATTGTAAGGACTTTGCCACAAGAGTCGTAAATTAAATATTATTTACGAACGCAATTCACTGCATAATCGTATTATTTAGCCTTCATTAGAGGCTCTTCGCTTGGCGGCCCTTGAATTTATCGGTACTCTCCAAACCTGCTGTGGCATGAAAACACTCTCACTTGAGCGTCTGTGACTGGCACGCAAGGCCGAAAGACAGCCGCCTCCGTCCCGGCGGCCTGGCGGGCGGTTCCTCGGCTACAGCCCCCGGACGCGATCGATGTCGACATCAAAGATTCAGGCGATTAGCTCACGCGCGCAGGAAGTGCGTGGATTAAAACTTGGGATCTTAAGTTGCAAAGTGATCAAAAACGAGAGGGCGCGGGGGCGCGGCGCCTGCGCTGCGGAGGGCCCGGAGCCGGACGCCTGCAGGAAATTGGGAGGTGACGATGCTCTGTCGCAGTTGGCGCTGCTCCGGTGGGGAAGGGGGAGGGGTGCAGCAACCAGACGCGACAGATTGCATAAAGCTCAGGCTCTCTTAAGCTCTTCGGCGCGCTGGTGCATACCGAATTGAAATTTCTCATCGGAAACCTATTGTGTCGTAAAGCTTACAGCCTTTGATACTGCTGGCTGTGACGCATTACGTTCGAGCTACTAATAACGTTGATGTACCACCTGATGACGTCATGGGTGATTGGTGGGTTTGGTCTAGGAATATTGCAACTCACTCAAAGTACAAATGTGAATAAACTTTGTTTCTTAAATATGACTTATTCGACGGAGCACTTCAGCATTTTGAACCAATTTTACTTTTGTGTGCTGTGTAAAAATATCGTTCCGCGAGGGTAGGTCAGAGAGCTACGCAACTCGTAGCCCCGCGCTGCCGCCCAACTCGTCGAGCGGAGCAGCCGGTCAGATTGCGCGGCGCGGCGGGCGCACGCGGCGTGACGCGATGGGGCGGGGCACGAGCGGTGGTGGTGGCGGCGGCGGCGGCGGCACGACGCGACGCGCGAGGCCTGTACGATGCCCGAAAACACGGGAACCCGCTTCAGCCGCGCGCTAATCGCTCGCTGCGGTCTCCCATTCCCGCCCGCACTCTTCCCTGCCCTCTCCGCACTGCCGCACGCGCACGCCCGTACGCTAGCCGGCTGCGTGTCCCCCCTAAACTCTCTCTCCCTTGCTCTTTCTTCCACCCACCCTGCGGCTCGCCCACCCTCCCGCACATTTACCCGGTCGGCTGCACACTCAGCAGCTCACCAGTCCGCCCACCGGCTCCCCCAACCTCATGTGAGCGCACCCGCCGACCCAGCAGCTCACTTCCAGACCCAACAACTCACTCGCCGATCTAGCAACTCACCCGCCGACCCTGCAACTCCCCCGCCGACCCAGCAACTCACCCGCCGACGCAGCAACTCACCCGTCGACCCAGCAACTCACCCGCTGATCCAGCAACTCCAGCGCCGACCCACTGATCCAGCAACTCACCCGTTTGCTTAACAGTTTCCTTAGTCACTCAGCAACTCCTCGTCTTCCTCTCAGCAGCAGTCCCACCCGTTCGTGCGGCAGCCTGGCCACCCGCGCAGTCGCTCTCATGTCCTCAAGCTGCTCGCCCGCCAACGCTGCAGCTCACCTGTCCCATGAGGCACTCGCCCGCCAGTGCAACACCTCGCTCGCTCACCCAACATCACAATTGTCTGCTCAGTAAATTTGCCCCCAAAATGCTTCTCCGTCCACTATTCACCAGTCCACCCCGTTTCGCTTCTTCACTTGTTTACCTTCCCCGCCAGCTTGTTCCCTCGGTCATTCCCAACCGTTTGCTTTTTCAGCTCGTAGTTCGCCCTTAATTAATATATTTAATCTGTCATTCCTGTAGTCCACACGTTCTGCATGTTTTAATGTCAATTCCTTCATATCTATCATTGCCATCCTGTTTCGTCTGGCCCTCCGTTATATTGTCCTTCACGTGGGCTCAGTATTACCCGATCGCCCTGCCTATCACCATCCGTTCTTGCCCCGTTGTATCAGCCGCTCCGCCTCGCCCACCGCGCCATCCCACGCCAATGCCAGTCCCGCCCTTCCGCTCCATCCCCGCTTTGCCCAACCGACGTGTATTTCCAGGCCCTGACGCTTTGCGACCGCTCGCTGCCACGTGCGCAGTCGTGCGTTCTGTTGTGTCGTGTTTTCGCGTTTTCGTGTTCCGGGATTTCCGAACCCTTGTCCACTAGACGAAGCGTGTCCACCATGTAACACTTCATTTGCTGTCCTTCTACGTGCGAAACCAACGCTGTTCGAAACGAGATTTTCCGGTGCGTGCACTCAATGTCGAAGCAGTCGAAGTTATCGTACTCTATACAGATTAGCTTATGGTTGACAGGAGAGTAACGACCTCACGCTGAGAGAAACATTAGGTTGTATTTCTGTGTTTAAGGTATATCTTCATAAACGAACATGAAGAATGCCTTTAAATCTTAGAGGGCAGCATTTTGAAAAATTTAACGACGATTCAGGTTTTTTAAAGTCATAAATCAGTATCCAATTTGTAAATGAAGAAGCAGTAGAAACATTAATTGGACTTACATCAATACTGTTTACCACAAGTAAGGGGAAAATAGTATCCCGGAGTGATAATTAATTATATAGTGTTTAAATCACGCCTCAAAAGCTTCAGTCATTTTGAGACTCGTCGCTAACGCTGCGTTCGTAATCGTGTAAAGAATTAGGCTCCCAAGAATCTGT
Source organism: Acheta domesticus (assembly GCA_031308135.1). Taxonomy (NCBI): domain Eukaryota; kingdom Metazoa; phylum Arthropoda; class Insecta; order Orthoptera; family Gryllidae; genus Acheta; species Acheta domesticus. The sequence goes on from JAHLJT010000631.1 coordinate 251,004,141, forward strand.
AATCAGAGTGAGGCACAGTCCCCGTGCTGTATTCCCTCGCGAACCACCTGGCGCGAAATTACTAGCACTTCCCTTTGACTTTTGTGTTGACCGAGCGGTTCTGACCCAAGGCGTTTGTCCTTCCGCTGCCTGTTTTTTTGTCGCGTGTCGCGCGCGGCAGTCAGAACTTGGCAGCGACCCGTCCTCCGCGTGTTAGCATTTCCGGGCAAAGAGGCCTTCTTCCCCCGCGTGCGCGCACGGGCGCGTGGGCGAAGGTCAGAGCGGGGTCGCGACCCCGCCCGCTTCCCGGAGGCGGCACAAAGAGCTCCGCCTCGTTCGCTCTGCGTAAGGACGCGGGAGCGGAAGAAGAGGAAGCGGCGTTCGCAAGTAGCGTCGCGTGTCCAGCCGCTTCTCTCGCCTTTCACCGGTGTCTGCCTCAGCCGTAATGGCTGCCTAATTAAGTAGCCCTCTTCAGGGCCAGCTCTTGTTGCCCCCCGCCGCCTCTGGAGCGCGCACTCGTCGCTCTCCCCCCCCCCCTGTACCCCGTGACTTCCCCCCCTCCTGCCCTCGTGCCTTCCCCTTAGTCCTCGCAGTGCTCGCCGGCCGACTCCTACCTGCTGCGTGAAATTACAGGTCTCTGGCGTCTGAAGTTGGCGCCGCCGAGTGCTGACCGCCCTCTTGTTTGGAGGTTGGCTGTAATCCGACCTCGGAGCGCCACCCTCTGGATAGAATACGGAGGGACCCGTCGTTTCCCTCTCACGTTCTCACTCGGTCTTCCTCCTTACATGCACAGTTGCCCCTTTGGTAAGATTTATAAGATTCTTCTCTGCGAGCACATCGGTTCCTCTGATTATTCACCCCAATTATTGAGTGACTGCTATTACTCAGCATTACATACCATACCCTCATACACTCTTATTTACTAGTAAACCCGTTATCAACAAAGAGAAAACGAGAAAGTTCAGGACCCAGTAAAGAGATTCTGGGGAACTTTAAATAAACATTTATTACATGTACATTTATTAATCATATTACTAAGACATACCAGTATTTAAACTAGATGTACAAATACTGAAGGAAAGAAGTATAGAAATTCCATTCGTCCATTAATTGCAAAGTTGTACTGATTTGTTCCCATTGTATCTTTCTAAATTTTTAGGATACATGGGGTATTTCAATAAACGAGGGGAAAATGGTAGTAAACGATTTCATTGTTATACTTCGGTTATATTTTATTGTTATACTGTTATATTGACATACTTCGGCCCAATATGCTATCTAATTTAGTTTAAATGTTTTCCTGGACATTTGTGATTAATTCAAACAATACAAACCTAGTTGAATGAGCGAAATACCGGTAACTCACGCTCACAACCATCTATAATTCGTATGTATTCATTAACAGGTTATGTATTAAAAAGTAGTACATGGAAAGCAAAATATAAAAGTGTCACACTAAAAAGTTTGTTGTTGGGAATATTTTTTGTATTCTTAAATATATTTGTTTCTTCGCAGTGGAAGAACAATGTCGAGTCTTCTCTTTTAGACGTTGGCATGACCCTCTTGTCAGTCACTAAATAATTAAATATATAATAATTAAAAGTATTATGTATGGTATAAATAGTTTATTCTCGCCTTCGCCTCTCATTCTTGCCTCCTATCATACCGTCGTTCAGTATGAATGTAGATTCCATTGTGAATGAAAGTTCAACTGGCAATACCGTGTCAAAAACAAAAACCGTCATCTAGGATGGTATTCGCAGCCAATCACGAACCCCCTCTTTTCCCGTCTAAGCCACCCCGCTCTTCCTCCTTTGTGGGGAGGCCAACGGGTTGCGCATCCCTTCGTCGAGGGGTGTCGTGTTGCTGGTTCGACCGGCGCGGGCGGCGAGCGCGGGGAAAGGTGCATTTACCGTGTGGGAGTCGGATTCGGTAATGAGATATTTCTGAATTGCTGCAATCTTGCTGAGAAACGTTAGCTGCCCGCTCATACTGTGTTTTGGAAACATGAATTCGGATTCAAACGAGTTCCTATCGACCTGTTTACTAAACACGAAGGAACGGTGGGGGGTGATGTTTGCGGAAGAATCAGGAACATTTTTGGTTGTGCCTCCTGCCACATGTAGCCATTAATATTTGCGAAGGGAGGAATAAGCTGAAAGGCATCACAAATGGAGATCACGGAGATTAGATTGTGCATGCACGGCCGTCCTATTAGGTTGTCTGTCAAGGGCAGCAGGTAAACCTGGACGCATTAACGTATTAAGAGGCGTTAACGTCCGCCAACTGATGACGCCGGCTGATGTCATTTCGCTCCCAATCTCCGGGCAGGGCCCACAACACCACATTTCATCGGCAGCCTCCTCATTTAGGCAGCACAAGATCTTTGACCAAACGTTTCCCTCCTAATCCCACGTCACTTTGTCATGCGCCGTCACTTATCTCCCGGCCTGTCAGGGAACTCAAAGGCTTCCATGCCCCGACACGGAGCCCAAATTCGCCTCTTCCTTGTCATCCATTAAGACTCCTGGCTCAACCGTACGCGAACCCCTGCCCCCCTCCCCCGCTCTTCCTCCGCCCCCGTCAATTGCCTTCTGCCGCCCGCCGCCCCCTCCCCCGCCCCCCCTCGCTGCCCGCCACCTATCGCCCCGCACGCGCACTTCCTCTCGCATGTCTTAAGCTCGTTCATTAATCAAAGGCCGCGGCGATTAATTACGGCCGGGGAGGGCTGGAGGGAGGCGGGGTCTCTCCCGCGCGCCAGGCCCTCCCTCCCTCTCCGTGAAATACGGGCGCACTCGTCAAAAACGCTCGGCCGAGGTGCATCCGCCACAGCCCACCCCGCGCACGCCTCGCCTGTTAATATGCGCTCGCCTCATGATTGCGCCGGGTCCCGCTTCTCCACCCCCGCCGCCTGCCTGCGTCTCCGTCCCGCTCCGGCGCCCTCCTCCCCCCTCCCACTGCCCCCTTCCCTTCCCCACTAGTGGATAATGGGTCCTCCGATAATTTATTCGGCCAATATTCACATGGAAATGACCCGACCTATAAATTATGCGGCGAAATTAGCCCAACATCAATAGGGTTCTATCTGGAAGTAAATATGTCGGAGGAAGTGCATGCGAGTTAGCCGGCCCTTCTTGCGGAGCCTGATAGCATCTGCGGCCCCGGCGTGCGCGATGCTGGCGGCGAAGGAGGAGGAGTGGGTGGCGGGGTTGAGGGGAGGGGCGCAGGGGGGCGGAGCAGCTGTGTACGCAACCCTCACTGCGTCTGGCCCCGCCCCGCTCCTCTCCACCCCGCCTCGCTTCTCACCTCCCCGCCCCGCCCCTCGCCGCGCCTCGCCCCGCCCCTCGCCTCGCCACGCCTCGCCCCGTCCCGCTCCGCCCCTCGCCCCTCCCTGTCCCGCCCCGCCTGGCTGAAGCTGCTCTCGGGGCGGTAAACTTGTAAATCTCGTTGGTAACGGATTGCGATGAGTGGATGCTCTTGGGCTTCCGTGTACTCCAATTCGCAGTTAGTGCGAACTTCTCCGGAGCGGGCGCTGGCTGCGCATGTAGGTCTTTCTCATATTTTAAGACGCCATTGTTTTATTACGTGTTTGTTTCAGCAATGCGATTGGTTACAAACAGTTTGGTGAGCATGGAGTAATATTTATTATTTATAAAGGTTTTTAAAATGTTGTATTTCATAATATGTCTCTTAATGAAACAATGATTAGATCACTTGATAAAAGAATTTCATTTTCTAGTCTCAGGTATGCACGGATGTTAATATTTTTGTAATTTTTTAGATACTTTTCTGCAGTAGCATTTACTGATTTTATGATACTTAAATTACGATTCCTTTAGTTTCTGCTTGATAATTATTTATGAAATTTTCTGCAAAATTATCCAGAAGAATAGCGAAACGTAATAGCTGGGTGCCGCCTCCCCACCCTCCCGAGCATTATTATTTCACTTTTGCTTCGAGAAAATGTGAAACTTTTGAAATTAGGAAAAAATAAATATGCAGGAGGTATCTTTAGGATGAAGACTACTTTACTGTTCGCTATAATAGAATACAAGTGCACTTAAGCATGTATTTGATTTAAAAGCGAATTTTTTTGTGAATTAATATATCCTTGCCTCAAAATGAAAACATTCTGAGAAATGTTTAAATAAATGCATTTTGAAAGTTGGAATATATTTAATAACGATTTACAAAATATTAAATTATTTTGTTAATAAATGATTTTCGGCAGCTCTGATTTGAAAACTGCTTCCGTTTGCTGTAGATCTGACATAAACAATTCAACAGTCTAAATATTTTTTCCAAATATACCAAATAAATCCTTGCCATTCTGAAGCCACGATTTTAGTAGAGCACAATTTCCGTGTTAAACAACCATCAATCCAATCCCAGAACAATAGTGGCTGGTTTACCTTAAGGTTCTCCCCTTTCGGGCACTCTCCTCACTCTATACATAGCTGACACTCCCAAACGAAACGGAATTCAAATTGCACATTTGCTTACGATAGAGCCATGCACTTATCTAGAACAACACTAACACACAAAGATCATAATCCAACTGTACCTACACCAAATTGAAATCTGGGCTTACAAATCTAAAATTTTCCTTAACTCAGCTGAGACTGCAGCAAAAATTTCCACAATCAAACTGTACGCGCCACTAACCCCTTTATTTTATACAAGGTGATTTCCTGCAAATAAACTGATAAGATATCTTGGATTAAATATTCATACACATCTTGATTCAAAATAACATATTGACATCAAAATCAGCCAAGCCAAAACCTTATTACACCAACTCAAACTTCATATAAACAGAAATAGGTATGTCATATAAGACTGCTCTGATACTATTCAAACCTATAGTAACATTTTTGCTGCTGTAAGCTTGTCCTATATGGTTAAATGCATTCAAAACAAGCTTAAATAAAATGAAAATCATCCAAAACCAATATCTCATGACAATAGCGGCGGCGATGGTGTAGCGGTTAGCGTAACGGACTGCTATACCCAAGTTCGCGGATCGAGGCCGTAGATTTTTAGGGGCGAGAAAATCCTTCGTACGCCTTCCTTCGGAGGGGAAGTAAAGCCGGCTGTCCCATGTTAGTAGATTTACTTGCATGTAAAAGATCCTCAAGCCTAAATGAAGCCTCTGAGCTAAATTCAAATCGCTGGTTTCGTCGCCTCAGTAATACCTTCTTTCCGCTAGTTAGTGAAAGGAGTATAACACAATTTGCGTGGTCACACGGATACACAGGCCTCATGGCCTGTGTTTCACCACGTAAAATAAGGCAATTCAATTCAATTCAATAGCAAATGAACCATGGTATGTTACAAACAATTAGGTAAAGAATTTAACCTAGAGCAATTAGCCCATCACATCATTTACTTCTCCCCCCCCCCCAGCTTTTACATACGCAAATACCATCCCTATCTGGATCACACTGTGCAGAAACCCAACCCACAATATAAGAATTAAATACAAATATTTGTTTCACATATTCTTCATGTTCTTTGAAACGCTGTAAACACAGATACCTCATTAGATATCCTCAACCTATTTATGTTAGCTTGTGTAATCAGTAATAATTCATCATTAAGTTAGCAATCCACGTGATAAAAGAGGATAAAATGTACCATGTAATCTTGTTGAAATCAGTGGCGTAGCGTCAGGGGACGCTGAGATGCTGAGCATCCCCGTATATAAGAACCTTTAATACTGTATTGATAATCTTAGAAGTGGTCTGTTGAGCGAAACACGTTTTGTATTAATTTAAAATTGATTTCCTATGATTGAATTCGGCGGGTTGTTGAAGCTGGCCAGTGATTGCTTGGAAGCTAAAATGCTTCTAGCGTCTGCCGCGAGATTTGCGACGAGCAATGACGCATGCGCAGATGGCGAGGTTCCCCTCTCCCCTCTTCACCCCTGGCCCAGAGAAACCCGACTGCTTTACGCTAGCATCCACTGCGTAAAGAAGCTCATTTGTGCACGAGAGCGCAGCACACTTCAGGCGGTCAGTAAATTATCTCTCTCACTCGGGAGTCCCCGCTTGGTCATGGGCACAAACTGTAGAAATAGTGCCTGTCTACTATTTCTTAATTAATATCCAAGAAATTGTATTATCCCTTAAATAGATTACATATTATTTTAGTCTCCATATTATTTTAGTCTGTGGTCTCATTGCCATTCGCCTATAAGAATTAAAGCTGAGCCATTGTAATTTGCTTTCAAGACATCGGGAGCCCTGACTGCTGTGAGGATTTTGTGGGAAGCGCCTACTCCGTCGTAAGCAATCGAGATCGTGGAAGTAATTCCAGTGTATCTGTCTTATGTTGCGTTCGCCTGTTAGATGAAGTAGTTGATAGTGACATTTTGTGTGTTATGGTTGAGCATCCCCAAACGTGCGAGTCACGCTACGCCACTGGTTGAAATGTAATTAATAAAACCAAAACCAATTTCCGCGCCCGAAGCCGCGCTCTCGCTGCCAGCAGGCGGGCCTCGGCGAGGGGCCGCTGGGCGGGACACCCCTGGCGCGAACCGCGGCCGCTTCGCAATCAACCGCGTTGTTGCAGCGCGCGTTTCGTTTCAATGCCTCTGGTTTCTCCCTAATGAAAAAGTGAATCGGAGATGCGTTTGAATCAGGCGGTAATAGATGACATTATTGTGTTGTATCGCTCGCGTCCGTTGATCATTTTTGAAGAGGAGTCAGAGGTGGCCGGAAAGCGATGCGTAGCAATTTGAGGCGAACAATGGGAGGGGGAGTTGAAGGACCGCCGTGAGCGACACACCGGTGGATGAAAAAACAACGGAACAACAAAAACGAATATTGCCTGTACTTGTGAAAACGAATCCTGTATATTGAGTTGGATGCATTGCAGAGTGGTGTTATTAGAGTGGTGTTTTTTGGAGAATGGAAGTGTACGTCTGTCCTAGAACTAAATTGAGAATGGTTGATTTTGCATTTTCATTTCCGTATCGTACGGAAAAGAATATTTTTTGTTCCAATGAATGATGTATTACTACCGTTGAATACTTGAGAACGCAAATATTGTATCGATTTTTGAAGCCATAAAATGCAAATTAAAATTTTATTTAAATTGGTGTATGCTTTTTTTATACGGAAAAAGTATTAATAATAGAAATTTACATCGATTGTATAATAATCATGAGTGGTATTTTCTCAATGTTGAAACTGCTCTCGGCGGCTCTTAATGTCACAAGAGAACACACTACAGAAGTGCATTACACTCTACAGAAGTGCATGCTTTGCTTTAGATAGAAAATAGGTCCAATATGAACATATATTTTCGTATAGGTATTTCATATAATCTTCCTGTTTATTGATTCAGTCGAAATTTCTTCTTTCGTTGCTGAGTAAATGAATTCTGACGCTATGAGAACTTTTCCATTCGAGAATGAACAATGATAATAATTATTTAAATATGGTCACAGCGCACCTGTCCAATCCCTCCCCGTTCTGCAGCGAGCTCTTTCATCGAAACGTACTTTGTCTCCGAGCGCCAGCCGCGCTCTGACGACACAGCGATAGCACAAAGTCCGTACACAGACGCGTCGGCATTTGAACTATTCCCGCCTTCATTACCAAATGGACCGGCGCGCGGGGCTCATGAGCTCTTCTCATCCCTTCCATCACCGCCACGTTCGCCGCCAAACACCTTGGCAAATCTGACTGCGGCGGAGGCCGCGAGAGCGAGGGATGTGGCGGCAGCGGCGGCGACAAGCTGCTAGTCGTAGACGTAGGCCGCAGCGGTGGCAGCCGCCGCTCTGTTGGCGACCCTGCTCCAGCGGCCCTCAGCCGTCGCATCCGCTGCCGCCGCCGCCGCCGCCGCCCCCGCCCCCGCCGCCGCCCCCGCCCCCGCCACCGCCCCCGCCACCGCCACCGCCACCGCCACCGCCAACGCCACCGCTACCACCACCGCTGCTGCGCGTGTTGTGAAACAAAACACAGCCCGTTGTGTGCGCAGCAAATAGCTTTAATGTAAAGATTATACTCAACTTTGATGTTGCGAGCAGTGTATTATAACATTATTACAAAGCTCAACAACTTCGCATTACATCAGCCCTTTTGAAGTCGGTGTCGTAATAACCCTCGCGCATGTTTGCCTAATCCTGCGGTGACGCGCCGCGTTGTGGTGGTCCCTCACGCCAAGTTGGCAGCCGATTTGTGGGCGGGGCGACGGATCGGGGGGGGGGACAGGCTTTCCTAAGGAGGAGCAGCTTTTCCCTCCCACCGAGATCTTCACGTAATTGAGGCTAAATATTCTCGAAAGCTGTCAAATTGGGTCCACGAAATAAACAGGGAAAAGAAACGTAAAAGTAGGGGTTTAAAATTGGGGTACAAGGTATAGGAATAGCTCGCTTGAACTATATTTGTAAATTTATCCATTATCACGAGTGAATTATTTCCCTCTGTATGGTCATAAACCAGATACAGAAACAAGGTGCCGAATTCCCCAAATAAAAGTAAATATATCGGAAAATATTAAACGTTTCATTGTTCACCGTTTTAAAATTAAATATAATGAACGAGTTTATGAAATGAACGTTCATTGTATAATTGCTCCGGTGAAGGTTTCCAAATAAATTATTTTAGTATTCGGTATTGGTGTATGAGCGTTGGTTTGGAAACGCTTTGCAGTTGAACATACTGACAGGAGTTAAAAAATAGGAAGTGATATTTTATGTTGTTAGTTCAGTAAAAGCAAAGAAAAATTATCATTGAATGTTATTTTATGTTATCCTCATTTATATATTCTCTCATTATTATTAAATGATCGTTTTTCACTAAAAATAATTATCTCTGATCTAATTTAATTTTGTTGTGATTGTATGATATTTTGATCTAAACAGGTTCCTGTTATCTATTTTTTTAATTCTACAAAATAAACATACTTTCAACGAATGAGTTTCAATGCAAGGCTATATCAGTTAATTTAAAATTTCTTGCAAATAATTTTAATGTGTTTAGCAATGAAAAAATTAATTTATGTTATTGCTATAACACAAAAACTTCATTTGTATTATTGCATACTGATTCACATTTTCAATAATTCCCCCTCCCGAACTTTTTGTCCATTCAGTATTTAAAAATATTTGAGAGTACTGACATTTGTTTCATTGTGGTCCTAGAGGTTTATTATTCCGTCTCACCTTAGATTAATAATTGTAATTCAGCAATTCACTTACAGGTAAGCAATTCACTTGGTAAGTTCTTATTTGTGAGCTATCCCACCAGAGAGTGGGAAGCTTTTGTCCTGGATAGGGATGTTATAGCTTTAATAAAAATAATAAAATTCATTATTTAGGTTAAACATAGGTTAAAAATTTTAGGTTAAATATAGGTTAAAAAAATTTTTTAGGTTAAAAATTTTTAGGTTAAATATAGGGTAAAAAAATTTTATAGGTTAAAAATTTTTAGGTTAAATATAGGTTAAATAGTTCATTATTTAGGTTAAAAAGGTTTGACTCAATGAAGATGTCGCATGTGTACTTGCTATCATGAAAACTTTCGCTTTTCGTACACTTCTGTGCATTAATATACAGGTGCATAAACGTGTCTCGTATTTTGTGTCTTAAGTGTGAAAGAAAATTTCTCGAAATCATTTTATATTTCAGAGCCTGTTCTCAATGTAGTAGAATCATTCTTCAAAACAATTCCCTTTCTTGTAATATAAGTTGTTTTTTAAATATTTATCTACGTCGGTTTTGTTTATGATTCTACCATAAAACCAAGATACAATGATAACAAAGATCCCCTGGTATTCAAAATCAAAAGTAAACATTAACAACTTTTTATACTAATATTCCAATATTATTTTTAGTATGTCGCGCCGTGTTTCAAATGTTTAGATTAAATGAGAATACTGTACAGAACAATAATTTATATTCGCTGAGCTTACAAAACCAAAATATTCCGAAACTGTTATTCTTCACATTGCTGAATACGAACCTGGAAAATGTCTGTTAAGGTATCATTCCATACATAAAATAAAAATTGATTTTTTGTTAGAATGTTTGGGCGGAGTTGTCATCCTGATGTTTTAATTAGTGTTTCAATCTTAAAGTTTTTCACTACATTTTTCTTTTCTTGCATCTGTAGAACGTCGCATTTTTCTTTTCTTGCACGTCGCTATTGGTCAGCACGACTCTTGTCGTGTTTTAATTTTCAATTTAGTAGTTCTGTTACTTTCAACTTAGTTCTGTGTGCGGTCGAGAAAATCGACACCGCCGTGACATACCGCGCCCTACCCCACCCCACCCTACCCCGCCGTACCCCACCCACCCCACCCCACTCTCCCACACCCACCCCGCTCCGCCCCTCTCCGCTCCGCCCCTCTCCGCCCCGCCCCGCCCCATCCCGCCCCGCTCCGCCTACCCATCCAGCCCCTCCCGCCACTTCCCCCCATGCCCTGTGTAGCCGTGGAGAAGGCGCTCCGGCAGAGTCGAGCGGCCGGCTCCCTTCTTCCTCAATAATTCAGAGAAGACAAATAACGCCACGGCTCGCATTGCGAAGCTAATTCCGTCTCGTTGCAGAAGGACGGAGAGCCGGCAACTGCGACTCCGGCAAATGAAACATAAATACGTGGCGACTGCAAGTCTTCGACTTCGTTCACAGCCCAGCTGTGTCGTGATGTTGCTGTTGCGCCTGAACTGATGGTATTACTTATGTGGGATTTCTTGATGTCGTGATGTTTATTTTGTTATTTGAATATACAAGGAATGTAGATTCTCCCTCACAATAACGTGAGTATGGTATTTGAAATTGTTATGCAAGAAGAGATCGGATAAGAAATAATACAATTAGACACAAGTTACACCGCTACTCAAAGAAATGGAAGACAAGGCTCTGATGTGGTATGAACATGTTAATAGAATGCCAGAGGATAGAAAGCCGAAACAAATGTTCGAAGCCAGACCAGAGAGAAAGACAGCACCTGGAAGACCAAGAGGGACATGGGATGCATATATACAGGATATATGCCAAAGTAGTGGAGCTGCACTAAGAGAGGTAAAGCGCATGGCACAAGACAAGAAGGAATACTCCAAATGGCTAACCCGACGTTGAGAAGCATCAGGGGAAGAAGAAGAAATTGTTACGTTTGTCAACATTCAAGAAGTGTCAGAAGTGTGTTTCTTTAATTTAGATAAGATAACACATTTTCGTATTTTACCTAACATAATCTTTAAGACGAATTGCCTTCAAATCATGCGCCTTAAAATTGAAAGAATATTGTACAGCCTTCGGCCGTGTGAGAGATGACAAAGGTTTCGTTAGACACCCAGGAACTCAAAAACCAATGATGAACCATTTTCGATTTTCACTGGAAAATGCAAATATGTGTTAATACCGTGTTCCTTCGCCTGTTCTCATCATACATGATCTGTCTGAATTCTCACATTCAGTGCGTCACAGCTTACGACAGAATAGACGCCATACGACGAGGAAAAAAGAAGCTTCAGTATTGTCGTTTGCCGTATCAGTACAGCCAATTTTCGCTACTCCTGATTGGATTTTCGTCACACTCACAGCAGCATTTTTGCTGCAGAAGGCTAGTAGTTTTTTTTATTGTTTACTGTTGTTCTTGAATTCAACATCAATGCAAATCTCTAAAACCTATCAACTGTTCAGAAATTATTGAACTACCTCTGACTTAATAATATTGTTTCCTGGATTTCCCTTTGTATTGAGCGTCATTGAGCAAGAGAGCGTTCTATTCCCGCAGGAAATGCTACCAGGAATTGCTTGATCTCTACAGCGGTCATAAGCTGTGTTGCGGACTTCCCAGGATTATTCGATGCAGAGGTCAACTGCTCCTCGCCTTAATTTACTCCCATCCATATTCGATTCTCATTTGGAATCTAGGTACGTGCAACCAAGAAGTGCAGAATGATCTTAAGCTTAGCTAAGGAATACATTGGTCATTGGTTATGCAGTTATTTTTCCAATTGGCATCACTCCGGTTTTCATATAATGCCAATAACGCAGTCACCATCGAAAATGCACGTACAGACTGTCCAGAGTTGGTCTTCAACCTACAGTTCTTTGAACCTGTGAATTAAAGGGCTTAGTTGCGTGCTTCAGCAACCTGGGATGTCCCAGTACCTGGGTTCTTTCTTGTTACGTTTTATTTTGCACTAGCTGAAGTAACCTGGGATTCCCGTGTTATTATATTTAGTTCCTCCCTCCCCGTCCTGCTCGGCCCTCTCGCGCCTCGCCTGACAACGTCTTGCAGCAACGCCATGTAACAACGCCAAACATTCCAGATTTCCAGTAGCACGAATATCGAGATACATTCGAATACAGGATAATATTTCGGGGTCGCTAACCTTCCCTAACTTTTTTCTCGGTTGCTCAAAAGTGTTCGTGCAAAATTTGGGCGCAATCGCTCCAGCGGTTCTAAAGTTTTTTATATAACAACGCTTACTTTCATTGGTATGTACATTGTATTAAAACAAGCTGAAGTAAACCGGTGCTGTCCGAGTATTTATTTACCACGATAATGTAATAGATAGAAAAGGAATGAATTGTATCTGAAGTGTAAAATGAAAGTAATTTTTATTTTCATCCTCGCCATGTCCCCTCTCCCTCCTGCACTCCCCGTCCCCTCATCCACCGACCCCGTCTCATATTCCCCACCAAGCTCCGTCCAAACCGCCTCGCCCCTGCTTCTATTCAACCCCCAGCGCCACTGTGTCCGGTCCCGTTCCTTACTGTCCCATTCTGCCTTACTCGACCCCGACCCGATCACATCCCCTGGCCGCACCGATTAAACGCATGCATAAATACATTACGGAGTCGTATTAAACCAGATTCTGGAAAACCTTTTGAATCGGGATCCCCTGTTTTTTCTCACCCATTTTAAAGCATCCGTCCTAACTGTGTGGTTAAAATTCTTACACACGTTCTCATTTTTGAACTTGTGCATCTACACACATACCGGTCATAGGCTGCTGCCCTCATCCTTAGTTGTCCGTGATTTCTCCGTCAACACCAGGCGAATGCCGGAGAATTACCCTAATAAACGGGCTACGGGCCGCACACGATCTTTCGTTCCTATTCTTTGTCCACTTCTCACCCCTTACTACACACACTCATTTACATGCACTACACTACAACTCGGGTTGAGAGACCAATCAGAAGCTTAGAGCTTGTCCCTTCTGGGGCGATGTCTCGCTGATGGGAGACACCTGGTTGGGAAATACCCCGAAAGCCGACGTGCAGATCGGCTCCGGATCTCGTCATCCAGCAGCGAAAGATTACCGCCACGTCACGCAATACAAGCATGTACTATACTTAATGGGAATAATGACGTTAGAAGTTGAGGTAGCGGGAAACGCTAATGAATCGAGTTCAACGTTAATCAATAGTAGGTCAATGTAGGGCATCGTCTCGCCCTCGTCATCCCTCCACCCCGCGAGCGACCTAGTGCGGCAGAGCCTGCTCGCCGCGCAAGTGGTGCCGCTGAGAGGCGAAGGTGCCGTGGGTCGCGGCGGTCGTCGGTGGGATTATCGCTCGCCAGGAGAGCCGGCTGGACGAAGCGGCTCCCCCGCCACCGCATTGGTGCGCTCGCGCACACGCCATTCACGGCCGAATGCGAACGGCGGGCGCGGTGTTCGGGGGCGCCAGAGCGCTCGTTCAAAGCGCTCGCTATTACTGCCGTCTTGTAAGCCGCGCGTTGGAGCTGCTGACCGAAATCTCTTGATGACATTCCCGAAGCTCTTGTAGATTTCTGGGTCATGGAAGCGCGCGAGAGGTGTTACCGTTTGCGGTTGTGGCGCCGCTTTGTTTGAATCCCATTTGCGAACATTTCTAACGCCGTGTTTCCTACTGAATAGAAGCCGAAACAAATGTATTAATTTTTCGGCGACGTATTAATGAAAACAAGATCCCAACCGTTTACTTTTAGACGGAATACCAATTGAATTATTTGTTAAACAAAATTTGTGTGTAAACTTGATTAATGTACTTTAAGGACTTACATGCTCACCGGCGTTCACAGAATGAATCTGGACACTGCCAAGAAAATGTTCCATCACTTTACGGCCGTAACTATGGTCTTTCAGTGAGTGATGAAATGTGGCTAAATACAATGAGTAAATACAAGACTCAAATGTTGCAAAAGATAATAAGACAGTTTCTACAGGTTGCTTCTTATTCTTTAAACACGCTTAGAAAAAAATTGGTCTCAATATTTGTAATACTTACTCACTAAAAAAGCAGAAGTTTTTAATGACAAGTGACTTACCAATACCCTTAGTTGTATGTTTTCATTAAAAACAATTATTCTCACAAGTTTGTAGATCCATTTACTTACTAATAAAATATGGGGAAGGTGGTGTTCTCTGACACTGTAATTCAGCCTCCATCCCGAGTCTCAAAGACACCATTCCAAACATTGAGCTTGGCCAGTTAACCTTCTGACTCCCCCTTCCTCTAAGCGTGAACACCCCATCTCTCTCCGCCCTCCTCCTACCTTCACCCTTCCCTAGTCGGCGATCTCTCTAGAAACCTCCCCTCCCCGCGATTCGGACTGTCCAGCATCACTCTTTAGCACTCCATTCCCTCCGGATTAGCGCCCTCTCTTTACCACATCACCCCATTTTCTCGATCACCGCCTTTCCCAGATCACCAACTTCCACCGATTACCGCCTTCGTCTGATCACTAACATCTGATCACCTCATTATCCTGATCACCGTCTTCTAAAGATCCTTGCCTTTTCCCGCCTTCGCCTACCCCGTCCATAAGTACCTCCCCCCCCTGATTATCTTCCCCCTCTACCTTCTCCCAAATGTTGACATTCCTGTTCTCCGATTCCCTCTCCTCTGTGAAGCCTCCACCTTGCACGATCTGCTCTTCCCTCCCCCTCCCCCTCCGCCACCCCTCTACCGCCCGGGGGCGTGGGGCTTGCGGCACGCCCGACGGCAGCGGCGGCAGGTCGGGTCGCACGCGCGCGTCACGCCAACGCGTCGTGCGGGATTATAACGCGCTAAGAGTATTAGCACATTACCCGTGGCGCAGGTGCGGAAATCGCGAATGAAAATGGTTTTGCGGCGCTCGTAAAATACCTATACGCACACTTCCCCACCGCGCGGCGGGGGATTTTTTTCTGGTATTTTTACGATTTTTTTCGGGTTTCTTTTTTTTTTTTTTCGAACGCGAGCCCCCGCGCGGGCGAGTTTTCGCGCGTAGCTGTTAAACGCGCCATTGTGAAGGTTCGCGTTTGGTGGCGTGGGATCGGTGATTATATGTATATATAGAAAATTCCCCTCGTTCCCCGTACCGCTGACCAGTGTTCTCGTTCACGTGACGAAAAAAAGCGATTTCTCATTTATCTCGCGGTAAAATATTTTCATAATCGTTTCGGACGGTTGATGTTTCTCATTGCGAACGTATTTTAATGCGGATGGGACAATTGCAGGCCCTAGTACAACGCACCTCGAATACCGCGGGTGGAAGCCCCGTAAAAACCATTTGAGTGCAGGAATTTCAGGAGCATGTTCCAAGCGTTTTTTTGGTAGCGCACAATAGGAAGAACGTATTGCATAAGCTGTGAACGAAGCGAATTCTTTTTCGAAATATTATATCCAATACACAAAATTACAAAATTTTCTCATGAATTAAATGCACTTAAATTTAAATCTATTTTTTTTTCGAAAACATTTTACGATTTGAATGATTTTCAGTCAAACAGGTAAAAGAAAGAAGCGACTAAGAAGGTACGAAAAATTGAAGTTGTACTCCTGAATGAGATGTTGCAAAAATTGGTGTACGTGTTCAATTCAATTGATACTTTGTACCTTCGTGTCGTAAAGTGAACTTCTTAATGCAACAGCAAAATATATTTTTATAAATGAAGGTATTAAAATCGCGTTCAGTACTTCCTGAACTTTGGCAAACTTATTTTCCACCGTTAATGTCAGTTCTTATTGCAGTGCAGTGACCTTAATACTTCAAAAAGATAAAAATACTACTGTTCCTCCTCTTCTCATCAACACGGGCCTTGCAGCGACACTTGAGTGAGATATCGTAATGCAAGTCTGCCTCAATTGCGACAACTACGCTCGTCAGGAGGTAGTACGGGACGTCCTAGCATTTGCTTGTCAAATGGTCTGTTTAATTAAAACTCAGACGATAGCCGAAACTCGGGTGAAACGGCGCACACTTCCTCGTCGTCTGACCACCACCGCCACTCGCGCACTCGCATCCCGGCGTGCCTCTTGGGGTTCAGCGCCCGTCCCAGTCGCTCGCTTGCCGCCCCCTCCTCTTAATAAAGAACGCGGCGAAAAATCCGGCGGCGTGCTTTCGCGGCTGTAAACACGCCGAAATTACAAGCGCCTTAACGCGCGGACCGAGCGATACAATTACGAGGGCGGGCTTGAGGAATGTGAACGCGCTTACGCCCCGCCCACCCACGCGCCCCGCCCCGCCCCGCCCCGCCCCGCCCCGCCCCGCTCCGCCCCGCATCGCCCTGCGTCGGGCATTTGCTCCTTGGGCGAGGGGCAGTAACTTCCAGCCGCCGCCGCCGCCGCCGCCGCCGCCGCCGCCGCCGCCGCCGCCGCCGCCGCCGCCGCCGCCGCCGCCGCCGCCGCCGCCGCCGCCGCCGCCGCCGCCGCCGCCGCCGCCGCCGCCGCCGCCGCCGCCGCCGCTGCTCCTGCCGCCGTCACCCCGCGATTTACTGCAAATTAAAGCGTGTTTTGCGATGCCCGTCATCACCGGACGGCCGTGACGAAAGAACGCTTCGCCGGCCCCTATGGTTCCGCCCCCCCTCCCGGCGACTCCTGGTTGCGGTGGCGGCGTGAGGGGCGGTAGTGGTCGTCCCTTGGTGCCCCCCCCTCTCTTCTCAAGTTGAGGCCGTTTCTCCCTTAAATGCACGTGCTTCTGTTTACGTTAGCATAACCCGACCCAATTAACAGTCTCTCCATACCTCATATCTGACGTCGTAGTACTCGTTCGTTGCTGGGGACGCAGCCTTTGTCCTCTGAACTGGCGGTGGGCAGTCTTTACTACATATTGGATGTTGTTGGGGGAGGGGGGCCTTCTCGCACATGTTACATAGGGTGCATTTTTATTACGACGAATAATCGAAAATAAATAATGCTATTTGAAAATTTCTGTGAACAATTTATTTTAACCTCATCAAAGAAATGTGTAATTATATTGTACAAAGTGGTGTAACAGATTTATAAAGCATGTACTATAAACACGTATCAAAGATAACGTTATACCAAATGTTGAAAATATCACGGTAAAGCCTTCAACATATTGACAGAATTTTCAAATTAATAGCACGGAACCAATTGTGTGCAGAGATTCAGATAATGTTCGTCGTTTCTTAAAAAGCTATTTGTTTCTTGCACTAATATAGCGCATTAACAATATTAAATGAACATTTTAGAAGTTACCTTTAATTTCCCTTCATATAATTTATATCAACACTACGATTTTCAAATTTGTTTCTAGAAGACCTTTGATAGTAATATTTTTAATTAGCTTGCAGAACTATGAAACTGAAAGAATTTATTACATGAATGCTCTTCCTTCAGTGAATAAAAAACGATAACCAGAGAAACAAATACACGAATCGATTATAATTTTTAATTGAGGCCATTGCACAGTTAATGATAGGATTAACTCTTGAGCTCAGTGAACGAAAATTCGTTCAAAACATACATTTTATGCGAATTTACTGCCAGACTTTCAGATCTTTGCCGACCTTCATCGGATGTGCATATCAGATCATCATAAAACTAACAATAAGAGGTCATTTCCAGGACGAAAACAATAGCTGCGTATGACACAGCATCGTCTGCAGCCCTATCTCTTTCTTCGCGTTTCGAAGTTTGAATAAATTTCCAAATTTGTAGCTTGCGAAAAATTACGCGCGGCAAACTTCGCGTAACGCCGCGTCGGGCCGGGCCGCTCTCGCAGGGCTGTGAGATTGCGCCCGCCTTACGCCGATAGTTAGCCCCCTCTTAGCCTCCACGTGCTTTTATCGCCGTTGAGACAATGCGCGTCTGCTCCTCTTTATTTCCCATGGCGCCTGTGTTTTAATGGCTGCGCCTTTTAAGTTCGGTCGCCGCCGTACGACTTCGGCGCGGGAAGTAATCTCTGGCCGGAATGGCTGTCGTTTGCATTCAGAGGCGGTGGGCAAAAGGCTGTTCGAGCGCGGGTTATGTTTCATTCACCTCTTTATTGTGCCACATCGGTTCCTTGTCTGCGGTTGTTATCGCGCAGATGTTTCTATTGCCTGTGCCCTTCCTTGGCCTTGTTTCCGTGTTATTCGGGTTGGAGTTGTGTGCTCGACTTTGGGAATCATTGGGATATTACCGGCAATTTGATTACCTACAAGACCACAGCATTAGGCTTGTAAACGAATTGGCCATAATCGTAACTTGTAAATGAAAATTCTGAATGTAATAACAATGCTGTATTTGAACCATTTTGCAATGTTCACAGCCGTCGTCATTGTGAAGTATTGATTCTGACAAAAATAATATTTATTTGGAAAATAATTATGTTCCCGTTAGTTGAGTGTAGCTGGATTGAGTGAGACTGTTTCGCACTGTCCATACTATGCAGAGTTTTATGAATAATTGTAAAATTATTGGCGATATCATTAACCTTCCACATTGTGCCATACGAAACTTCAAATTTTTAATTGAGACTTCAACTGCAGACCAGTAGAATACTTTGAAAACATGGGTCGATCGGCTGCACATGACCCTGGATCTTTGTCTGAATACAAATGTCACTAATATTACATTTCAGTTGTTTTTTTTCATTCTTTTGCTCAGCCTGCATTTTTTCGTTTCCATTAATGTATAATTTCGAAAGAGCAAAGTGCAGACAAACATTATGTCAAAGCCAGAATTACCTTTACAATTTCACTGAAATTTCACATGAAATTTTTGTTTAATTTTTTTGTTTAAATTTATTTTTTTCTGATCTACTTTTAATAAAAACATAACCTTTCGTAAATCTCTTATACATATACTGTGTCCGGATTTTTCTTCTCATGAATATATTGGCATGGCAACTTTGAGGCTGGTCCAGCATGCACATGACCCTGCCACATACCCTTCCCACTGAGGCTGGGCTCAGTCTATTTACCGTTCTGGAAATAATTAACGAGCAATTACCGCTCTAATTGTATGCATATTTTGGCCCAGAAAGCAAACATAAAACACACATAAATTTATTATTTGAAATTCAAATGAGGAGAAAATTGGTTTCATTTTCGAGTTGCGTAAACGTTTCTACGAGAGTTGTACTATTTTGAACGAAAGATTTAATTTTTTTAATACTGATTCGAGGGGAAGATTTGAAATTGGGCAATTGTTTTGTTCTTGTTTCTGTGTACTTATAAAAAATGTTTTGTGTCAGACAAACAAATGGCTTCAAATTCTTACGATCTGGAATGATTTTTTTCAAACCGAAGGATTTCCCTAGAAACATAAGTTTCTTGAACTATATTTCTACTTCATTAATATATCGGATTCAATAAATGGCCAGGTACACTTCGATATCAAAGAAATCATTTTTCGAATAGAAATATAGTCGTGTAAAATAAGTTGGAAAATTCAAAAAATTTTCAAAATTATTTAACTACAAGACGTTAATCCTTTATAGACATTGGCGAATAAATTACTTCCAAGAAACAAAAATTAGAAGAATCTTGTTACTAAGTTGCCAAAAAAAATTTTCTAGTTTTTTTAATGTCAATACCATACAGTTGTGTGAGAACTGAGAAGTAGCTCTGTACATTGGGTGCCCTCTATCCCGTAAAATGTTCCTACTACTTATTCAAACGCCTGTCATACTTTCGAACAACGTATATCATATCTCATTAAGACATCAGCTGTTTTCGACAGTGCCAAAAAACAAAATGCTGATCGAAATAAGTGAATCTATACTTTTTCTATGTTGTATATACTTGCCGAATTTCATTTCCTGTCAAAAAAAATTGTATGTACCCTTGTTCGACCTGCAGTCTTCCAATTTGAAGGGTTGGTCATAGCCTGCAAGTTGTCCCAGTTCGGGAATCCTGCGCAAGTTGCCGAAGGAGGAGCGTGAGATGGCGAGGTAGGAGGCTGCGCGGGACCCCCTCCCGCCCCCGCCGCCCCGGCCGAGAAGCGGCCGCGTAATCCTGTCGCCACCTCGGTCGCCGCCAAGCCGGTTAGCTTGCGGTGATTAAGTTGATAACGCGCTAAATTCAGTGGCGGCGCGGCCTCCGACCGGGGCGGAGGAGGGCCGGGGTATCTCAAGGCGGCGGCGCCGGGCGAGGGAAGGCAGGCCAGCCCTGTCCACGACACGCCCCCAGCCTGTTAAATTAACGAGACACCGTGCGCGTATCCTTGCCCTCATTAACGCCGCCACCGCCCCCTCTCCCTCCCCTTCCCATCTCCTGCGTCTCCGCCCTTGCTCGCCTTTGTGTCGCATTCGACCCTGCACGTTCGATGCCTGGAGCTGTCAGTACCTTGGGTCGTACCTGTCTGTACCTTATGATGTTCCTACTACATGCTCAAACGTCCGTCATCCTTTGACCGTCGCAAGTAATACGTCATTACGGCGTCAATCGCGTTTTATTTCATTTGTTTTTATCATTTGAAAAACAGGATCGTAATAACCGAAATACATTGAATCTATTCATTTTGTTCCAATTTTGTTCCTGTGTTCCAATTTTCTATGAACTTGACTTATGTTATTTCTTGTCAAAGACAGTTATGTGATAAAATAATTCGTTTTCAAGAAGCCATAGATAAATCATTCCATTATTTTTTGTGAGAATCATGACTTTCTTCATGGTAATAAATAGACTATTTTGCGTTGGAAGTTTGATTTACTCAGTACACTTTTTCGTACGTGAACAATGACTTTTTAAATAACTTCCCAAAATGAAAGATATCTTGATCTTCGTTTGTCTAGTTCTGAATTTTGTTTCGTCGGCAGCCTTGCTCTGGGCCCGCTTTGCATTTGACGAGAGTGTGAAGGTACAACAGCGTCGTCGCTAATGTGTTGCATGGCTGGCTGGCTGACTGGCTGGCGTAACTAATTAATTACTCTAATTATTCATATTTGCGCAGCGCAGGTGCGGCACCGCGCGGGAAAAAAAAGGAAAACCAGGGCTGAACCGCGAGTTCCGCGGAGTACCCTGCCGCCCGCCCGCCGCCTCGTTCTGGTTCGGTTAGCGATTCGGTTTTGTGACGTGCCCTCAGCCACCAGTTGCTTTCCCGAAAAATTCTGAGGTTTGTTCCGGGCCTTTGGTCACGTTCCGCTGGGATTAGCTCGTGTTTTCGAAATTTCGACCGAAATTCGCATGCCATCGACCGATTCGCCCCTAATGAGAATGTGCCGCCAATCCGTAAATGGATGTTGGAACGCTAGAAATACTAAAAGTTGCGGAAGAAGTGAATAGATGAAATTTCATTCGGATTTATGCGCATTTTGAAAATTATTTGAGCCTCTTGTCACTGGGATTTTGTTCATAAATCCGCAGCATTCGTTGGAGTGTCGGTAGCGAGTCTCTGTCACGCGGGTTGGGTGATAATGGGAGTAATTTCGAAAATTGCTCTTTGAAGCGTGGAGAAGTACGAGCAAAAACCCGTAAAAACTCTGGCAGCTTCCAGTGAAAATGCTGCTCTGAAAATGTAAATAGAGGATTTCAAAATACTTCTTTGTTTGTACGCATGTTTCTGTTTTATTATTCCAGCTGCGTTACATCTCTGTAATGATATTGTCACCCCCGATCTCAGGTATTATAATTTCATATTATTCCAGATTATTTCACCCTGTCGCATCAGAATTAAATGCACGCGGTAGATGTTATATTTGTATTCACATGCTCGTAAAATAGCATATTTGATTGAATAACGTATATTATGTGCGAATATCTGAATTAGCTAGAGAATGACGGCATCGATGTCTGACCACAGACACATCCATTAGATTCTCCTTCATACTTTGAAGTTTTTTGAATGATTATTCACATTTTATATTTTAAAATGTTCCAACTAGTTTAAGAAGCTAATCCATTGCACACTACTTCACTCGTATTTTGCTCTAATGAATTCTTTCAATAATGCGATGTAATGTGCTGTACATGTAATAATCTTGCATAAAGAGTTCACTTTGTGTCTGACTAAATCAGAAGTATTCCTTGCCTCTCATAAAAAGTGATAGTTACGGGTAAAAACTAGGCATGGAGAATAAGATGATGGTGATGAAGATAATGTTGATGGTCACGAACGGTAATACGGCGCTGGCGGAAAGTCCACTTACGACAGAGACCATCACCGAACAAAATCAAACCAAGGACGTAGAGATGTCGGTGCGGATTGCGAGGGTGACGCAACAGCAACGCCAAAAACTGCTGTAGTAGTTGAAAAAGTGGGGCGGCGACGGCGCGCGACCGTTGTGGCGATGGCGGGCGCGAGCGCCGGCTCCTCCTGCGATGCCAGAAGGCGGGCGAGGCAGGCGCGGGCGCGGGCGGGGATCGCTAATGGAGAGGAACAGCACTGCTCGCGGACTGTGGCAGTTTCTTTAATTAGCAGTTCTCCCTCCGCGTCCGCGCTTCTCCCCGCGGCGGTCGTTATATTTCACGATTAATTAATCCAGCCCTCCTCCGCCCTCGCCTCCGCCTCTTCCTTTCCCCACCGCCTGCGCGCCCTTAGCTCCTTGCGCCTGCTTCGCCCCCGCGCCCCCGGGTCAGCCGCCGCCGCCGCCGCGTCGTGGAAGAGGGTGAGAACGAGGGAGCGGAGATACAAGGCAGACCGAGGGCGGGCGTCTGTCTCGCAGGTTTGTTTCAAAGAGCAACTATGCCTCCGGGAACTTAGCATGATCGTTTGAGCTTAGGATTCTACTCTGGCTTAACTCTACTCAGGTTATTCTTCTCTTGTGATTCTACGGGAACCACGAACTGGCCATTGAAGTATCCAATGAAAAGAAGTGTGCGAGGAATAAATTGTTTTGAAATTATATAGGAATTAGTGGAATCATGACATTAAAATTTCATCTTTTCTGTATTTATGGTAACATCTTCAAAAGGTGCGTGTGTGATTTGTTTCTTTCTCAATGGCATTGTGACTGGAAGAGAAGCCCATTTATTTGTCATATTGAAAGATGACGTGTGTTTTGTGGATTCACTATTTTTTCTCGGTCACATTCGTTTGGCTTCCCTCTAATTTTGGTTTGTACGGTTACTATGATCTAACAATGAATTTAATAATTAATCCGAAGTATCAGTTTATCAGTCAATCAATCTAAAACCATTTGATGTTTGTTAACTATTACTTGAAATATATCGTCCTTCGTTGATGGGGATGTAGTCACAAAAAAACTGTTTGAACAAGGGAAATAATAATAATAACAACAATAATAATAATAATAATAATAATAATAATAATAATAATAATAATTCAAAACCGAGTAAATAAATTCCTACTACAATAATCACAGTTTATTATATTTTCTTGACATGACTAAATCACATTTTTTACAAGTGATACTGAAACATGGAAAAATACTTTTCGCTCTCTTCGTTCTAATACACTTTACTATAGTAATTAATTTCAGGAATAAAATTCTGTTTCAAACCCTCTAAATTCACGAAATACGTCGTTATTCAATCGGTACCGCAGCAGTGTCTTGCTGTTACAACTAGCCAAATATTTTGCCAAGTCCCATGGCCAAATCACAGACGACGAGTGCTGCTACTCCATCGACTCGTGCGTTGCCTCGCGTTTCCACGAGGACGTCGATGAGAGAACATCGACGCACCGGCAAGCACTAACCAACGCCCAGGTTTCGCGTTCTCTCGCGGGAGCGCTGGCGGCGGCGGCGACGACAGACGGCAGCGTAGCGTACACCGCCGCGGCAGTCACGCCGTACGAGTCGGCGATCCCCCCCCCCCCCCCAAGCCTTTGCCACAGTCACCGTCGTCCGCAGCTCAGTCACCAGGCCGCTTTCGTTCCGCGCGCACGGTATCGTTGAAATGATAACATTTGCGTTTCCTCCCACGCGGCCGCGAACACACTCCCCCGACAGAACCTCCGTCTTCGTCGTTCACGTGCGACTGCTCCAGTGTTATTGCGGCGATGCGTGTCCTAATTGGGCACGCACTGCAGTAGAGATGCACGCGCCACTGGGTTCTTAATTCTTTCTGGTTTAATTTAAATCGTTCACTCTCTCTAGAAGTGGGTAAAGGGAACAATAGTTTCGGTCGTATTGATCAGGACAAGGTAGAATTTTCTGGTGGTTTATAGTAGGTTCGTGAAGGAGAAGAAGAAGAAGACTTATTTGAGAAGGATGTGTTGTTTATGTGTAGGATTTGTGGCTTGACTCTCTTGTATTAATTAAAACATACTTCCACCTAACGTAGTGGACAAATGAAGTCGAAATTCTTAGCCTGGTACTGCTGAATACTTATCATTCTCTGATTTATGTATTTTACACTTGTACACTTGAAGTTAGTCAGCTTTCCTTAGCAGTAAATGGTTACTCTTCTTCCAGTGTCAGGATGCCTTTGCCCTTAATAGGATATAATTGGCTAAATAATAATAAATAATCCAATTTGCCAACTAATACATTTTATCATCTGTGATTCAGATATAAACGTACTTAGATGATACTATTTTGTTTAACTCTAAAAACGAAAATAAAAGGAATGCACGAACGACCACTTGGAGAGTTCCAAACATATGGTGACCACCCAATTTACTTGTGTATGCTGGTCAGAGGAAAAGACAGACTTTATGGTCTGAGTCTCGCTACTCAATAAAAGCAATATTATTATTATTATTATTATTATTATTATTATTATTATTATTATTATTATTATTATTATTATTATTATTAATATTCCTCTATATCACGACTAAAGATGTTATGTGTCGGCTAAATATAAAATCTACTCCAGGTTGCAACCAACTACCTAAGGAGCAGTTATAGGGACTGTCGGTGCCTCTACTAATACTTTGCGCAAAATGTGGGCTGTTCCAAATAAAGCGATTTCTTCCACTTCCCAGTCTTTTGAATTACTGGGGAGTTTAGACAAGTTCTTACACAAATTTTGCGGAAAAATTGTTGTTATTATTATTATTATTATAAAATGTGTATCATCACTGGTTGTTGTAAACCATTTTTTAGTCAGGATGTTCCCCTCTTGATTTTCAACATTTACAGCTTATAATATATGGAGGATTGAATTATTTAGCAGGTAGAGAGAGGTAAGCACTCGGAGAGTGTTTGAGGCTTGTCTACCCTTCTCAGGGCATACATTTGCATGTTATTTGAGTAGACGCTTGATCCACCGAGCGTTTTGGGAAACGAAATTCTTGATGTTCTTAGTGAATGTGAATACAATAAACGAGAGATTGTTGGAACTGCATCTGTCTTATGGGAAATGAAGACATTGATATCTTCTCATTCACCAAAAATTTCCTTTTAAAATCATGGGGCGTAAGATCGTAGTTATGTCAACCTACATGCATGTGTTTTCTCATATTCCTTCATTCAAAGCATCACTTTACCCATTATGTCCTGAATCCCGAGATAATTTTATTCCATACACGGTAACAAATGTGAATCATCATAAATAGTGCGTCTTGAATTACGCATAAAATTGAATAATTAAAATATTCGTATTTAAATTATACCATTTTGTTTAGCATGCCAAGCTTGGGGGGAGGAAATAGAACTGATAAAGTAGTGTACCTGCGAAATAGTCGTATTCGATGTTAATTAAATTGGTTATTGAAGTCACACTTACCAAAAATAAAATTCTTTGAAACTCAAAAGCTTTTCTTTTCGTATTTTCCGCCACGATGTCTTGCCGGTTTGACGACGTCAACGCGTCTCCGCGTCCTAAGTTTTGCCGCCGTCATGCAGGCGCTGTCCAGGCGGAACATTCATCAACTGGCGTCCAGCCACCGCCACCTCACGCGCCCAGCGCCCGCCTTGCGCGCTCGCTCGCTTCACCTGTTATCTTCACGTGCTGCTGCCCCGCTTGTAAGGCGGGCGCCTCGACGCCAACCACGGCGGCGGCGGCGGCGGCGGCGCGCTCAGGGGGTGCGGCTGCAGATTAAACCTCGCGCTGGATTAACGGGCGACTTGCCGCACCGCCGCCCCCGCCCCGCCCCCTCCCGGCACCGCCCCGCCCTCTGCCCGTTCTTATCGCGTCTTTAAAACAAGCGTCGAGTATTGTCGCGGGCGACAAGACAAAGAAGTCGGGGTAACGCGCGCGACGCGGCGGCGGGTAGGGAGGGGCCGCGCCTGTCTTGTCAAATCTCGGCATGGCGAGCGACCGCCGCCCCGCCCCCGCACGCCTTCTTTTTGCGAGCGCACAATGGCGGCGGGATAAAGACGCTGCTCCCCCGGGAACCCCTCCCCCTCCGCCCTCCTTTCCCCAACGCGACGCGCTCACGCGTTGTGTGCTGCTGCGTTGTTTCTCCTCGGGATGCGACGAACTACCTCCCTCTAAAACGCGCCGGGGCGAACTTCATGGCGCGACTCGCAAGTTTTATACTCCGCTTGTTTGAAGTTTGGGATTGTAGTACGTTCAGGTGTTGTAACAGAGGCATCATTCGTTCCTTGACTTGTGGAGTTGGCTCTCATCTTGCTTTTTTATACGTTTGTTTCGCGTCTTCTTGGCAAAGGCAACCCTCTTTAAAATAAATACACTACACTTGTTGACATGTATTTCAGTCATGTTTGTGCTCCTTATTGGGTGTAATTTACGCTGATCAAAATGCCTTTCCGAGTTGAACTGTTTAAAAAATTATCTATTTACGTCAAACGTTATCTTTTCATCAGTTACACAATACGATAATAATATATTTATTTCCTCTGTTGTTTAGCTACATAGTTCACCCCGATAATTTAATCTACTTCCTTTTCTTTGAAACATTTTTTGCTAATTTTGTGTAATAAATTTCTCTGAATCGCAGGTATTACTTTACTTCCAAATACGTGCATTGCTTTTTTTTATTTTTAGATAATATATTTCGAGAATATCAAAATTACAGATTGAAAATTCAAGTTTTGCGGATTCATAGAACACCATTATCATCAACACCAAGTGTAATAGTCGTTTTCTACAATACCTTCATACATTTCACAATACTATGATTTAAAATATAGTGAACATAAGAGAATTAACTAAATAATAATTAAGTATGTGTGATAAGCCGCTTTATGTACAGTTGCAGCACACTTCAAGAAAAGTTACAAAAACGTGTATAAATTATGGCGTTTAATCTGAAACAGAAATTCTGCCATTTAAGATATCTAGTTTAAATGCAAATGAAGTAATTGTAAATGAAATTCTTGCCCTCGATTCGTGACAGATTTTGCACGTTGGGCTAAAAAACTTCAGTTCACCTTCGAAGAATGATGTCAGAGATATGCAATATGTCTAAGGAATGTTCCAACACGGTCAAGATAACGTGGAATTCAAGTGACGTAGCTGTTGGCGTGACTGATATGCCACCGTAATAGCTAGACCTGACCGGGTTCCACAATTCGTTTTTCTTCCTCGCATATAAGTCTTAGTTTGCTATGTTGCGAAGAATAAAATCCCCGTATTTGGATTTTATTATTCTGCGGAGTTTTGAATTGCTTCGTATTACAGCACTTCTGGGTATGGAAATGTTAATTTTATAAATTCATTTAATTTTCAATAAATCCAAAATTACCAAGGAATTATTTGTCAGGAATGTAGGACGTGATAGTGCAGTGATCACATAATTCTGCTAGAGATACGGCATTGAGAAACGCCGAAATGATGTAACTGTCACATTACTTGATCGTATTAACGTGGTCTTGCTATGGAGTATCGCATTATTTCAGGCCGTGATAAAAAGCATTTTAATTAAATTTCCCCATGATTCCGGGCGCTCTGTTGCCATCTAATGCGGTGAGTTACTGCCTTGTTATAATGCATCGCCGTTTTATTTATGTCGGATGCGTTTCTCAGCCCACTGAAGCGCAATAAAAATAGGTGCAGATAAATAACAGCGCCCAAATTAACAGGCGGTGAAGGCAGGAGGGCGAGGGCGGCCGCGCAGTAACGCGCGCGTGGTAGTCGAAGCAGCGCCGCCACGGTGGCATCGGCGAGAGCGGAAGCGGGGGCGGAGGCGCGGAAGGCGGAGGGAGACTGGCAGCGGCGTGTTGCGACCTCCGGATGCCACCCCGCCCCCGCCCCTGCTCCCGCTCCCGCCCCGGCCGCGCCGCCTCCGCCGCCGCCTCCGGTGTATTTCATTCGAGAGCACTCGCAATTCACGGGCGTCAGCGCGCCGGTATATTTTTCGCGGTTCGCGGCCCGTTGTATCGGGGAATGCCGGCTGTGGCGGCGGCGGCGGCGGCGGCAGCGTGGGTGTTGCTGCCGCGGCTGGTATGCTTGGCGAGCAGGCACCCCGTGGCGCGGAGGTGGGTACTCGCCTCTCACCACGCTTCCGGTCTTGTTCCCTGTCAGCTGTTCCCTGCGTAACGAGGCCACCCTCGCACCCATTCGCCGTGTTTCTGCCCTCGGTTTATATGAACTGCGTCCCCGAATTGGATATATGACGGATCATGCGGTTTTTGATTATATATTTTTATTACGAAGAATCATAAGAGGTTGAATGAACACACTAGTGAAGGAATTTTGAACTTAATGTAGGATACTTTACTACTTGGAGTAATGAAAGGTACGAAAAAAAAATCAAAAATGAGAGTGTGTGCCAAATGGCAATATCTTGATCATGATTGGGAATTTTTCCTAAAGATAGGTTTCAGTTAGAACTTCATCCACCGCGCTATCTCTTATTCATTCTGCAAATAACAAAATAGACAGAATTAAAATATTTTTCAATTTTACGGATGGTTTTACTGCCAATTGAATCAAGACGTTACAAAAATGGGAATATTTATTTTGGTTCACCATTACAATTCGATGACTGAATTTATAGAAAATCGGTTCTTTCCGGGCAAAATGTTTCTTTTGTTGCCCAATGCAGTAGTATCCTTGCGTATCTTTTCAAAATTTTTATTTCAAAATAGTAGCAGCATTAGTAAAAAAGTATCAATTGTATAACTTTTCCTCCAAATTCTTCACTTAGAATTAAGTAAGATTGTGCGACATTCAATGGCCAGAAACACCGTATCAACTGTAGTGCGATATTCAGTAATAAAGCAGCTGTGGTTGGCATTTTCACTTCTGTTCCGATAAAATAACGTACTGGGTCTTTCTTTTGATTAGTCGCTCTAGTCTTCACTATAGCTCCACAGCAAGTGACGTATTGCTACCCATACGGACTCGCACTTATAATTTACCGCGCCATACGCTTTGTAGTTCTGCTCTACCTTTCACTTCCTCTTTCCCGTGCTTTCGCTCGCCTCGTTCCCTTACCTCCCTCCCTCCCCCGCGCCACCCCGTGGCCCTCGAGCTGCCTCGGAGGTCGACTGGGGAAATTAGGGCCGAAGCCGGTTGTTTTTAATTCCGGACCTCGTGCGTCTGCCGTCGCTTTCCGCTATTCTTCACGCGGAGCGTCTTTGCGCTGTCCCTCCCCTCCCCTCCCTTTCCACGCCCCGCCCCATCCCACCTCTCAACTACGTCCGTCGTCGGGGCCGCCCGCGTCTGCCTCCGCCATTTTGTCAGTTTTTTGGCCAGTATCTCCCCCCTCCCATTGGATCCGCACTCGGTCCAGCCTTTTGTTCTTATGTTCTGAAGCTATAAACAATACAAAAGATGCCAAGTGCAGTGTTTTAGTTTGACTCGAGCATATTCGTGTTCAGTAGGTTGAAAACTACGATGTGCTAGTGAGTGATTCGTTACCCACTGTGAAGTAAAATAACGTAATTGCTTTTAATACGACTGTTTCATATGTATATTTTACGATCTGTTGTATTGTGACGCCATAAACAAACATTCAGTCGATTTTCATATTTCCAGTTCTGTCTTTTACAGTGTTGCCGCATACATCAGCTCCGGCATACAGTGGCCGCGATTAAATGTGGTAACAGCGGTCATAACATTGTAGGATTATACTGACGGTAGAGCGTGTTTCACTTAATAATTTGGGACGAATGTACTAGGAATAATGATGAGCATTGCTTTTTGTTTCCACAGACTGTGTTTGCATCCCAGAATTTTACTCCTCTTTCTCATCTACCAGTTTGTTTATTTTGGTAGTTGATTGATTCTCCTCACAATGACGGAACATTTGTTTTACATGCAGAGTTCAGCGACCATGGAAATAATTAGACTTTCCTGTTGTGGGTGGCAGCGTCAATGGGTCTGTTCATAAATATCTCATCATTGTTGGTGCTGCGCCTGAAAATTGGAGTACATGTTTGCGTAGTAGAGTACTACAACATTAATTATTTCAGAGTTTCATAAATACTTCGTGGGGAAAAACGTCCTTGTTTGGAGAAGAAATTGAAAAGCATTACGCATGCGGGGTCGCAGAATCCCCAACTGTTTCGTTATTTCTGGTATGAATATTCCAAATTAATTGTTCCAGTATGCGATATGACATGCTACATAAAAATTCAGTTACAAATATTTATAGTATCTGCATTGAAAGTTTTTTGCTCTCTTGATAAAATTGTCATAAAAAAGTAATCTACTGTGATATTACTTGACACGTTAATTTAGAAAATATGCAGGTAGTTAATGTGAAATTGAAATAATTATCGTAAATCTTTTGTTCTAAGTAATTACTTTTGATGACTAAAAATAAGACTAAAATGAATATTAATATATTGAGCGTAATTGTGTTTGTGTTATACGGATGCTGGAAGAAACTGAGGAACGAAAACAAGCCCCCGAAGTGCGCCATTCCTAAGCACTCTCTGCCAGCTCTTCAGCTTCACCCCTCACCCGCAGGAAACATAAGGGCCCGCCCGCCCGCCGCACGACCTCCTGGAACGTGATCGACCTGGGCATACCACGCGCGTGCATAATGCAGGGAGGTGCGCGCATGACGCCCCGCACGTGTCGCGCCCCCTGTGAGCGCGCGGGCGCCGCGCCGCCCCGGGGCGGTGGGGGCGGATTTAGGGGGCGCGTTCCGCGTGAAAACTAATGCTCGCCCTTGCGAGGGGAGGGCGGGCGCGGGGCGGGAGCGGGTAGTAGACCAGTGATCGGCTGCGGCGTTTCGCGACCGCCGAGCGCACGTGTGCGAGGTTGCCGACAGTTTGTAGGCAGCACCAGCGACGCCCGCAGGAAGCGGGGAGGAGCGGATGCGCAGCGGTGGAGGAGGTGGAGGGGGAGGGGGTGATGAAACAGGACAGGAAGGGACGGCGCCACCCCTCCTCGCTCACTCGTGCCGCCTGCCGTCGAGATAGGGAGTCGTGCTTAACCCGAGGCGTCCCCGCCGCCTCCTCGTCCTCGTGCTGTCCCGCCCTCCCGTCCCCTTCTCTCGACACCGCTCCGTGCCTCTCCCCTCCTCTCCGCCCCGCCCCACCTCTCGCTCTCCCCTCCAGGCGGCAGTGTTTGGTAATCCCAGCACCCATTTCCCGGCGCTCTTCCGGCCTGGTTAATAGTTAATGCTAATGCTTTGCCGAGGCTAATAGCCTAGTAGACCCGCGCCCGACGGGCCGCCCCTCCCCTCCCGTCCCCGTCTCCTCCGGCGCCCTGCCCTATCCCCGCCCCTCGGCCCCCAACAGGCAACGCGCCGCCGCCGCCGCCGCCCGAGGCCTCAGCCGCCTCCCCGCCGGGCAAGGTAAGTCGGCGATAGAGCCCCTACCCCCACCCACACCCTCACCCACGCCCCTACCGCCAACGGCCTGGGTGCGGCCGTCGAGTGCTGTTGACGGTTTCTGCGCTGGGCCACTCCGGGGAACTTGCACCGCCTCTCGACGGCCCGCTCACTGTTCCCTCGCATTCACCACGCAACTAGTATTTTCAAACTTCAACTTCAACTAAGGATCTTAACCGTCGTCTTTCCAAACTATCACATTTTCTTTATTGTGAATGGAATTCTGAATGTTGGATCTATTCGGAGAATACTTCTTCATGCTGTAGGTATAGGGTTTTGCAAGACAATGATATGATATACCAACACAAATTAGTCTTTGTGGCATTTCAGCTTTAAGGAATGCACCTAACTTGAGTGTGATGAAGTCGTTTCCCGACTTTAGAGAAACCTTACATACTATTCAAATTTTAAACTGAAATGGCTTGTCCTAAAAATTACTCAGTGAGTAGTAAACATTACTAAGTAATATTATTACACATACCCAATAAGAAATATTAGGGACGTAAATATGAGTAATTTATGAAAGAGAAGATGGTCAAATATTCCTACATCATGATCCGAATACTATCTTTGTGAGTGACACTTCACCAAAGATGCAAATAATGTATATGAATGGCCTTTATTCATAATTTGAAATAAAATAATTGTTTTTCCTTGTGTCAGTATTAAATAATGAATAATTACCGGTACTTATAGAAAAAACAGAGAATTTGTATTACGAGATCAACCATCCAAATCGTGTGAAATTCGAAAATTGCCCCTATAAGGAAGAAAAACATGTCCTTTGTAAATTGCCTTTTTCTAATATTGTATTGGTTGGCGTGAAGATTGCTGCGACTCAAGCAATCTTTACGAATGAATCCACGTAATCCGCATGTGGTGAATGGAGTGGGTGTTGGGAGACTGATGCAGTTTGGCAGAGCAGCACTCGATTCGATCTCCCTCGCACGTCGCGGCCTCGTTCGATTGACCTACTCTTCTTCAGAGTGAGAACGCGACATCGATGTTCATATTTTCAAAACATCGATATATTAAAGCCGATTGTTTTTAATATCGATGTTTGTATGTTTTCGATTTTTAGTTAGTGAATGAAAAATTTTCATTATATCATATTTTGTGCAATTATTATCATCATATATTATCATCATATTTTGTGCAAGTTGAAATATGAAATAATTACTGTCAGTTTGTGTGATCGAACCAAATGAACGCAGTTTGTAATACTTTCTTCGAGCAGACTATCTATCGCACAGAGAATGACACCTTCTCTACTCATTCGCAGTATTTTGTACCTGGAGGCAGGACCGGATTTATGTATTGCGGGGCTCCCAAGCACAAAATTGTTCCTCCCCACCTCGCAAAAATAACTCCAACTTTATTAAAAAGAAACCTTTTCTTAATACAAATACTTTCAATAGAAGTACAATTGAAAAGTAATAATTTGTATACAAAAATGTTACATATTTTTTATTTACTACATTAAATACGTTTTATTTTACAAACTACGATCACTATCGTACATTAAAACATCGTATGTTATGCATATGTTTCCGGAGGCTGGGACTCCTCATGGTTGGGGGCCCCTGAGCAACTGCTTGTTCTGCTTGCAGGTAAATCCTGCCCTGCTGGGGAGGCGGTAAATGCACGTAACACCTGCCCCCTTCTTCCCATACCTTCTTCGGCGATCTGAGGACTTTCGAGTTAAACTTGGGCGCTCTGGCTTTCAGGCTCAACTCTTTCCATTGTTATTATTTTTATTTTATTTTCAATTTAATCTTTACTGTAAATTAATAAAAATGGCCACAGTCAAATTAAATTTTGTTGCGCATTAATCAAATGTTACAGGTAACTAAACCAGCTTTAAAACATCGATGTTTAAAAACGGTGGTTTTTGGTAGAGAGTTTTGGCAACGCGAAGCGTCATACGAGTTGTAATCGACAGCAATATCGTTATCAATAATGGGTGAAGTCGAGAAATAGCACAAACATTTAGCAATTATGCACAAACGGTCAGGTCAAAATGGAAAATATTTAGAACTGTGACGACAGATTGCACTAAATTCCCATAACGTCACGTCCTTTTGTTCGACTGGAGCTTCTCAGAAACCTTTGATTTTATATCTAATTATATTATTAAATAAATATAATTAATATCATATATAGATATAATTATGTAATATACACATTAATACCACCATCTTCGTGTTGCATATGAGAACATACTATTCGCAGCACCCTCTCCCACCAGAGTTGGAAGCAAATTCCATAAGGCATGACCGAGTGATGGTCTAGCTTGCAGTACAAGTAGTCCAATATCACTTCGAATCCAGATATCACTTCGAATGGAGGATTGCGCTATCACATTGAGTTCGATTTCGCGAATGCGCATAGGCTCAAAATGTTAGTCGATTATTGTATGCTGCAACGCGCCAAAACTCCCTTTTCTCATCGCTCTTTTAATTTTGTACATCGATGTTCTGATATCGATGTCGCATCACTTGTTGGAAGAGACTGTCGCCCGCAGTGCGAGCATGAGCCCGCGCCTTCGCACATCGCTAGTGATGGCAAACTTTAGCAAAACATCGATACTTCGATACTTCAACAAAAAGGTTTTCGATGTCGATGAAAAAATCGACAAAAACATCGATGTTTAAAATATGATGAAACATATTGAAGTAAAATATTCTGATTCTAATGTCAATGTTAGTTTAATGTACGAGTATGTTCTCCCTTAAATTTGACTGTCATCTTAATTTAATCATCAATGTTCTATGTAGTCAAGGTTCAAAGTGCTGTTTAACGATATTACCACGTAAAAAAACTTATCACAAAAGGTAATAATAACATTGGAGAAAGGTTGGAAATAGCAAACGGTTTTGTGCCGTCTAGGGATCGACAACACTTGAGTGTTGTATTTCGCTGTTGATTGCGAACAGTACATAAAAAAATTAGATACTGGAAATTTTGTTTATATCATGATTTTTTTTTCAAAACATCAATGTTTCTGAAGAAATATAGCGATCTGAAGAAAACGTCGAAAGCAAAACATCGATGTTATAATATCGATGTTTCTGTTTAAAAATATCAATGTTTTAAAACCATCGATGTCTTTTTGCCATCCCTACACGCTGTGCCGGAGATAGACAATTTTGGGCCAGGGGCAATGCTGGAACGTAGCCCCCCCCCCCTCAAATTAAAAATATGAAAATTGTACCAAGAAACTATAAGAGTTCTTTTATGTATTTCAACAAGTAATAAAAATTACGTTTAAGCTAGAAAAAGTTTATGGAAATATATTTTAAATGATAGTTTAAGTAAACGTATTTAGTGATCAGGTAATACAATTTCGACGGTGAGCTTACAACACTAAAAAAGTGTGTTGGAGGTTGTTAGTGTTTAGTAAAATTAGTTCTTAAATATATGAAATAATAAATATGAATTTTAGTAGATCCTATTTTATTGTTAGTCTTGTGAATCATTTCATTGTGTCCTACCTTAAAGAAATGATTTTAATTGCCTATTTAAATCAAACATTTAATTGAATATTTTATGAAATATCAGACTGCTGTACCGCCATTTATAAAATGAGAATAGCTATTTTCTTTAGATCTAATTTCTGCTATAATTTTTTTTTGTATTCCAGTATTATAAACGACCTTTTCTGTTGTAAGAAATCGGGCATTTTACGGCACAAATGATGACGTATTAGATTTTTTGGCGCGAATGATTGCGTCATCACACATTCAGACAATCGCAGCGAGAGAATCGGGGAGAGGTAGATGTAAACGGAATAGCCGACCACAGTTTTCTCGCAAGGATGCCAAGTACCCGAGACACCACAGGAAAGTTGTTTGGCAAAATTAAATTTGATTCTCTTAGAAATTTATAATGCTGCCGCACACAAAAAAAATAGCCTATGTAATTCGTTTATAATGTTGCTTTATTGCATTCGTACAAATTTGAAAACTCGCTCCTCACGTCGCTCGTTTTCAAAACATGTACTCATGCAATAAAGCTTGACATTATAAACTAATTGCGTAAACTACTATTAGTACTTTTTTTCCATCATTCCCATGATCACTTCTCCCCATAGCTCGTCATACGCAGTTTTTAACTGTTTTTTGACGTAAATAAATAAATAAATAAATAAATCGGGCCTCTTGAGGTACGGGGCCCCGGGCGACATCCCGGTCTCCCCCTGCCCAGCGCAGGCCCTGCCTACACGTCGCGATCCACCTCGCCGCCCCAACAGGCACGAGCGTTTTGTTCGTCTCTTGCGCTCGCTCTTCCTCGCCTTTCCGCGCGCTCTTGTTTTCTTTGCGCGCTGCGATGTGTGTGTGTGTGTGTGTGTTTTGCGGCGCGACATGTATCTCGATTCGCTGAATAAATGCATGGCTGACTTTCACTTGTGTTACTGCTCACGATCCCACTCGCTCCTTTGTTTTTATGACCTGCCATATGCACGGAGATTGAACTTGCCAGATCCTGTAATATATTATGCAACTCTGTTCCTTCGCGGTGCTGGGTGCTTGTAAGTGAACGTATTTCTTCTGTAAACCAGTTCCCTGAGTGCCCTCTGTTTCATCTCCGAAGTAATTTTCTAGATTCGCTCTCTTCCTAGACATAAGTTTGCTACCCAATTCAGCAAACCAGAAAGTCTATCCAAAATTATTCCTATTTCGTGGTGGAATTGCAACGTTCTCTTATTTGAATTCTCAAATATTTAATAACGCATATTCAGCACACTAGAAATATAATAACTAAGCACTCACTTTGATGTTCTTAGATGTCAAAATAACAGTTTATGCAATTAGTTTATAATGTTAGCTTTATTGCATGAGTACAGATTTTGAAAACGAGCGACGTTAGAAGCATGTTCTGAAATTTATACGAATGCAATAAAGCAAAATTATAAACGAGCTGCATGTGCAATTTTTTTGTATAACACCATTACACATTTTTAAGGGAATCAAACTAAGGGTTTTTTTTCGTTCATAATAAGTATCTTGTCATAAAAATGCTTTGGAAGTTACTTGTTGCACAGTCTCAATTTTACAAATGACGTAGCGTGACACGCACGTTAGGGGATGCTCAACAATAATGCAAACTGAACTCATCATGGTCTTTAATGTTATCGAAACAAATATCACTATACTTCAACAGATTTATGTCAGGAGACTTCTTGAAAGCAAATTAAGCAATGGCCCATCTTTAATTCTCATACACGTTGGCAATGAGATCACTTGTGAATTTATACATTTCAGACCAAAATAATATTGAATATATTTAATTAAAAAATTCAACTTCTTAAATATTAATTAAGAATTAGTAGGCAAGCACTATTTCTACTGTTTGTGCCTATGACCAAGCACAGAATCACGAGTGGTAAAGAAAAATATTTCACTGACAACGTCAAGTGTGCTGCGCTCTAGCGCACAAAGCAGCAACTTGCTCATAAGCCTCTTTTCTCAGTTGTTTGCTAGCATATCGGGACGGGGTTAACCTTGCCGTCTGCGCGTACGTCATTGCTCGTCGCATTCTCGCGGCAGACGCTAGAAGCATTTTAGCGTCCAAGCAATCAGAGACCACCTTGTATCAACGCACCGAATTCAATCATAAGAAATTACTTTAAAATAATTACAAAACTTGTTTCTCACAATGTGTTTTACTCGCTTAGAAGATTATCAATACAGAATTTAGAGGTCTTTGATTAATATTTTACGTGTGGATGCTCAGCATCTTAGCGTCCCCTGACGCTACGCCACTGAATTTTACTTGATGTAAATTGCGAAGTTCGAAGGCAGGAGCCTGGGAAATGCGTAGTAACGCGTCAATTGAGATACAGTGAGATTAGGTTTGTTGGAATCGTGTGAATAGAAATGCACGATACACGTCGTCGAACTACACATCTGGTTTGTTTCTAGCCCTAGGAACTATCCACCAGCAATCTGATCCCATTTTCTTTATCACATATCTACTATTCCTTGTTACCAAAACGTACTTCACCTAACCTAGACTCTTCGTTTTGGTTAATGACAACTTCATCCGTCCTGAGTCCGAAGTATGCTTCAAAGCTGATCCTACTTCCATTGCTGCGCGGAGTTCGAATTGAATTTCTTTCGTTCCCGATTTTCGGTGATAGTCAGAACGCATCTCTGACTGTGAGACTACTAAATTATTAGCTCCAAATTCCGTGAGGAAGTTAAAGAAAATATGTCATTAGGAGCTATAGGTAGAAACATCTGCAATGAAAACGAAAACTCACCGCTAGTGTAAAGGTAAATGGGTAGCAATTCGTTTGATAATTATACATTTGAATGAAATACAATAAACGTCGACTCATTAATGTTTATTTACTATTTGTAAAAAACTTCCACATTCATATTTTTTACAGTATGCTAAGAGATTTGGGAACATAAATTATGAAATAAAACAATGGAACCGAGTGCAGCGCGGAAAGGAAGCTTGGATTGACACATAGTGATTTTGTCCATTCTTTGTACAAGGATATTATTCTATAGAAGTTCGTTAGAACATGAATAGTTTTCGCGAGTTCCTTCAGCATTAGAAGAATGAGAAAGTCTTCTTTAAATAAAAAAAGAACTGTTATAATTTCCCTGTTTTTTTACAAAACGAAATGAATATCATCTTCAAATATTTTTTTCACTGTTCATAGATTTTCTCGTGAAAAATACCGACGTAAACATTTGGAAAAGGGGAAATGTAATCTTGACGTTGCTGCCGCATAAGTTTTCACATACAGTGAATACCGAGTAAACCTTTACCTTCCGAGAATACCCATAGTCCACGCCACTGAATAGCACAACCAAGCGACCGAAATCCTAGCCAACGCCTGCCTCAATCTCCCCGTCGCGGAATCTCGCGTTTTTGCAGTTGCTCCCTCGGCCGGAAGGCTCGCGCCTGCACGTGCGTGTAGGCGTGCGGGAGGGGGGAGGGGCGGAGCGGAGGGGAGGGTGGCGGCTGTGGGCTCGCTCCCACAATATAAATTCCGCGCTCCATTTTCCCCTCCTCATTGACCGGCGCGTTGTTGATGAACCTTTTTAGCGCCGGTGGCGGCGGCGGCGACGGCGTCGCGTACAGTTGAATGAACGCTTTTGTCAGCGAGATAAATACCGGCGCGTGAGTGACGTCATGACGCGCCACTTTGACAGAGTGTCAGTGGTGCCGGTTCCCTTGTCTCGTGGTACCCCCTCCCCCTCCCCCCCTCTCTCTCTCTCACAAACACACACTCTCTCTCACACACACACTTTCTGCTTCTCCTCTCTTTCTCTTTCACACTTTCTGTCTCTCCGCTTTCTTTCTCTTTCACACTTTGCCTCTCCTCTCTCTCTTTCACATCTTGTCTCTCCTCTATCACTTTCACACTTCGTCTCTCCTCTCTTACGCACGCGTCCAGGGAGATTCCTGTCTAGCTCAAATTTCTCCTGCTCCGTCGCACCCCGGTTCTCGCGGACTAAGACAGGGGAGAAGAGGGCTCCAAGGCACTCAATTGCAAGAGGCAATTATTGTTACTTTTATATCCATTGTAGGATCAAAAACCACCAGTCTCTATTTCTGAATGGTTCACGCCTGTTCATTTCAATTGCTCTTTGGCGTATTGTCCACCCATGATAAATTTTTCGTTCCAAAAATGAGGAACGAGAAGGTTCACCATTCCTTTCGGAGTTTGCATCTTCGATTTCGAAATGGGTCGTTATCATTTAAATGTCTACTTTCGTAGTAGGTTAAACCCTCATAATTTTTCTCGAAATTTAAAATGGCCGGGAAATTAATTTTTGTCTTTAATGTTTTTTAGTTTAATATCCGTATAGTGTGCTGCGATTTTGGCTCATGCGTGCTACCAAACTTCAAAAATAAATTATGTGGCCTCCATTCATTGAAGAGATATGAGTGAGTGTTCCAGGGCAAACATTGTAGTCTTAAGTAGTTGACATTTTACCAGTACTTATCCGCGTTCCTGATTCATTTCCTAGGCATGGGAGAGTTTGAACTAATGAGTTAAAATAATTTACATTCCAAGCTCTTCAAAATCGAGTTAGATTTCACAATTTGAATTAGCTGTACGTCATAACCGAGTAAAATCATGTGGCATTCTACCTTCAACATCAGACACATTCATGATATTCACACATTTAGGCAGGTTCTTATTCATATACAAAGTTGAAGTTCACCGTAATACTCATAAGTTAAATTTTACAATTTTAAGTTTAAGGTTCGTGTCTTTCATTTTAGGGGGGAGTTTATAAAATAAGAAAATATTTTGAATTTTTTAAACTAAAACTGCGAGTTGAGAACTATTGATTACAAAAATATTTGATGAAGATTGTTGGTAACATCAATTTTAAGACTTACGAAAATTCAGAGCACATCCAAATCAATGCTCTTTTCAAAAATAATAGTCAGAAATTTGTAAAAGATTTTAACAGTATATATTTTTAAATTTAAACTTGGAAGAATACCAAGAATTTGGTCTTCAGAGGTGTGTCGAATCGCGTCTTTGTTACTATTACATCTAATATCAAAGTTCACTTTGTTGCTTCTAATATCAAAGTTTTATTATTTAAGATCCTCTGCCATTTCCTTTACTATTTTCAAATTGACAGCCTGAAATAAAGTTACTTTTCCATAAGAAGAAGAAGAAGAAAGGGAAACATTTCCATAAATTTTCTACTCGCCTTGAGATGAAGCTTGTTTGTAATAGGTTTTTCCAGAAATTGAAGCTTTTGCACACTTAAAAATACATTACTTTTACACAACTGCAAGGATAATTTATGCTTCCAGGAGTTTTACTTTATTCTCGCGAGTGTTATACTACCCTTGTTATTGAGAGATGGTAGTTTTGAGAAGTAACATTTCTTAGATCATAATTTTAAAATAGCGTCACGAATGTGAATAAAGATGAGGGACATTTGTGTTGCCACAATGGCGTAGATTTTTCCGAACACATTGATCTGAGAAAATATTAGAACATCCGAGAATTTACATGTGGAAGAAATAGTGGTAACTCCTGTAAGAATGAATTAAATACTAACCATTATTATGGAGATTAAACTTAACCAATATTATTACTTATCTTGGAAATATCCTCCTCAAACTAACCAACGTCTGCTGCCTTCCCATGGGATAGGATAATGATTTCCGTCGGTTTGAACAATGTTATTAGATCGTTCGGTCCCAGTCAAGGGTGAGGTTTAAAAACCTAGTTGGTCTAAAAGAATTGATAATTTCGACCACGCGTTGTCCAAAGATTCTGTTACTGGGAACTGACAAAATGGATATCCTTTCTTAGGAACTGAAGCCAAATGCAACAGCTGACACCTGCTCGCGAACTGCCTTTTCCCTCCGTAACATTTACATTTACGTATATCCATGTGGTGGAGAGAACTTAAGAATTTTTTAACATAGTTATTTATTTTTCTCATCACCATGTGTCCGAGTATGCTAGATAACAGGCTAGAAAGGTAAAATACTTTAATCAAGTTAATTCCCCCCTCCCATTACCTTATTAAATCACTTGGATTTGAAAAAGAGACACTTAAATGGGAACGAACCACATGAGATCAATCCTTTCAGGATGCAAGATCGATAAATTGTAGCTCGGCCACGTTTATTAATAATCATTAATGCTTTTTAAAACCGTGCATGATTCTTTATAGAAAAAATTTAATGCGTGCGTGATAATTAATAGAAGAGGGGAAAAATCATGCTTGGTTTTTAAAAAAGGTATTCATACCAACGATAATTTTTCTTTCTGTGTGATAAGTGTCGAAAGTTAGTTTATATTCCTTGAAATTATATAATACATCCATACTTTAAAAACATTACCTATGCTCAGTCTAAAAAAAACTACCGTGAAGCAAGCATGTCAATATTTGAGTGATCCTCCTATAGATTGAGACAAGATCTATATTATGGTAGCTTCAGTGTAAAATACTAATGAGAATATTTCTAAAATTTATCAAAAAACCAGATGACTTTTTTCTGTAATAAATTCAGTGGATAAATAGTTCATGTCCGTATGAATCTTAAAGTAGACTGTTGAGAGACTGGCATCTCGATTATTTATTAACGTGTATTACTTGGCCAAAAGTCTAACACATAAAAGTTCCACTTACGAGATGATTTGCAATTCGTTGCGGTTTGTTCAGTTGATTTATTACTTTACACATGTTACTCCAAGAGTGGATAGGCAGCGATAAGTCAGAAACAGGAAATCACATTCTATTATGTCACGTTCTGCGTTAGTGCGATATTGCAGTTACGTCGCTGAAAAATAGGTCGCATGTGCTGTCAGTATTGTTATCGATTGAGTTTCCTTTGCATCTGAGACATGTAGCGTGCTGGAGGCAATACAGCCTTCCTCTTTTGCTCGCAATTCAACGGTGGCGATTAGTAGACATAACGTTAAGGTCTTGTGGGTTTGAAAAGCATTTTAAGTGGATGCTTGTTATTTCGCTTCTTAACAGATCATCGTGGGCGTCTCTTACACGGAGAAAATTGAATCAGAGAAAGTTACTTAAATACTGTCTGCGGAACATAAGCTAAAGACACATTTTTTATTAATTTATTCGAGTTAACAAGGGCACGAAGTAGATTAAAAAATGTTAACGTATGGCGCAGCGTTTTATGAATTCAATAATATACACTGACATTCAATGTAGAAAACTATTAAACACGAAAAAGTAGTCGTGCACATATTGACAAAGTCAAAACCCAATGACCGCGTTCTACAACACTTACTACCAATGTTGTAAGATGATTGGACCAAGTCGTGCATCGCTGTCGTGCATCGATCATTGGCTAGAATAAATGTGATTACTAAGTCGTTCTGGATAGCAAGGTCCGGCG
The DNA here is from genome assembly GCA_031308135.1 of Acheta domesticus. Classification (NCBI taxonomy): domain Eukaryota; kingdom Metazoa; phylum Arthropoda; class Insecta; order Orthoptera; family Gryllidae; genus Acheta; species Acheta domesticus. The sequence continues at coordinate 251,046,746 of JAHLJT010000631.1, forward strand.
CATGAACTGTTACGAAGTGAAATTTAAAAATAGATCCACTAAACATTGGTTTGTTTTAATCACATAAGATTTTAAAGTGACATCTCCAAAATAATCGATTTCCTTGGGATTTGATATTCTACTTGTAAATTAAATTGTGATACTAGATGTCACGAATATCAGACATTGCAGATGTTCTCTTCACTACCTGTTAAGAAATTTGATGCCGACCTTTTTATTCATTAGCGGACTTACTCACTTTGCTGTAGAAACGAAGCATTTGTGTGAAAATAAAATATTAATCAATCTATTTCGTGCTAGGCACTTGCATACCAGTTTAAAAGCCAGGAACTCCTTTTTGATCAACGTTTTCACTTGTATTATCTGTTGTACGAGTATGTTATTTTGTTTTCTTAACTTCAATGTAAACTTGACTGTGTTGTTATGCATAATAATATCATATAGTTTCTATCCAACATGCATTACATAGGAAATGAGCAGCATACATTTTTAAATAGTTTTATAATAACACTTACTGTTTACATTGTCTAGTTCATTGTTTTCCATCAGCATTAACACAATGTTCTCAGTTATCATTTTATACAGAAAAAATTAGTCGAGAGATAAAAGTTACATTTGAAAAGTGACTTAAGTTCAGCGCGTATATACAAAGCCTGAATACACAAGTTCGTCCTGCACAAGGATAAGTAATTCTAAGCAAGGCATTTATTCCAAAATATGTGAACTAAAATGGCAGATATTGTATATAAAAATCGAAGTGAAGCTATTCAAATTTCATTGAAATAATGGCTCAATAATGTGATAAACGCTGAATTTATCTATTCTGAGAGGTTCTCTGTAATTATTTGTTGATCTTCTTACAAATCTCAATGTGGAGAACCGATTGCACTAGACTGGTATGTTTGTACCACCATGATTTCTTGACAATATGAGCGTAAGTATTAATTGCAGGTTTCTGCTGCAAAGGCAGATAGTTGTCTTCTGTTCTTTCTTGGACCCATTAAAACTTGGAGGATTTTTTTCACGAGCTAGGATTAACCAAACTCATGATAGAGTGTAAGCTTCCGCGGCCGGAGTCAGTGTCTAGTTACTTGGCTGCCCCGGAAACGCCGCGTCCTAGACACAGGTGCCAACGTTTCGGACGCTATTCTGCGACCTTTCTCAGAGCAGCCATGCAACTACAAACTCTCGACAGTACCAAATCTGCAAGCGCCGCTTCGCACACATGTCCTTTCCACGCGGCCAGCTCCTGTTACGAGAGGCCAGGCGGTGCCCACCAACGCGACCGCGTCCGCCCACTCGCGCCCCGCCCCCTCGCCGCTTGAGGGCGGCTGTCACGCCACGGGTCGCCACGCCGCGAACGGCAAGTGGTGATTAATCGCCCCCTCCCCTCCCACCTTTTGCGTCGCGTGCTCCTTCTTCCATTCTGATCCCACCTCCCGCTCCCCCCTCTGCCCCCCTCCGAGCAGCTCAGCGTCGTTACGCTCCTCAAAGAGCGCAAAAAACCTCAAGCACGCAGCCACCCGGGCGACAGATGCCACACGGAATGTCGTGGCGCGAGCGGTGAGGAGCAAGCACTGCGAGTAGGGGTGGAAGTGGTTGAAGCTAGATTCATTGATTACTTAGTGTTTCTAGGCGTGACAATTGCCATTGGTCATTAGTTTTCTCAAGTAAATGCATGATTTTATCAAGAGATCTGTGCTCTTCCCGCTGGATGGTGAGATCCGGCGCTAAACATCACGTCGGCTTGCGTAGTTTTCCCAACCAGTTATCTCCTACCAGCGAGGGACCGCCCCGGCCGGGACAAGTTCTGAACTCCGGACTGGTCACCCGACACGTGTGGTAGTTAAGGGAATGTTAGTGGGAGAAGATAGGACAAGGAAGAGGAAGGAAAGATCGCGCGCGGTCCGTGGCCCGTTTGTTTGCGTGCTGCTCCGACATTTGCATGGATGTTGATCGGAGAAACCATAGAAAACTACCGATCAGAGCAGCCGGCTGCTAGAATTCTCCTCCAGACAACGGCTGAGTTTGTCCTAGCTATCTCGTTAGTGTCGAAAATCCTGCGACCGTCGGAACTTTGAACCGTAGGACCTCCCGATCAGAGGCACTGTGGTGGCATCGGGTGGCGCCGAGCCACCTCAGCCGGGTTTGAGGCCCGCGCTTTCCGAAAGCGAATATTCGTGTTCGCAAAAGAAACGCAAAAGGATTGTTTAAGACATAAGAAAATTAAAATATGTAGCGAGCTAGGGGAAGGTAAGGGGGTGAAGGAGGGCAAGAAATTAAATGATTATGCATAAGTTGATGCCGTTTTGACGTGGCGTTGCCATTAGTATGCATTTGCATATTAATGGAGAATTATCTTCATCTCGAAAGCGGGGCGGCGACGGTGGCCGACGAAGAAAGGTGCGAGTGGAGGGGGAAGGCTGTCGCTGCGGAAGCGGCCACCAGAACGCGCGAGAGTCGCTGCACGGACGCGGGTGCAGGACGGGCAACTCGCGGATTTGCCCTGTGGTAATAAGCTTTTATTCTTTAAGGGCTACCTGAAATTAATTTGTTGATTCAGAATGTTAGATTTAAGTTCGTGTCAATAAAATTTTATTAATATTGAGGATTTGCATTGATAATTTTTCAAATGACTGATGCCTTGCTAAATTTTCCGACGTTGTCTTTAGAAATTGCACCGTCCTTTACTTTTAAGAATAGATTTTACAAGCACGAAACATAATTATTTGCTTCTCGAACGACCGACAAGAGTTTTACCAAAATGTAGAAATGCAAGGTAATGAAGATGGCGCTTGCCTGGACTCTTCGGTAGAGTATTCGTTCCCGTTTTCAAAACAATCATGTACCCATTCATGTGGCTTTGAAAGAGTTTCACGAAGTTCTCCATAGTTTTCAAAGAGTTAGAAATAGGAGTCTGAGCGGTCAGAAGCGAGCGCAATTTTTTCCCGCTCTTTCTCTTCCGCCGAGCGTAAAGGGGCGTGAGGTTGGCAGGCGTGGTGCCGTGCGTCGCGTGCGGCGAGCAGGAAGTATCCGCGTATCTCTGTATCGCTTGAGTTGCACGCGTGGCCCCTGCACACGCCTCCGCGACCCCCCATCAGCCCCTCCCCCGGCGTCGCGCCCGCCCCATCCCCCCCCCTTGCGCCCCGCCCCATTGCTCCCATGGCCGTCGCACAGGTTGGACGTAAAAACGCTTTCGCCCCCACTCCCCGCGTCGGACTTACGACTTCCTAGCCAGTCACCCGTATCGTCGATCAGAAGCGCGTTGCTTCATCCTTTGCTGGGTCTGCTTTGTTGAGGTTTGTCATTATTAGATGGTTTTTAATTTTTACAGTTTACTTTTCTCGATAATTTACCCCCTGTTTTTAGTTATCTTGTAAGATTATTTCTCTTTATGTTTCTCGCAGAACAACGAGGTAGTTCATTAATTTGAAAGAGGGATTTATGTTATCCTATTCCCAAGGTAAAAAGAAAAACACCACTTTGTTCAATTGCTTTGTCTGTCGTAAAACTTGATAATTCTTTCGCCTTAATAGTAGAAAAGAAGGCTGAATGAAAATATTTTTCCCCTCATTTTGAAAATAGTGTGCATGTGTGTGCGTGTGTGTGTGATAATTGTATTCTTTCTTCCTTTGAGTAATTGCATTTACCGTCCGTGACAAATTTTCACTCGTTTTTCAAAATCAATTTTGCTCGACTACTCCCGCACGAGGGAGTCCAATTTCTTAGGCTAATGCGAGGTTCAACGAAACGTTGTTTCCTTATCCGCTCATTCGCAATGTCATTTTCCTTTTGCTTAACTCCCCAAACATCTGAAACCGCACGTCGCGATAAGGGGCGCGTTGCATGGCCTGCCCGCTCCAATGCTCGATTGCCCGAACATAAACATTCGGAGAAAGAGGGATTGTGCCTGGCCGCGACCTTAGCGGCCGTTTCCTGCGGCGTAGCGGCCGTTCCCTTTCGTTTCGTGTCCCCCCCCCCCTCTGCTGACGCACCCGCGCTGTTGACCGCGGCCGCGCAACCTTGGAGTCGGCGAGGGAAGGCGAGGCGGTGCAATACACTCCCGTTGTTCGGTTCAGGAGAGTACGACGACACAGTGGCGACCCGTACAGTAGCGGTCAAAATGCCCACCGGTGGGATCGAGATTAAAATGCCTCTGTCGATACACGTGGGATTTGTGGTGAACGAAGAGGTTTCGCGTCATGATTATCGCTTTTCCTTGCCTTTTGTATTTTTTTTATGATTCATTATCTTACCTTCAATATCCCCTACCCTTGAATATCATATTCACATATCCATGTTTTGCCAAAAGGCTTAGGGACTGCTGTCGAAATAAATAAGAGTACGATGGCACATAAGCCCTCTCTTCAAGTTTTTCTCCTAATTCTTTGATACGTCTATAGAGTTTGTAGGAAAAGTATTTCGCTCATCGTGAATATAAATACCACAGTAAATTTTGAAGAAATAAGCAAATCCATATTACTCCAATACTATTGTATTTATTTTTTACTGCATTCGATCCCCTAAATCTGTCATTTCCTTATGAGTGGTATATCGAACTTCAAAGGGAAATTGAAATTTCGAAAATTCGGGTGAATGGAGGTTCGAGTTACCTAGTTTGGGCTCTTAAGGATCTAATTACGAATGTCTATATGTTTCAGTACAATAAACTACGAATTTTTGCATATGTTGGAAAATCATAATTGAAAATCGTCCATTTTGCGACATGGCACATAGCCGTCGTAACGAAATATCGGGATTAAAATGTATATATTGTAATTGTATATTGTAATTATTATCTTGTGTTTTGAACAATATTTAATTTATCCTTAATTCCAAACCATCAAAAGAGAGTTATTTGACGAATAACTTGTAATAATAGATACTGAAATCTCATCCCTTCCTTGGCTCTTGTGAATGACCTTCCTGCCTTGGACATAATCATCAGTTTTCCTTACAGTTTGACGAAATTTCGCAGTTCCGGAATAATGTGAAGAGGAGCAAAATTTATTTTTTTGAGAGGAGGGGAACTATTGAGCAACCAAATAGTGACAAATTCTCATGTAATTATTTTTTTTTTTTTACTTATCTCCGCAATGTCTTGGTTTTCTTGTAATTGTCAAGCTAACTTGGTGTCAAGTTCGCAGTATCCTCTATACAGCGGGATCAAAGGAAGAGTGTAAAATGTTTTGTTGCTTAACATATTAGGGACAAACAACAACTTTTTAGATTAATTTAAGTTGTTTATTCAACTTTGTTGGCTAGCTTTACGGCCCTTCTGGCCATTAAAGGTGAAGGAGGCGCGTGGGTGTGGCGGTGGTCGGGCGAGGGCGTGGGCTGTGGGCGTGCCCTTGGGCTGCCCACGTGCCCAGCCGAGAGTGGCCGCGAGCGATTGCGCACGCACGGGGGCATGCGGCGGGCGTGTTATCACAGGGCCTGACGCGTCGCTTCTCGCGCCAGGGCTGGCAAAACGACCGCCGCGCCGGAAGGAGCTCGGCGGAAAAGTCTGCTCGTTGCACTGAGCGCATTTCGAAGGTTATTTATTAATGCAGTAGAATCTTTGGTAACCGATATAAAGGGAGCGGAGGTCTTTTCGGATAACCAACGAAAAGACGTGACAGTTAACAACAAAAGAACGTGACAGTTTTTAAAGCTGAAGATGAAACAAAAAGTACTTTTTCAGCGTACACAATGAGTCTTCTACTGTTTAAATGTAAGTGTTCATGTACAGGCTATTCTTACGATTGCAGAAGGGCTACTTTTTTTCTAAAAAGTTCTTTATCATTCTGTTTCTCCTTCTCAGACCGTTTTCTATCAGCGATATTTCGCTATTGCTTCATCAGTAAAACGTCAGTGGACACTAAGTGTAAAAGTAGAGTGTTGAAGACAGGGAGGGGGTGACGTATCACGTTTATTCCTTTCTCGCTTTCCGTTTTGGTTGATGGTTTCGGTTAAAAGGGTTTCGGCTAAGAAAGAATCTACTGCACTTATTTGCACAAAGGCCTTCCTGTAACTGACTCGCATTTATTTTTTCAAATACAATTTCTTTCCTATTTTGCTAGGTATCTAATTAAAATATTTGCAGGTACTGTATTCTCAGTATTTTATTTTAAGAATCAATTGAAAGTGTTTGTTGATTCAATTGACAGTGACACATTTTTAATGTTATATTTTACACGTATACTTCAATTTGAGATATTTTTGTCATGAATGTCATACTATTTAGAACATTCCTCTAAAAGAATTAGAATTTTCAAAATTTTTTCAACTTGTTGCCTTTACCATGAATAATTTTGAAAGATTGAATCGTAATCGAGTTGTTTATGTTAAAATACGCAAAATAAGATCATGAAATCAGTGGAAAAGAAAAATTCCTTATTATGTAAATATATGTATAATCTGTATTTCAGTATTTTTAATTTTCTCAAAAATTTCCTAGAAGAATCATTACGTATAAGAATACTATAAATTCATACGCTTACAAATAGGAATGCCGCTGTATATAGGTTAATCAACATGATGCAGTATTAGTGTGAGTGAGCAATGTTGTCGAAGTATGGTTTTGTCTCCTCAAATGACGTTGCTGAGAACCTCCTAGAAAAGCACTGTTCACGTTCCTAAAATATATCGCGATTATTGTAATGCAAATCATACGTGTTCTAAATACGTGTCTAAAATACGAAGAATCAAAACATGTAATAACATTATTTTCTTCCTGTATTAACGCGACCTTTCGTTCGCTGTTAATACTGAATATTTTCTGTTTATGTTCATTTCCTCTTGCGACTAATACATTTTTCGCTACGCTGCAGGAAAAGGTAACGCACATGGCCTACCTCACCCGCACTATTTAGCAAAGTTCATGTTTCATTCTGACAGAAGCGCATTTTTATTCTCTCGAATTCCAATGGCACTACGTGCAAATAAAATTATACCAAATTTCATTTAAATTCCCGACTGCAGGGAACATACTCGGCGGTCCTTTCTTTAATTCCCCGCCCGCCCAGCGCAAGTGCAAATGATCTGGCGCGCGTGAGAGCGAGCGCCGCTTATTCTGTTTGCCGAGCTGCAGCGAGCGCCTCGCGAGCCCGCGGCAGATCAGTGGAGTGGGGGGAGGGGAGGGGAGGGGAGGGGCGGGAATTAAAAACGCCAGTGTTCGGGCTGCTCACGGACGCTGCGCCGGCGGAGGCGAGGCGGTGGCAACAACGGTGGCGGTTTCTGGAACACGGCTCGGGAGATTGCGGGCCGGCCGCCTTGGAGCGAACGCCGCGTCTCCACCGCAGTTTAATGAACGACTGTGTTCTGGTTAGCGGGATTATCGTTGGGGGGGCGGGGGCAGACGGGGAAGAATTCCCGCCACACCCGCTGCGCCTCCCCCCTCCCGCCTCCTGGCCAGCACTCGTATCCTCCGGAATTTTTAATTCTTGCGGCGGCGGCGGGGAAGAAGTGGAAGGGATGCGCGCTCCACCGCAGCCACGACCCGCCCTCATCCCTTCCCCTCTTTCCACGTCACCACCTCCCCTACTTCTCGACCTTTCCGTGTCTTCGAAGTTTCAGCGATAACCGTACATCACGGCAATAATTCTCCTCGCTCACAAAAAACCTAGCCTACCTCTCTCTCCCTCCCCCTTTTCCAGAGCTTCGGAGCGAGCGCCGTCCAATCGCAGCCATACTTTCGCCGTCATAACGAGTCGGCTGCCATATTGAAATATTTTTGTTTCGTCCCTCATTAAAGCTCGCGAAGAATATTAAGAGTAAATTTTTAATTAAGTCCTACTTAAAAATTTAATCATGTAATAACGTCGCTGCCCATAATGGGGCTGCCACAAAGCGCCACCGCTGCGCGTATGAATAACACGTCGCAGATAGTTGGCTGTATATTTTCTCAGATATAAAGGAACTCCTTTGATGAGAATGTGTAACTTTTTTGTTGGTTGTCGGTGAACACCGCTGCTCATTACGGGGCCGAGACGGAAGGTTGGGGTTGGGGGAGGCCGACGAGTGGGAGCGGGAGACGGTGAGCGTGGCTCGGCCGCAAGACGCGTGTGCTCGCCCACCCGCGTTACGAGACACGCTCCCGGGAAAAGAACGACAAGCGAAGCAGGAAACGAAAGGAAGAACTTTTGCATCCTGCTGGCGAACTCCTCCGATTCTCCGTCGCAGCTGGAAAAGCAACTTCTCGAAAGCGTCATTCAGGGGAGCACAGTACACGGAGAGGGGGCTGAGGCGACCTTTTGCGGGAAATATTAATAACAAGCCTGGTGCATTGTCCGAAAATTAATGTGAAATCTTCCCTCGTTACCCTCTCCCCCCTCTTTTATAGCGGACCGGACGGGAAACGTGCTCGCGCCGACGATGGGTTTTGTGCAAACAGCGTCCGGTTCCACGCGCCCGCGTCACATGGCAGCCTATCGTTTCTACGAATTGTTTTCCCCATAATGCGATTTTTCGCTCGCGCTGGCTGATGTTCATTATCACGAAAATGAACCCTAAACAAATTTTACTCCTAATGTCAACCCGGTGACATATCGACTGTTTTACAGTTGACCGTCAATATAATTTTTCGGCGCGCGCAAATCGCTTATACGTGCCCGAGCTGACAAAATAGAAACGAAATCGCGTCGCGTTGAGGGCACCCGCCGTCCCGGGGCACGCGCGTCCGCCCGCCATTTGCATTCTCGTTAATTCTATCGCGCGGACGTGTCACGCGCTCTCGACAAACATATCGCCAAGATCGAAGCTCGCGAGTTCGAGCTTGCATTTTATTTTTTTGATCCCGGAGCCCTCCTGATTACCCTTGGGCCTACCTAATTATTTATAGCGTCAATTGGTACGTCGCACTTTCGCGTGTGTTGGCGTAAGCTGCTGTGGCATGCTTGGATCATTGTTTTTATCATGGAAATTGATGGCTTTTTATTAGAGAGATATCTCCTATAATTTCGTAAATTTTTTTGCAAAAAAAATTGTGGTTCATTATTTCATTAAAATATCGTCAATAACAAGCATGTTATAGTCTCAGTATGTTCATTACTTCGTACCATGCAGTATTAAACAATTATGATGAGTCAAGCTTTCTATTGATACCACCATAAGCACCACAGCACTTCCTTCTGAGTTCTCAAATTAATTATGAAATTTAACATTTCTGAGCCACTGTCGTTGTTGTTTCATACTATCCAACATTTTTTAATGCACGTATTGGTATTTACTAAAATGAGTAATATTTCACATGTCTCTTTTGTTTTATGTATCTATTTTCATTTTTTTTGTGGTGATCCTATTATTGAAAAAATAACGTGTGAATATTGAGGATAGTAATTTTGATGTTTATGTACCAAGAATTTCAATTTTAATGACGCACATTCACAGCTATATTCGTCTGGCTTTATGGACTGTTTTAGATATCATACTTAAACTTCTTTGAGGTTGCAATATCCTTCTGTAATGGGGTAATTTTTGTTGACTGAAGTTGGGGTACGAGGTAATTCATAAACGTGGAATGAACCATTCAGCGCTTCAAAGCCCGCAGTCAGCTATCCTTGCTAATCTGATTTTCTCGTATCAGTACATTAAACAGTTTTTTAAACGATGTGCTTTTGATAGCCGTACAATACTCGTTTTTTGAGGTGAACTACTAATCAATCTGCCTAAATTATGATGGATTTTTGTATGAAAGATTGAAATATCTCTGGGTTTTGGTCAGAGCAAGGTAACTCCTAAATCACCGTTTTTGATGTAAACATTTTTGAATTTCGTCATTTTAAAAAACAGAAATCAAGTATACACAATTTGGCATGCTGTTTAACCACAGCACACGTGTGTGCATTTATCTCGCTTTTAAATAGATATAGTTAGCATGAAATGGTTATCCTGTTTGATCAAATGCTGTGAGTTGGTCAAAACATACTAACTCCAAGAATTTATTTTTAGTCTTTGTTTTAAACCACAATTTAAAAATAATTATTTTAAATACGAAAATAAGACAAGGTATCAACATTTTTATTTTAAATTACTTATATCTCCCTATTGAAGGGTTATTATGATTATTCTTTTAATGTTTCATTTTCTTCTGAAAATGTAACTGTGTATGTAGTGTTACACGTAATTCTGCCAGGAGAAGCCCCCAATCTTCCACAGGAAAACTCGCTTTGGGTTTTTCCAATCCGAAAAAGTGTATTTTATTGTTCCTATTTGAAGTAATTATTTTCTGAAATTTGTGAAGTAGTCACAATCCAGGTTTTGTGAATCTTTGATACCGAAAAAGAGCTTTTTTTGTCATGTGTCAGTCGGTAAACAACACTAGAGCGCTTAAATTTTACGCAGCCAAAACGGTATGAAATAAAACAACAAAAAATTTCTCCAAAATCGATATTCCTTAATTGATCTGGCTGATTTCGTGGTTCTTTAATTTGAAATTGATATTTAAATTATTGTGAGTACTTTACATAAAGCTGTTAATCGATTTTCAAAATTTTCTGTTATCAACTATCGTTGTTCAACTAATTGTACTAGTATTTCCCAGATCAATCTTATCGCCGCCCCGCCGACACACTTTCCCTCGTCAATAGATCAGCCGTCGGTTAGTGGGCTTAAGGATTCGTGGCTTGTGCTAAGCGGCGTCGTACAATTATCGCTCCCGCCGCCCGCCAGCTCGCCCACCGCCGTTGTAGACGCGGCCAGGGCGGGACGGCACTTGCGTTGGCCGGAAGCCGCGAAGACGGCAGTGATAAAGGACGCCGTGGGGGCGGCGGAGGCGGTGGCTGCGCTGCGCTGCGGCCGCGTGTTTAAAGAGCGCTAAGGGCCAGGGGCGTCTGCGATGTCACGAGGCAACGGGCTGAGGCTTTAGACCTAACACGGTGTCGCAGCGGCGGCGGTGGCGGTGGCGCGGCGGTGCGGGACGGCGGCGGCAGAAGCTCCGCGACTGCGGCGGGCTGGCTAACACGGCATTGGAAGTCGGTTAATCCCCCAGACTTATGCGCGGATGCAAATGAGGGCGAGGAAAGGCGTCGGGCGGGCGAGGAGGAGAGGAGGAGGGCGGGAGGGTCGCTAGGGGGAAGGAAACGCGCGCAATTGAACCGCGTAACCTTGAGAGCTGTTCGCCACGTGAGGATCATAACTTTCGCGCTCTTATCGGCGCCAGTGCCTACCCCGCAAGACTTGTTTCCCTGCTGGCTCCGTTGGAGATTGCTGGCGTTCTTTTGCGCTGTTGCTTCGTTGTTTATTGCCGTCGTCAGTCGTTCGCAGTTCCAAACACAATTGTCGTTCCCATCGTTTGCCGCTCACGTTTTTCCTTCGTTTTCTCTGGATTATTTCAATCTTTCTTGTATTTAAAATCGGCGTCACGTGAATACGTAGTTACGAATGTAAATTTCTCTTTCAGTGTTCATTCTTTCTTCATCGTTACAACTCATCTTTCTAATCTTCAAATTCAAAGCAGTTAAGCATTATTTTTAGAATGTTGAATAGGAAAAGAAAACATTTCTCTGCATATGAATGCCATAGTCGATTTTGTTTCTATTTAGACTTCAACTGAAATAATATTCCTTCTTGCATTGTAATTTTCATTTCGTTTTATCGCGCTTTCTTTTGTCTCTTGTATTTCAAAAAACGGTTATTTTGGTGACCCAGAATTAAATTCCATTTTGCTTTCCTCACAACCCTTTCGTACTGAACATCTTGTGCGATTTTTTTTGTGTCTCACCTTCATTCCAGTTCTTTCACTTCCCTCAACTCCCTTCATTCGTTTTCGTTCTATCGTCGGTCGTTCATATTTGGCTCGATTTTTACCTTATTCATGCCTTGCCCTTACCTCCCTCCTACGTTATGGCAGACATGGCATGAGCCATGGGCGGCACTCACAGGGGCGCTATTTAGAGTATACCCGTTAAAACGAATAACAACCTTAATTTGAAGTATCCTGACGGGCGCAAATTCTATGCTTGCCATGGGCGCCTGAGCACCTAGATACGCCTTTGCGTCCCTCACTGTGATTCACTGTTCTGCCCTCTCCATTCTCTCCCTGCGTTTGGACCCACTGTCTTTCGCCATGTTCCACTTCCCGCGCCCCGCACCCCTAGCGCTTGGCGGGGGCGCGTTGGTGCATTTTATTAACTCCTTTTCGCAATATTTTGTTGCCCTCGTATGTCACGCTGAAAGAGGCGATAAATTAAATCTATTCAAACACAATGATAAGTTATGTGCCACGATTGCTTCTGCGGCATAAATCAGCGTTTCTGAAATATCAGCGCGAGGGCGCGGCGGGCGGGGCCGGTCCCGCGTGGCGCTCGCGCGCGCCGACGCCCTTCGGCAGGGGGCTGTGCGAGCACCTCGCCAAAGGCGCGCGTGCGCACGCGGTAATAACACATTACGCAACTAGTTCATAATGTGAAGCATTATACCGTGAGTACATGTTTTGAAAACGAGCGACGTTAGGGGCGAGTTTACAAATTTGTACGTTGCAGTAAAGCAACATTATAGGCGAGTAGCATCCGTGCGTGCGCGTGTGTGTGTGTGTGTGTGTGTGTGTGTTTGTGCACGTGTGTGTGTGTGTGCGCGCGCGTGCGCGCGCGTTATAAGAGAATCAAAGTTAATTCTTGGACACTTTATTTTGATGTCCTGGATATGTTCCATCTGTGCTAAAAAACTATGCTTGGCTGTTTGGTTTTCTGCTACCTCACCATGACTCTCACTGCGATTGGCTAAATGTGGGATGACGGAGTGATTCGTGTCATAAACGGCGAATACGCCGTAATCTGGGCCGTAAAATGTCTTTTTGTGAAGGATTTCTTGTAACGAAAAAGGTTGTTTGTAATGCTGGAATCCAAAAACGGCAATTGTTGCTCTAGAAAAACGTTAATTGTTCGAATTAATAATTTTTACTAATATTAGTTCCAGTAGTTTAATTTAGTTCCATTTGTATAGTAGTGTAGTAAAAGCTAGTCTGTTCTACAGAGGTAAAGGTAAACACCTGTGTGTAGGTAAGGAATTAATCGTACAAACTGAAACTTACAAAAATTCTAAAAGACATCATCACCTTTTAGGTTCTTCTTTGTTTTAAAGAACCATTCAATCAAACCAAAAAATCATCCACCTTCATCAAACTATATTTTTATGTAATATTAGTAATAAAAATGTGGGTTAACAATTAAATCATTAAATCATTAGCAATTAAGTACTTGGAGAAACTGAGTGTTTCACTTTGGTGTCTCTGGAATTTAAGTTACCTGAGGTTTTATTATTATTTATTATTTTATTAAAAAGTCTGATTTAGTTTTTAGATAACTATTTTTGTTTCATTTTGCTTTGCTCCTTTCAGGTATAATATATATTGTTTCTAGTGATACCCCTTTGCATTCAATTATTATCTTTAGTCCATTGTAATGAAAATAGAGATTCGAACGCAAAACGTTGATCCAAATTAAATGGATTTCTTTAATGAAGTGGTAATTACTTTTTAATTGCTATTCCATTGTCATTTGAATCAGGGACAGTCTTGCTGTAGTGGCTTGTATCTCTTGGTGGAAAGCACGGTAGTCTTCAGAATTTGCAGTGGATAGAAAAAATAATCGTAGAAGATTTTTTCTGTGTTCACCCGTTTCCCCCTAGTTGTAATTCTACTGTTCATGAATCATCAGTATCAACTACTACTCACTATCTCATTGAACACGGAAAAGGTTTTAAAAGCTCAGGTACTGTATTAAAGGGCTAAAGACTCAGATACAAGTAATCAAAATTTAGAAACATTGTACGAGAAGCGCGAGTAAATATGTTAGCATTAAAACAGTTCCCTTCATTCGCACATACACTAATTTTAGATATGTCTATCTGTGATTTAAATAAAAGGTTTTCTTTAGTCCACCACAACCACTTAGTGTTCTTTCCTACAGTTTCTTGTCATCATTGCCAGTATCTTTGCGTCACAATCTACTCACTCTTATTTCTTTACCAGCTTTTCCGTGTTTGCAATAATCACAGTTATTATTCTTTTTGTATTATGTTTTAACTTTGTAGGCTTGTAATTGATAATTATTTTTACGCATTTTTACATAGGTACTTTGTTGTATTCTGCAATGGGTCTCAATGTCATATTTGTAGAAAATAATTATGATTATTGTAATCACCATATCACTGTCACCATTATAACCATGGGCAACCTGAAGGGGAGGGTAGCAGCTGGGGCAACTTGCCACAAGCCGCGACCTAATTGAGGCCACGATTTTTTTATTCGAAAGAAATAAAAAAATATATCCCTACTCCAAATTTAAGCGTACAAGTTATGTCTGCCCCCTGGTTTGCCAATGCCCCTGGTTTGTGTCAAACGCCACTATACATAAAGATCTACATATTACCACTGTTAAAGAGGAAATAACGTCTAAATCTGTCAGATACCAACACAGACTCGATAACTATGTTAACCATCTGGCCGTAAACATCTTAGATAACAGCACAATGACAAGATGACTAAAAAGAGTACATCCTCTTGATCTGGACCACAGATATAAATAATACATTTTGTAATAAGTGTTACTGTAGAATTCATTTTCATTTTGCCGTTATTTTTACTATTGTTTGTATCTTCGTTTTGTATTATTATGGGATGTATTTCTTTTTCTAACTGGACAAATGTTTAAAAATTATATTTAGAAAGAACCAGAATTGGCTGGTTTCTGTGCAAGTCAATAATTGTATGTACAATTGTATTTGCCGAATGATCGAGTAGATCAAATTGCAAATAAAGCAGATGTAAAAAAAAGTTATGTCTGATGCATGGAGAAGTTACTTCTGTTTATCTACAGAAGGAGAAGGGATTTTTTTGGTTTGAAATGGAGGGGACCCCGTGGATCACCTACCCCAGACCCCTGTTTCCTACGGGTGCCCCTGATCATATATCATTCTGGAACAAGACACTGCTATTTCGGGTCTTGCTGGACACTTGATGGAGGCGCCCGACCGTCATCAAATGATCCCGAGGCTTATTTTATGTCCTGCTGCAAAGCATTGGCCGGCGTGGCTTGCGGCGTGACTCCCCGCCGCCAGCGCCGCCCTCTCCCTCTCCCTCTCCCCCTGCCCCGGCCGGGCTGGCGCGGCCCCCCGCGGGTGCTGAAAACTGGGCAGGGCGCAACGTGTCTGGTACATTTTCACATCAAACGGAATATTTCTGCGCGCGCCCGTCGCGCGCCCTGCACAATGGGTTTTGCCGTAAACACCCGTGCGCGCGCCCTCGCGCCGCCGCTGCCGAGCGGCGCGGACAGAGAGGGTTGCGCCGCCCCCGCCGCCTCCGTCGTTTTCTCTGAACTCGCGCCGCCCCGAGCGCATGGGCGGCTGGAACTGCGGGAGTAGCAGTGGTAGTAGCAGCGGCAGCGATGGCCGCGGCGCCCACGATGGTGGCGGGCAACGGCTCTAGCGGGAGCGGCAGGGACGGGGATGGAGGAGCGGATGGCCGCAGCGGTATAGTCGGTGGCGGTGGTGAAGCGTTGGGTGGCTGCGCGGGATAGGGGGGTGAGAAAGGTTGGGATGGAAGCGGCAGGAATGGAGGATGGTAGCGATGGTAGCGGCAATAGCAAGGGCGGTAGCGACAGTGAAAGGGATGGCCGCAGCGGCGGGCTCGACGGGGCGGGGACGGTGGAGGCAAGATTGGTTGGGGCGGAGGCGGTTGCCGTGGCCTTCGGTGACGCTGTGAGCAACAGTGACGGCAAAGGTACGACTGGCCGAGCCTTCCTGCGTAGCAGCGACGGCCGTCATCATCAAATGAAACATCGAAATGGTGCCCAAAAACTCTGCCTTGTGGCAGATCCTTGTGCGAGGATCCGCTGCTAATCCTGGCTTCTGGCGGGCGGGCTTCCCGGCGCTGCTGTCGGGATATCACAGACAGACGCTTCGCCCCGGGCGACCGCACGCAGGGAAAGCTACGCGTTTTGAAAGGACGCGGGTAAATCCTGACCTCGGGGATATCAAAGCACTTTGAAGTCCGCTCGCAGTCGATGCATCCAGCGGTGTCTCCGTGATTTGAGAGCGTTCTCCGGGTTTTCTGCCGCCGATCTAACGTGTGTTCGGATTTGCTCGTGACGTTTGCGCTTTGTTGAAATTCTCTCCTCGACTACCATTTTGCGTGCGTCACTTTGTCTTCTGTGTTTAGGAAACAATTCCCCCGACACATGAGTCATACGAGATGCTCGTCATTCCGTCGCGATGTGTCGATAATTGAAATTTTATTTTTAGTCCGACATGAAAGAAATCGATTCGTGGAACACTTAGGCAGCCGATTCGGATCAGATAGTCCAGCGCCGAGTTCCGCGTCACTCGCGGAATAAGTTAATTATCATGACGCGCTGTGTAAGCTCTGTTTGTAATTGTTTCTGTAATAACCCAAGGATTAATATTCGCAATCGAACCGAGTGGGACGTTTCAATCAGGTAAATACGGCGGGGCCGTACGCCCACGGGCTTCGTTCCGCACGCGTCGCCGCGGCGGTCCCGGCCCCCTGTCCCCCATGTCCCCGTGTCCTCTCCGTCCCCCTCGCGCGTCTCCGCGCCCAGCCACGCCCCGCTGCGCGCCACCCTCCCTCGCTTGGCGTTGGGTCAGGGCACGCGGGAAAGGGGGAGATACAGGGGAGGCACGGCGCGGCGCGGCGCGGCGCGGCGCGGCGCCCGCATTTATCGATCACGCCCGCCGGCGCACGGCCGTGTGTTGTCGCGCACGCCACCCACGCGACGCGGCCGGGTCGCTGGGGAGTAGACGGCGGGGCGGGGCGGGGCGGGGCGGGGCGGGGCGGGGCGCCGGACGGGCGGGCGACCGGAGTCCAGACGCCCGCGTCGCGTCACCTCGCACCGCGTCGATCCCGAAGCCAATAGTGAGGAAACAACGCTCAAGATTCGTTTTGCAAAGCTCCGGTTGCCTGTCTTAGCTATGCAGTTGCCTTGAAACGTGGAATGGTTTTTGTATTTTTAAGAATAGGCTGGAATTGAAATAATATTTACGCCCTACGTTCCACACCTGGAACAATTAAAATTTATTTATCCTGACATTCTCGGTTTCGCGTGTTTACTCTATATTATTATTTTCTGTAAATTCACCACAAGATAAAGTACACAGAAAATATTTTGTTACTTTCCATATTTTGCAAAATGTAAATTCATTTAAAATGTATTTTAGGTTATGTATATTTAAGTATTTTGTAGGAAAATAAGTTTGAAATCCTAACAATTTTTATGAATAACTCCATAATAATACCGTATTAAGGAACGTTGACAGAAATTATAAAAACAAAATAGTGCATTACGTTAATTAAATATGTATGAATAAACTTCAATGCTCTTTCACGTTCGTTCAGATTTGTTTACGGTTATTAATATTTAATATCATCAGTATAGGTTAATTTGTAATGTAATTATTCAATAATTCATATGTGTAGTAATAATGAAAATATTGAAATGTAAATATTGACAATAGAGTTTTTACTTGATTTTCATTAGTATTACATCAAATATGCCTGCCATATTTGCGTGTTATTTTAAAATTCTCGCTTGGAATCCATCGAATCCAATAACTTACTCATGATTCAAAATCATGGTATGTGGATGCTAATGTTAGGAATTTACATGTTAGGGATTCTTTGTCATCGAATTCGCTGAAGTATCAAACTCAGTCTTAAACCATACCGCTAATTAACGACACATGTACAGACACACGACGCAAAAGATTTTAAAAGGCGTGTGATTTTCACTCAATGTCTAAGTTGTCAGCAAAAGATTGACGTTTGAAGAAAAATGTGGTGGTTTTAATTACATGTTTTGATTGTGTTTTATCTTAGAAATTCTTAGAATTTTGGCTGTTATGAATGATTTACTCGTAGTATTCATGAGGTTTCTGTGGGCTGTCTTTCCATAAATGTTCCCTTTTGTTGGTAGTAGCTATAACTTTTAACTATTACTCTCTTCAATTTTGAAATGACATATTTAAGTTCTGGTCACTTTAAATAAAACTATTAGAAGATTCGGACAGGATTTCATGAAGTTCTTCCCTTTGATCAAATTAATTAACCATTGCCAATTCATTCATTTATAGTTTCTTCGGCCATTAAATCACTGCTTATTGACCGATTAATATCTTTTCTGTGCTATAAAGCTTGCAGTAAATAATAAAGTTTGAGGGAATAAATAAATAAATATTCACTTAATAAAGAAGAGAAAAAATCAGAATAGGAAATGACAAAAGAGGATCACATTATTGGTAATTTTATTATTAAGAGGTGGTAACGATAGAAAGATAGTCATGAGCGACGGATGTCGTTAGGTAGTTTTGTCGGGTAGTTAAAGCATTTTTATCGTTTAAGATTTGAAATTAAGATTTGATTTGATTTCAGTTTTTATTAAAATTCAAAATAAAAAAGTCACTCCAGGGCAAATAATTTGTTTCGCCATTTCCCGAATCACCCAGAAGAGTAGATTAAGAAAAAAAGTAATAAATAATATTTCGTAACAGATATCGTGGCAGCTATGAAGAAGCGTCCTTGACCTCATGAATAAAATAACGAAATAATCATACTAAAATAATGACGAAACCTCACATTATTTAATAGCACTTTTTTCCCCCTTGCTTCCCGCCGCGTCACTCCGATTTAATATTCACTCGCTTGCCGCCGCGGCCCACAGCAGCTAATCACTCGCCCGGCTGGCAACCCCCACCCCCACCCCACCCCCGCCCCCGATCCCACTCGGCGCGCGGCAGCTGCCAGCCGCCGCCGCCCGCCGACGACACCCGCGGCGGCTCGGGCGCGGGCGCGCGTCCCGTCCCGTGCCGTGCCGTGCCGTGCCGCACGCGTGGCCCGCGGCGCGCGACGCGACGCGAATCGCACTCGTCACGCTGCCAAATGGCGCGCGAACATTTTTATTTTCGCGTCGCCGCGCAGCGCCACTCGCCGCGCTCCGCCCCGCCCCGCGCCACTCCCTGCCCGTCCGACCGACCGGCCGTCGCCCGGCGACGAGATGGCCGCAGGGAATCACTGAAAAATTAGTGTTTGTAATCGTTGGTTTTCAATTCGCGTCTCTATTTGCGTTTCCATTTGACTCTCGCGAGGCGTTTTCTTCGGAAAATGTGGCCGTTATTTGCGAACTTTTTGCCAAACATATTGCTAGTCGCAAATGACGAATGTGCTTATCGTCGAATGTGGCTGCTGGCCATGAATTTTGTTTTGAGCATACTTTTCGTGTTATTTTCGGGTAAGTTTCAAATAATGAAGCCTGTGGGGAGAAGTTATTGCGGATTCACTGCAAAAGCACTGTTCGCTCGTTCCAAGACTTCGATGTACTCATAAGCTATCGGTTTAGACAATCAGGAAAGTATAATATTCCAATTTCTTTCTTCGTTTCTTAAATTTACTTATTCACCTCTATGAAAATAAATGTTTAATAAAAAATTTCCTTTCGTCTTATCTCGTTTCAAACGAAAGCTTCTTCTGTAGCGTGCGATAGCGTAGTGTGATATCGTGGTTATGGGATTGTCTTGTCGAGAAAATTTTGTCTTCGAGGTACCCGCACGATCCAGATCTCGGACTATAAAAACAACGTTGTTTTCATTTTTCTGATGAATTCGTTGTTGCGTGCTTTTGATGTAAACTAATATTTGCGCTTAATATTAAAATATGTGCTCCAAACGATTAAAAAAAATCGAGTAAACATCCTCACCGGAGAGACGGTATTTTGAATGCGCTGTTGCGAGTATTTATTCCCGGGCCGGGCGTCGGGCGCACGTGTTTCGTGGGCGGCGGCTTCGCCCGCGCTGGCGCCCGCGGCGCGGCCCTCGGGCGGGCTGGGGCGAAGCACGTTCGCAGTTTTTGCAGCGCCCGCGCTCCGGATCCACTGCCGCCGCCGTCGTCGCTTCCATCAGTCGCCTCTGCAGCAGCAGCAGCCGTTACCGTCATCCTCTTCACCACTGATGTTACAGCACTGATATTGTAGATGCCTTCGTTTGTCACCGATCGCTTAGCCTTCCATTTTCACCGATGTTCTAGATCTGTTTCTATAAATTATCAACGTCCCCTATAGTTCCGCCATGACTGCAGATACCAAGGCATCAACGGATGTCCCTGCGGTGCTTATGACCGGAAGGTTTATGTTCGCGTCCCGTCGGTGGCAACGTTTTCGACGAGAGCTTGACAGCTGGGTCGAATTTCTCCGCTCTCTGGAAGAGAATTCCAGCAGCCGGCTGCTCTCATCGATAGTTTTCTGTGATTTCTCTCAACAGCACCAGGCGAATGTCGGAGCAGTAACCTAACAAACGAATCACGAACGCGATATTTCCTTCCCCTTCATTACCCTATCCATAACTTTGCTTACACACACACACACGCACTGCAGTACTACATGTCAGCAGACTTTTCGGGAGCTTCGATCTCCTCGATTAGTTTGTCAGCTGGGTCGAGTTCAGTCGCTGTCTGGAGAAGAATTCTAGCGGTCGGTTGCTCTGATTAGTAGTTTTCGGTGGTTTCTTCGATCAACCCAAGATGAATGCCGTAACAGTACCCTCACAAACGGCCCAGAGACCGCGCGCGATCTTTCCTTCCTCTTCTTTGCCCTAATCTCACCCTTCGCACACATTATCATGCACTACATGACCACACTAACATGCCGGGAGACCGGTCAGGAGCTGAGAGCTTGTCCCGGCTGGGGTGGTACCCCGCTGTTAGGTGATAGCTGGTTTTGGAAAACCTCGCTTGATGCCGGTAGGTCCGCGCCGGATCTCTCCATCCAGCGGGGGAGGATCACCGCCACCTCCCGAGGAAAAACAAGCACTATACTTACGACACTAATGACCTTGCAGTTGACGCGCACTGAATCACTAACAATGAATCAATGAACTGCAGATCAATCAACCCTGTTATAACCGACTTTACTTCGAAATTCATCATATTCTTACACGTAATATGTACTTGCAAAAAATGGTAATAATTTTGCCATGCTGTTACCACCGTCACCAGCATCACAGCCAACTCCATCGGACTCCGTCTCCGACGGAACCGCCCCCGCAGTCCTATCCCTTTTCGTGTATCTACGGATATATATTTTTATTCGCTCTACTGAAGAAAATGAAAGACAAACAGTGCTCCGTGAGAACCGAAACCACCTGCTACTAGCTTAATTAATTAATAAATGCTTAAAACAACAACGAGGAAGGCGCCCAGCGGACCAAAATCCTCCCGACGGCGGCGGCGCGCGGCGGGGGCGGGCGCGGGGGCGGGCGCGGGGGCGGAGGCGGGCGCGGGGGCGGAGGCGGGGCGCTGCTGGCTGAGATACGCGCCGAGGCGGCGGCGTCTCGCCGCCCGGCGAAACACAAAAATAACACGCGGCGGGGAAGGGAAGTAAATCAGACGGAACAAAGCGGAATCAAAATCCATTAATTCGGCAAGAAAGCTGTATAATCCCCAAGTTAAAATTATGTTTCTTTCTCCTTGCCTCTTTGTGCGGCGCGGGGGGATATCATGGCAGTACGTCGTTCTGTGCGGCTGGCTGTCTTCTTGTATTCCGGCTCTCCGGCTCGCGCTTTCCTTCGGCGACGCGATGCGACTTGGCGCTTTTTGAAGGAAACTCCCGTCTTGTGGTTTCGCGATGCTAACGCGCAAGGAGGAGCAGAATATTTCTTTAATATGGTCTATAAAATTGTAATATTTGTTCGTGTTCGACCGCCTCATTTATAATAATGAGTTCATTCGATAATATAATTGCTTTATTTGAAATATCTGACACAGAGGCCGCAACATTTTATTATTTTATTTTAAATTGTGGGCTAAAAGTTTTTATTCCATATTTATTGTGTATGTGTGTATGCGCGCGCTAATATGTTTGTGATACGTGTATTGGACGGTTGCAGTCTTACAGGACTCAGAGATGCTTATCTGTGCGGAGATGGAAATTAAAAGCGTGAAACGTCGATCACAACAAATTCTTTACGTCTCATCATGTCTCGAACATGTGCACATTATTCGGTTATCTGTGAAGATATGAAAAAGTCAGTAGTCCAGCACTTTATCTTGTACGTCCGTTTCACTTTCTTGGTTGCTAAACCGTCCATCCAACTCCCGGCGTCCATCTGCGGCCAGCCCCTTAATAATTCCCCGGGGTGCGGTTGGGAAATACAATACGCCGTGGCTGAGCCACGGGCTGAACCGGCCGGGCGGAGGCCATCTCAGCCAGACGCCGGGGGCATGGGCGGCAACGCCGCGCCCACCACATTCGGATGCAGCGGGACTCCGCGCCCCCGCCCCCGCCCGCGCCCCGATCTTCCGCGGCGGCCCTCTTCGGCCGCCAGGGAAAATGTGTCACCGGCGGCGGGCCGTTCCGCGCGGCCAACGAGGTCCGCGCCACCTTCGCCGAGACAAATGCCCCGGACGCGGCGCTCGATAGTCAGAGCGCCCCGCCCCGCCTTGGGTGACCTCGCCCTCACCCCCCCCCCACGGGGCTATGTCCTCTTCCTCGTTCTTACGCGCGGCCTTTCCCCTCGCTCGCCGCACCCCACCCCTTCCCCGCCGCCGCCACCGGAACCTCATGATTTTTAGATCACCGCCACCGCCGCCTCCGCGTCGGCTCGCTCCAGGGCGGTTCCGCTCCCCGCCTCCTCGCCTCGCCCCCGCCCCGCCCCGCCCCGCCGCCGCTTCCCGGCGCCCGGGCCTCAAAAAATCGCATTTGTAACTCGGTCGTGTGCGGCGGAGGGCGGGTGTTGCATGCCAATGCGGGCGGCTATGGTCGGGTTCAGGTGTGGATCTAAGACAGACTCGCGCCAGCCTCGTCAATGTTTTATGCGGAAGTATCCTGATCACAGCTGGCGGCTCGTATGGATCGGAGATACGCCCTTATAAAAGCAAGAGGCGGCGCGGCGGCGGCGGCGAGGAAGGAGACACAAAAATATATATACTACATATACTCCCGCTCGCACACACACACATACACACATACACTCGCATGCATGGGCCCGCACACATGGCTTAACTTTATATGCGAACCAATACTGTGGAGCTAGAGCTTCGACAAAAAAAGGGGACGGCGGCGGTGGCGGCGCGGGCGGCGCGGGCGGCCCTAGCAGTGTCCCCACGGAGAGGTCGTATATTTCCTCCTTTCATCTTAGCATCCTTTATTTTTGTTTGCTGCAAATACTGCCGTAGTCGTCTCGGAGAGCAATAAACAAGGCGGTGGAGTAGCAAGAGTACGGGCTAACAAATAAAGAAGAACTGTGTCACTTCGCTCCATGTATGAACACGGCGCCGCGGGAGGCGACGAGGACGGGAGCGGCGGCGGCGGCGGCGGCGGCGGCTGGCAAATGCCGCGAATCGACGGGGGATCCGTTGTTTCTCTCGGCGTTGCCACTGCCGCCCTCTGCCCGGGCGGTCCCCTAACCCTCTCCCGATGACAACTGTGTAAATAATGTATTTCTTAAATATATCACCAGTTCCGAAATTCGCTCTCTCGTGGCACCCGCCGAGAGGCGCAGGGTCGAGGATATGTTGGCTGCTGGGAGAGGTTGCTCGTATATTTGTCACGGGCAAAGGCAGTTAAGGAAGCATTTTGTAGGAGTGAGCAATTGAAGCACGTGTGTTGTTTGGGGATCGTCAAGAACGTATTTGTAAAAGCTATTTTGGAGGTACAAGTTTTTTCTTCTCTATATTCTCTTAATGTTCTTTATTCAAGTTGTTGTTGATATCAAGTTCGATTTTCGTACTTTAATTTATTTGTGGAGTAGTTGTATCTATTCTATAGCATAATCCAATATGTTTGCGATAATTTGAGATGTTTGATTAGCAATATATTCCGCTCTTTAGTCTCCTACTTATTTGTGAGCGCAATTGGAGAACCTAGGATTCTAGTTGTAACCATTTTCATAACTGGAGAAAACATACAACTCTACGCGCAATAACAATCGTAACAGGATATTTACACACTTCCGTAATAGGAACTGTGAAAAAACGATTTTACTTTATACCACTTTACGGTCGAACTTCAAACATAGGAGAAGTAGTTTATGCAAAATTAAGTACTCTGAAATATTAGTTGACATATTCATATCGTGAGTCCACAGATTGTAACCACGAGTTCGTCATCGCATCTTTGAAAAAACAAGTCCGCGTGGTTGCGTCATAACTCAGGATTTAAAAAAACGAAGGGTTTGGACGCGTGCAAAATATTATTGGGTTGCGTGAAAACTGTGAGAGGAAGAGGGGTGGGGCGGGTCGAGGGCGTGAAGGCGTGGCAGCCGGATTGTCGTTCTAAACCCAGCGTTCTCTGCGAATTGTTCGGCGATTTTCATCAAGCTAATGCGACGAAATGTGCGACACGGTCCGGAGTGGAAACCGGACTCCGAGGAGGGCACGGACGTGCGCGGCGCCGCCGGGCTAATTTCCGTCGCCTCGTCGGCATTAATCGCGCGCCGTGTTGCTGGACGCAAAAAGTTGTCGAACGAAAGCTGGACGTTTCGCCGGTAGAAGTTCGGTACCTTCCGCTGCCTTGAGATGTACTATGTGTAAGTACTTCCTTTTTGCATGAAGTGTGGAATGAAAGATGGGTTCACTTTGCGTTGGGTGTACCAAGGTTTTGACAACGTCACTATCCCATCCTCTTTTATGAAAAATCAATTTGTTCGTTTGTTATTCGTGTTAATACAATATGTATATCTGGTTGGAATTGATATGATGAAGAATTGAATATTTTGCGAAAAGTACATAATAATATAAAGTTTCCTCTTAATGTTAATATTTTTAAGATTTTTACTAATATTTAAGCACAATTTCTCTTCTTTTCCACATCAACAATTATGGAATAAAACGCAATTGCTTATTCTAATATTTTACTCGAAAGTAAGGAATATGAAAATACTATAATTGCTGACTAAATGATGAATTGGATTATAAATTAATTTCATTTCGTCTTCATTACAAATATTTAACGCCAAGTAATTATTTGTTTAATGGTATGCAACCATCTTTTTGTCGTTAGCCCACAATAAATGTTTGAATCAACATTTTCTGTTTCCTCGAAAGCACAGCAATAATGGTGATTAAAGCATGTGTTAATGATTCATGCAGACCGAATTGTGTGTTCAGATTTTGTATGTGAAAGTTTCAAACTCAGGCGCAATATCGTGGAAATCAACCGTGGGTATTGCAGTGTCAAAACTACTAGCCGGCGCTGCCAGTGCCCTCCCAGCCCCCCGGCGAAAGAACATGTCCAAGCCTCCTCGTCCAGAAGCAGAAACGATTAGCCAGCGCGTCGCCAAGAGGCCCCGGCGCATGCGCTAAGTGGAGTTGCGTAGGTTTGTTGCGAAATGGGACGAAGTTTGTGGAGTGGCGGGCGGGCGGGCGAGGAAGGACCTCCCCAACGCGTCCTCGCGTCGCGTCGCAGCCGGGGCGGAGGACGGGAGGACGGAGGGCGCAGGCCGGTTAATGACACTGGCGCGTATCTCCACGCTACACGGATCCGCACTCCAGACAAGTATGCTTTAAAGATTATGCGGCGTTAGCCGTGTTAATAAAGGAAGGCTAGGCTGGGCTCGGCCGGGCGGGCGGGCGCAGGGCGGGGTGGAGGAGGTGCCGTTTCTGCACCCTCCCCAGTAATGAAGCTGCAGAGCAGGACGCGGCGAAATGCCGTGACAGATGCTTGCTGCGTCGCACTCCTCTCAGATGTGCAGCCGACGCCCTTCCTGATGCTGTGTTCAACGTTATAGTATTTAACTGTTTCTTTCGAAATAAAATTCGGGTTAATATTATAATAGCGTTTTTCTGACTCCACACCCTGACACCCTGCGATAATAGCGTTGTTCTGAAAATAGTGTCTTCATCTCATTTTTATTTTACAAATTAGTAGTCGTATAGTTCTTAACAAGACTTCTCTATATTTGAATTTACTAATCTTCTTTGGTTCCCAATCATTATATTCTTCGCATACTATTGTATGTACCTCAATTTCAAGACACTTTACAAGAATATTCA
Organism: Acheta domesticus; assembly: GCA_031308135.1. Lineage (NCBI taxonomy): Eukaryota > Metazoa > Arthropoda > Insecta > Orthoptera > Gryllidae > Acheta > Acheta domesticus. The sequence goes on from JAHLJT010000631.1 coordinate 251,072,715, forward strand.
TGTCATGTTATTCATGATTTGTAAATATATTGAGATTGACAGTTTGCGCCCTGAGATATACGCTCAGGTTTGTTTAGCAGACCTAACCTGTAATGCCTTGAGCGTCTACGTGTGTAACTATGCGTGTACAGACGTGCACGCGTGCATGCGTGCGTTCGCGTGTGAATACACGCCCGCGTACGGGCGCGGAACAATTAGTCAATTTGCGGAGCGCTGCTCAACTGTTCGCCGTCCACTTGGTGTTCTCTAAATAGCTGCCGCCTCGGCGGCTTCTCAGCGCGCTTAGGACGAAGGCGAGGGGAGGCCAGCAAGACGGCGCCCCCGCCCCCGCCACTGCCACCGCCCCCGCCACTGCCACCGCCCCCGCCCCCGCCACTGCCCCCGTCCCCGCCACTGCCATCGCCACCGCCCCCGCTTCAGCCACTGCCCCCGCCCCCGCCACTGCCACTGCCCCCGCCCCCGCCACTGCCACCGCCCCCCACTGCCACCGCCCCCGCCACTGCCACCGCCACTGCCACCGCCACCGCCACCGCTACAGCCACTGCCACCGCCACCGCCAATGCCCCCGCCCTCGCCACTGCCACTGCCACCGCCCCCGCCCCCGCCACTGCCACTGCCACCGCCCCCGCTATAGCCACTGCCACCGCCACCGCCAATGCCACCGCCCCCGCCACTGCCACTACCAACGACACTACCACTGCCACTGCCCCCTCCTCTGCCCCCGCCCCCGCCACTGCCGCCACCGCCTCTGCCCCTGCCCCCGTCACCGCCGCCCCGCCTCTGCCCCCGCCCCCGCCACTGCCGCCCCCGCCACCGGTATTGCCACCCCCGCCATCACTACCACCACCGCCGCCGCCGCCACTACTACTGCCGCCGCAGCTGCCGCTGCCTCTACCACCGCCGTAGCCACCGCCACTACAGCTAACAGTCGCCACCGCCACTGCCGTCACCTCCGCTTCCAACTCTCTGAACCCCCGCCTGGCCCCCGCCACCAGTTGTACCTCCGCCGCCCCGCCCCCTGCAGCTAGATTGGTCCGTTTTTACGGGCTGTCCGTTGTTTACCGCGAGAGGGCGCGCGCGGAAGACGGCGCGCGGCGCGGCGCCCGGGGCGCTCGGGCCGTCGCCGCCGCCGCCTCAAAGGCCATTGTCGCCGCGCAGCCGCCCACACACAGAGGGATTCATGGTAAATGAACGCGTGCGGAGGGTCCTAATCGCACCTTATCTGCCGCTGTTGCCGAAAATACCCGTTTGAATTCCTTTTATGTGCAGCTAAGGCGGCCCACAATGGAGCGCGGTTATGGGCGGTTAGGGCGGGCGGCGCGCCGGGACGCCCCCCCCCTCCCGCCACCTGAGCTCTCACCTTTGACCTCCGCACACAACACGGCTGGGGTTAATGAAATAATGTTTATAGAAGCATACAACAAGGCGCTGCCTCACCCTCCTAATATAATATTCGTGGAGCAGAAGTTAGTTGGCTCCTCGTATGTACCTGTGTTTCCAAAGCCCCGGCCGAGGCTGGTCATTGGGCTATGCTGCGCGGCGGCGGCGGAGGCGGCGGCCCATTGTTTGGATAAGGCCACGCGCGGGCCGCTCGCAGTTCTCCTTGCTCCTCCTCCCCGTCCCCTCCCCTCCCCCTCTCCTCCCCTCCTCGCACCCGCCCACTGCCCGCCGGCCGCGCCTCCTGCCCGCCCGAGAGGGTTCCCCGGTAACAACTTGTACCACAACTTAATGAATTGCTAATGAATTTACAGTCTTTAATGTACGCGCGCCTGTGTGGATGTGTGAGTGTGGCGGAAAGCCGCTACGGGATGGTGAATCAAATTGAAATAATATGGACGTACGGAAGCATGCACAAAACGCTAGGGAGGAAAGAACGAGAGACAAAAAAATGCGGAATATATATGAAATTAAATTCGAGAGAATTTTTCTTGTTTGCGTTTTTGCTCGTATCAATTAATTCATTTGGAAGGCGAAATAATATTTCCTACTTGCAAGACGTAATAACTCGTGGGAGTTGAACTTTATTACCTACACTTGTGTTTACTTCTAAACTCGTTTTTCTTTCTTTTTGTAATAGTCCTTATTCACAGCCTGACGTGAAGCACTTTCTGTTCCTTGAAATGAGCATTTAAAACGAAAAAACATGAAGTTTACTTCCACATAATTTTTATATTCATTTTTAAGGGTATTTTAAAGGTATTCCGGGAGAAGTTTTAAATTAAATGTCATATTCAAGAATTTTAAATAATCCATACTGCATCATTTAAACTGATGCTAGTTATTTCTTGTACTGATATTCCATCGAACAATTTAATGGGTGTTGGCACGATGGGTTCAATAGAATAAATTCTAGCTCCTGAGCAGCAGTTTTATCTGACATAAAGTGACTGGTTAATATTGTATTTCGAGTTTGGGTATCTTTTCCAAGACGAATACAATTTAAAAGAAGCACAGAAACAACTTTGAGTAAAGAGGTAACACTGTGTGTTATGGAGTCATTCAGTTGTAAATAAAGATCAATGGTTGTGTCAGTGGGGATGTTCGTCTACCTGTTGACCGGAAGATGCGAATCGCACGCTGAACGGTAAGATGGCGGTTGCCTCCAGCACGCGCTGTACCTTCCGCTCGGCAGCCCGCGTCAGCAGCCTCCCATGGCCCCGCGGGCGGCGGCGGGCGCTGCCTTGAGTCCAGCCGAACCGCGTTGCCTTGACGCTAAGGGGATTACTGCCCCGAGCGCTTTGCCTGGCGTTCGGGCTCTCTGGGCCGCGCCGCCCCACCTGCACTTTGAAAGCAAGTTGGCTCGCCGCGAGCGCCCCAGTCACCTCGCCCCACAACGCCCCCGCCGCCTCGCCGCACGCGGCTGCCGCTGCCGCTGCCGCTGCCGCACGCCCAGCACCGCGCCCCCGCGTTCGCCTCGTAGCCCCTCTTATCCACCGTTCCCCTGTGCTCCTTGCTGCCTCGCTTCTCCTCCACCACTTCCTCCGCATCGTTTTTTTATTATTATTATTTTTTTTTTCGTCACACGACTGACGTTTTGACTCTGCCCCTGTTTGCTGGAACTCTTCTTCAAACCAGTTTTTTCTGACCACTTGTTTCGACTGTCTCACTTTGCCGCTAATTTCTGTTTAAGTTTAGTCTTTGTATAAAGTTGGTCATGACTCTTCAATTGAGCTTATTGTGCTACTTTACGACGTACTACTTCACCTTTCTTCTCTCATTTTCTTGCTCTTAGCTCTCACCAATCCCAAAGTTTGGTGTGTCCCATTTCCAATTCCTTTTTTTGCTCACTTGCTCGTAGTTCGCATCAAGGCTTCCGCCAAGCTCCACTATCACCTCTTCTCGTCTCTGTGCGGTTTACGTTCCTATTTCGTAATTGAACTTCATCCATGATGCAGAAACTTCAATTTAGTTGCCATCCTCTATGTCTATGAAGTACTGTACTTACTAAGCAGCGTTCCACTATGCACCCCGTGCTGCTAGTGCCTGAAAGTACGTTCGCACTCACCATTTCCTTAATCTTCAGAAACCCCGTTCACCCAACAGAAGAGAGGAAACTCGCACAATGTAAACGACTTTTGCAAAAAGTGATTTTTTAATAAAACGCTTTAATAACACCTTCACAAAAACTTCGCTTTCGTTCTACCATTAACTTTCGGTACAATTCACTTACTTCTCCATGTGGAATTTTACATACACATTCAAAGTTGATGCACATTGAAAGTTAACATTTGCAGTTGAAATTTTTCTTACTTTTAAAGTTGCAATATCCTCTTACGAGTGTTGTGACTTCCAAATTGAAGTCAACAATTTAATCAAGAAATTCAATTTCACCACTTTCATTTTACAGGATTTTGATTCCAAAATATTTTTTGAGATATTCAGTAATTTCTGTTTATATTCTGGATATTTCTGATATTCTGATTCAACCGTTAGGGCACGTTTGTGACAAATTTGAGTTGTATTGCAGCCACTTTACTAAGAAAAACTGTCAATAATTGTATTGTCATTGGTCGTATAATAATAATAATAATAATAATAATAATAATAATAATAATGATAATGATAATAATATGACAATATAATAATGTAATAATAATCGTATTGATATTAATGCTACTACATTTGATATAGTACATTTTGTTCTTGTTAAAGAACAACAATATGTATTATTGTCGTATCGACTCACGTTCTTGTTCAGCCATACTTTTTCACAAACTCAAATATTCATTAGAATAACAGAACAATTTATCGATGTTTTAAAACCAATATAAAGCTCAAGGAATTTCTAGAAGAGAAATCATTGATTGTCAGTGTTCATAGAGCAAAAAAAAAACAACATGAAAATGGAAAAATATCATTTGCGTATTCAAAGGTGATGTTTCAGAGCAAATTAATATTATCCATACAGTATCTTGCAACAGTTCCCTTGCTAAGTAAGGAAATATTGACATCTTTGCCAGCACATTTACTCGAAATCGGTGTTGTCATTCTCTCTCAAGTTAACCATACCCAACTCTTGCAGTCTTTCTATGTGGATGATCTGAGACGGCGGGCGCGAACGCACATGCGAGTCTTGGAGGTTCGGCCCCTCCTTCCCTGCCGCCTCCATCGTCGCCCCAGCGAGCTCCCTCACTGCTCAGAATTCACATCCGTCTTCGTTACATTTTGGAGCGCAGGAGGATGCAAAGCCCAGCAGGTTGAAGAGCGCAGGGGAGAGACGGGAGGAAGGAGGCTGCTTGGCAGGGGCACGGAGAAATAGTAGGAGGGTGTAGCCTAAGAACGGAGTGCTAGGATATGGCGTGACGATGATGCGTTTCTAACAGAATGTGTGAATTCAGTATGATGGTGAGAGGAGTGTACTGGAAGTGGAAGATAAAATGACAAAAGTAGCTTAGCACAGAGGCAGGTAAATTCTCGGGGTAAGGCCATACAATGACGTCGTGAATCTGAAATGGCGAAGCGAAGGCGACATTGGAATATCCAAAATCACATAATTACTCCAAGGATGGGGAGGGTCTACAAGGAGGATATTCGAAATGAGAGGTAAAGTGTCGAAGTCACCGAGATTAGGTGTCAAAAGTTAAAGTAACGAATTCAAATACAGGAAGAGTCAATGCAGAGATTGGGAGCAACCAACAGCAATCCGGGAATGAAGCATTAGTCGCGAGACCTGGAAAGCACGGGAAGGTTGGTGGCAGCGTGTCCGGGCGTGGGTAGGGGTGGGGAGGGGTTCCCGCACGTGATCGACCGCGCGCAGGAACGAGCGGCAAGAAGAAGCAGCGAAACAACGTTACGCAACAGACGGCGTCAGCAGAAGCAGCCTTCCCCTCCCCTCCCCCAGAGTCTTTTCCCCTGTCCCCGCCCCTCCCCGCCCCGCCCGCCCGCCCGCTCACAGGGAAGACGGCGTTGCTGGTCCGCTCACGCGCCGCCCGCGCCCATCCGCCCCCGCCCCCCCCGCCCCCGCCGCCCGGCTTCCGCCTTTTTTGTAGCCATTTGTTCGAACCGCGATCGGATTTCCAGATGAGATACAAGTGCGCGGGTGGGGCGGGAGGGAGGGAGGGGGAGAGGCATGTGGGTGACTGCGCGTCGGCTGTTCACCCGCCCCCGCCCCCCGCCCCGCTTCGGCTCACCCCGTGACGTACGTGCCCCGCTTCCCAACGCACCTCCCTCCCGCTTGCCACCGCACCTTCAGGTGGCACGGAGTTATGTTGAATGTTATGGCTGGGTAAGAGACTGTCTCCGCTATGCGATTTTCCCTGCTCTCCGTCAGTGGGTTTCCGAGGACATCATTACTCCGCAGTGTTTCGGTAATTTCACTGTAGTTTTGTTCCTTTGTTATAGTGTGAATGAGGTGAATTATGTAGCAAAAAGAAAATTCATTCATTAGTTCGTTATTTATATTAATTTTTGAATTGATCTTCGTTGAAAAAAATCATGAAAAAAACGGGAGAAGTCATGCCAGAGTAGACAAATACACTATGTATTCCTCTAATGGCAACATACTGATTATATATTTCGTTGACTATTTCAGTGTTCTTGTACGATATATTTAGTAATTTACTATTAATTTGCGAATGATTTGAGAATTGCCAAAGGACGATCATTACATCGACATTAATTTTTAACGAACTTTGCAAATCAACGGGCCTCTTTTTAAAGTACAGTACGTCAGCAAATATCCAGAATTTTGAGAATTCACTGGTAGAGCACATTCAATAAAGCAAGTTCCCGGATGAGTGAACAAAATATCTTATATTTAAAAAGTATAATTATATTTTGTACGAATAAAGCAGTACGTAGTTCTTTGGTTTAACACAATTGAGATATTACAGAAAGTGTTCGTAAAAACGCGGACAAAGGCACAGAAAACACAGTATTAAAGTTATAAAAAATTATACTCGCAAGTTTTCCTTGAAAAGCGTGTGAAGTGTGCAATGGCACGTCCTGCTTTTGCTCTTAACTCGTCTGACTTTTAGATTGTCCTTCTCAAACAGTAAATGCACGGCAAACACCCATACATCTTTCTCGCGTTGGTTATCTGATTTACCTCAGTCAATCCACAAATCAAGAAATTGGCGATATGCACAGGGTGTGTTTAAAAAATGACGTTGCGTTTCTTCCATCACTAAGAAAGATAATTATTTCCTAACCCAATGAATGCCTAGTCTGTTGTCGCAAATCTTTTTCCAAATGCTGTTACAAACCAGTGAGATTGAGACGTTGATTGAGCTGTCCTTGCGATTATCGCGTAGTCGCTGTAGCCACACAAACGTAGTAATCCTTAAATCAGCGCGATGTCTTTTCGCTGTTGACTGAGGCGGTCGCTGGTCGACGACCAGTGGAGGTGGCGGCGGTGGCGGTGGCAGCAGGGGCTAATGGCTCGTGGCAAACGCGCGTAATCGCGATGACGTCACGGGGCGCGTGGTGGACGTCGTCTTCGCCGCGGCCTGACAGCGCGCGGGGGAGCGTGAAGCGCGGCGGGGCGGCGCGGGGGCGGCGCAGGGAGGCGCAGGGCGGCGCAGGGAGGCGCAGGGCGGCGCAGGGGCGGCGCGGCCCGTGTTGCGGGTCATGCCGCGCTGATCCCGCGCTCATCGCTACGGATCCATTGCAGCGTGACAGCGCGGGGTTGCGGCCGCGAGCGGGCGGCTCCGCGGGGCGGGCGGGCGCCGCAGCGGTGTGGTCAGGGGGGCGAATGAAATACTAGCGCCCACCCGTCCGCCGCGCTCCTCCCGTTCCGTCCTACCCCGCCCCGCCACGCTCTCCCCGCCGTGCTGCGGACCCGCCCGGCCCGACACGCCCCCAGGACGGCGGCGGCGGCGGCGGCGGCGGCGGCGGTGGCGGCGACCTGGCGGCGGCACTCCGCCCCCGACGCCCGCGCGCCGTCCCCCGCAGGCTCAGGTTGGCCGTGTTTACGAGCTCTGATGCGCTCGTTATGGCTGACCACAAAGGGGTGCCTCCGACTACTGCTTTGCGGTGCAGCCCTCCGCGTCCAGCTGCATCCCATTTCGCCTCCCCCTCGTCGCGCAGGCTCTTCCCCCGCCCCCGCCCTCGCGCGACCTCGGCGACGCGACGCTGGGCCCCGCGCGCAAAAGAATATAAATAGGTTTAGTTAGGCTGTGCATCAACGGACCACTTCAACGCTGCACTAACGACGCGCCGGGGAGGCGCGAGGGTCCACTGATGGGCCGGGGCGGGAGGGGCGCGGGGGCGGCGCGCTGCCGCGAGGTTTTTAAAAGCCAGCGCTCATATTTCACTTGGGCGGCACCGCGGCGCTTGCATAGGAAGTCCTCGCGTGGGGGCGGGGCGGGTATGGAGAGAGAGTGAACAGCGGCGAGAGCGCGAGTGCGTGCCTGTGTGCGCGGCGGGGAAAAGTCACCGGGAAAGCGGGGCGGGGTGGGGTGGGGGGGGAGGTCCGTGTGCCCGGACACGGGCAGTGTCCAGGGAGGTTACACGAACGGGTTCACTCGCTCTCACCCCACGGGCCGCCGTGCACTTCGCTGCGCGGGCGCGGGCGGGCGGGGTGGGCGGTGGCCGGGGCCTTTCGAGGCATAATGCTGGTTTATGGCGCCGGAGCCTGCGGGATCGAGGGGCGCACCACGGGAGGGCCGCGGCCGGATTTTTCAGCCGCCTCCGCCGCGCCGCGCCGTACGGCGCCGCGTGGCGAGGCGGGGAGGGCGCCGGCCGTTGAATAGAGACGCGAGAGTGACGTCGCACTTTTCGCCGCCGCTCTCTCTGAGCCACAGGAATCCGGGATGGACGGCGAGGCACGGTCACTCGTTGACAATGTTCAGTTCAGATGATCTCCTAATCACGTGACGAGCTTATTGTATTAATGTTGACAAGGTATGAAATCGCATCTGGTATTTTCAGCAAGTATAAATGATACGTACCCTACTTAATCGAATAGTAGTACCGTTTTTTAACTACAAATATATTTATTCTAGTTCTGTAAATAGAGTTCAATATTTCCCACATATTTATTAAATATTAAAATTAATTTATTCGAAAAAGCATATTCGTTATGGTACACATGTTAGTTTTGTTAAAGTGTACGCTTACTAACGGTTTGTATGGTTATTTTATGATTTGAGGTAATTTTGCATTAAAGTGGCATGGAACACATTGGAATACGATGCCAACATTTTTCATCGGCTTTTGAAAAAAAAATGCAAAATATTCTTTTCCTATGCAATATCCAGACTTCGTTTCGTAGTATTCTGATTTACTGCTTTCGCGACAAGTTGTGTGCCATTCGTCACCTAGCTGTTCCGTAGAATGATTGAAGCTTAGCCATTAGCTCTGCGCCCTTCCGTTGTCAAGAGTGGGAACGCGAGGGCCGAACAGTGGCGCGAGCACCGACCCCAGCCGGAATACCCCTTCCCCCCCCCCCTTCACGGGCGTCCCGAAAATACGCGAACACTTGTCATGCTTAGCCAAAGTAGCCTCTAATTTTGAGAATTAAAGCGGGAACGGGCGGTTCTTAACGATTACGCTTTCGCGCGCGCTCGCACACGCTGTTCCACCTCCACCCCCTGCGCCGCACGTTCCCCTTAACGTGCTTCCCTCGCTCTCCGCACCCCCCTCTCCCACCACATTATATGTTTCCGGGACCCTACAATGCAGCGGTAGCGATGGTAGAGGCGATGGCGGCGGCGGTCGCAGAAAAAAAAAGTGTGAGAGTTTTTGTTTACCCCGAAACCCAAATGGATAAAGATCGTTCGTTATTTTGTAAGGGCCGTTCGCCGTGGTTAGATTTTCTGAAAATTGAAACGAACGTGAGTGCAGGCGGAGTTTGGACGATGAGGACGTATTGCATTTGGTAGATGAGCTTCTGGACTTCGAGAGCTGTCGTGGGTTGGTGTGCGATTCTGCGTCGTTTTTGTTCGGAGTGCAGCACTGCGCCTATGTCCGCCCGTTTATCCTGGGCGGTGATGCCCGTGTACGTGATGGGCTGGTTATATTAGTAATCATTGTTTCACATTTCTGTGGCAGGTACCTAAGGTAATACACGACCTGAAAATGCGGAGGTGCATTATCTGTGTTGTATATCCTACAGAGCGCGGGTTGAAGGAACTTCTCGTTAGGCAAGAAAATGCAGGATATACTGTTTCCTTGCATTATCCAGAGTTCGCTTCGTAACGCTGCTCTCACGGCCGATAGCGTTTCCAGCCATCTTTATGACGCCACGTGGAAGTTCGGTAACGGCACGACCATTCCCTCTTTATGATTTTCCGCCAAGACTTTGGAGATGCAAATGCGTCATCATTGTTTCTCCGAAGTGTCTAATGCTGTTTGCTTAATGCACATTGCGCTTCGTGTTTCTGAGAATCTACTATATTTTAATGTCCCCTTTGGCTTTCAGAATAATTATTTTATAAGTTATTCTAAGCTTGGATCTTTTCAAGATATAACTTCATCTATCGGATTTAGTTGTTTTTTTTCATGAAATTAAAAATTAATGGTGCTCGTGAGGGATTTCCAATACCATTCTTAAATCTGCCCTATGTGATATTAAATTTTCATTTAGTGGCTCGCTCCAAAATTGGATTTTGATTCGCGCCACACAGTGCTCCAGAAATTTCGGTGTCCTCTACGCCGTCCTTTCCATCGCGGTCGACCCCACGGCACAGTGCTCAGATTCTTGGATCTCGATTATCGAAAATGTGTTTCCCAAATCCTTCATATTACGAATATATTCGTGACGCACATTATCACTGTGACTCTTTTTAAACACATCTGAAGCAGAGTGGTAAGAGAAATTGTGACTATCTTTAATGCTCGTACGACAGCTTCACAACTACTTTTGAAATAATTAGGCGTAGTGAAAAATTCTATTAAAATTCAATGAACAAATTATTTTTTGTTATTTACGTTGGTAAACACACACTTAGCCCCTTAGCAACCAACCATCTAAACAACGCTTTAAGAACACGTTCATAGCAACGACTATTAAAATGCTCGGGAGTCCATTAAAATATTTTAGCGGACTTTCGGATGTAGATTTGACCAGTGCTCATAAATCTTGGGATAAATATGACGTTGACACAGAAAATAATAAAATAATAAAAGTAAACAACATTTATTTTTACAATTATTTTGGTACAAATATTTTGAAAGTAGTATGCTAGCATAATCTCGTCGTTAATGTTTTGAACATTCCTTTTCGTTCGCATTACAAAATAAATCATAAACTTTCTCATGAGTGGTTACGTTGAGTATACGTGGTTTCTCATGAGTGGTTCCTCCATAATATTATCTGGCATGAAAATATCTTCTGATACCACGAAATTCTTGGACATTTTTGCTCAATCAGCTTGCATCAGCAGGAAAAGCATTCAACTGTTGGATCACAAGCAAAGCATCTAGTACCACCAACCCTTGCTACAGAAAAAAACAGAGTAATGACTATTCTTAACTTATGAAAGAGATAAAAATTTATTTTGAATAAAGATAAACTAGAAATAACCATAAACATTGTATGTAACTCGTCCTCTAATAGTCTTTAAGGACTCATTTAGAGGAGCCGTTACATAAATATTTTTTAAAGGTGGTAGTTAGATTTGAGGGTGATGGTGCATTGTTCAGAAGTAGAACATATGAACAGAATCCTTTGCATCAGTTGTATTTTTTTTCTTGAAGATCCATAAATTTGATTATTTTAAAATTTACTGCATTGTTAAAATTTCGTAATTTTTTTAAAATATTTACTCATTGATTCAAAACGTCATTTCATTATTTCAGCTTTCTCAGTTAACAGACTATCGCAGGTAGCTCGTGAATCGGACGATATCCGGCAATATAAATTAAGGGAGAAAGAGAGAAAAGCCAACTATTCAGTATAAAATGAGATAGAGTGTTGATTCGCCCGAGGCGAGTTATTTTTAACAATTTCAAAGTAAAATTTAATTAATGATGTGAAAGTGAACAAAAAAAGATGAAAAACATGCCAATAGAAGCATCGTACCAGAGGAAATAATTGGTATATAATTATTCAAATAATATAAAAATACTACTAGCAATTAGTATGACAAATATAATTATCATGCCACTCTACATAAACACAATACTCCATGATGCGATATTTTCGGCCGCGAAGAGGAGGCGGTCTCCGCACTGTGGTGGTCCGCAGCGGGCGGGTGGTCGGGGCGGGGCGGGGCGGGGCGGGGCGGGGGCGTGCGGTGGGATGGACGGAGCGCGCTCTGGGAGCCGCGGCGGCCGGGCGGCGAGGGGCATCGATTCAGCGGCCGCTAGCTCATTAGGCGGTGCGGGCCGCGGCGGCGGCGGCGGCGGCGGCGCCAGGGAGTTATGCGGGCGCCGCTCGGGGCCTAACTAAACAAGTTAATGGCACGTATCACTGGCACGTTACAAAAAGCCGACGACGCGCCCGAGTTACGCTCGGCGGCGCGGCGCCAGTGCGCCCGCCCGGCCCGGCCCGCCCCGCCCCGCCCCGCCGAGTTATACGACGACAGTTCCTCCGGTCGGCCACTCGATACCTCCTCTGCCCCGCCCCCGCCCCCGCCCGCGGCCGTCGCCGCCGCTGGCCACATCCCCTCGAAATGTCTCCTCGCATTATGCGGTTTTCTCCTCGGATGACGAGTGCGGGCGGAACGCAAAAAGCAGCGCGTCACCATTACGACTGGCCCCATAAACTTCACTTCTTAATTCGGACCTCCCTTGGCCGTCTAGCTGCCGCTGTCGCCCGCCGTCGCTCCCGCCCACGGTTTTGACTCGGACTCCGACTTTGAGTCTGCTATATCATCCGCCGTCGCCGCCGGTTTCGCATTCCTCTCTGCACTTGGAGACGTACATCTTTATCTAATTCTTCGAGAGAATATTATTAGTTTTATGCTTCAAATTTACTTCGGATGTAATTATTGTTGTAACAATAAATATTTTAGAACTTGTTTTCTCAAATTGTCACTTCGAGAAGACAGATAATTAATCTTGTAGAATCTTTTATTGGATAAAATATCAGAATGATTTATAGGCAGCGTTGGGGAAAAAAATGCAAAGGTGGAAATATTGATATGATACGAATGTTACACTGGTAGGAAACATGATCATATAAAAATAATACTTCACTTTTGGTAAAGTTTGCTTGCGTTCGGTTGAGGTAAAAATGTTTATGACTAGTGGAATTTAACACATTTTATACCTGTATATTTTTTGTAACATCGTATATTACTTAACATGAAAATGTTTTACCTACACAGTTGAGAAATGAGATTTGTCTTGAAAAACTTTAACAGAAGCAAATTATTAAGAAAATCTTTCCCCGACACGAAATCGAAAATTCTATATTCGCAAAAATATACCTACAGCTGTTTACGTGTCGTAATGAATTCACTTTTTGTTTCTGAAATATTTTGATTTCCCTTTTTTTAGGACTGTTTGGTTTACCGCTGGCTATTCGCACTTCCATTTTACATTAGAAAGATGAGGAGTGTGTGATAAGGAGTCGTCCATAAATTACGTAACGCTAAAGGGGAAGCGAGGGGAGTCTGAGTCAGCGTTACTCTGTGTTACATTGGGGTAGAGGAATTCGTTACATGGGGAGGAGGGGGTATTGAAAATATTAGAAATTTGAGTTACGTAATTTATGGACGGCCCCTAAGGGGTCCAAAACTTGTATTTTGGATGTAGTAATAGTATATCGGTACCTAATTAA